>OX402552.1:12280420-12874552 GCA_948098915.1 Lampropteryx suffumata | reverse complement strand
ACAGAGATAGAGATATTCGGTTCGGAGTGATTTTTGCACGCGCCTTGAATTGAAGTTGCGAGCGAGCTTCATCGGCTTCTTAAACAAACGTTGATAAGAATACGTAGAATGAGGTACCTACCTAGTATCAATCTTTGATGTGTCTCCTATCAAAATTAAGAGTTAGAGACTCACCTACCTATTCCCTATTCTTAAATGAATGAAAGAGTTGAACAATCTGAATTCTTGTATTACTTTGATAATTTACCACTACGTATTGTAGGTACATAGTACAATAACTACCTACTTGGCAAATGAAGGCAACTACCCACTGCACCCCAATGTGATCCATAGTACCTACCCCTAGTCTATATCCAATGGACCTCTGTCACAGGCAGGGCATAGCGGATTTTTTTTTAAACTTCTTATCTCACTTCTTTTTGGTTATATTTACATCATTAAGAATTTTAAAAAATAAAAAGTGATTCACTAATTATTTGGCGTTTGTGGCGTGTGTATGCGTGTGGCGATTCACAGGTTGGCGAGCTTTACTCATTCCTTTTCACCTCCGCCACAGACATGACTGGGCGTGTCGCTGTTACTTTTTTATTTTTTAAGGATACACGTAGTATTCTGTATGTTTTTGTATATATTTGTTGTAATTTGTAGTGGATTGGGATGCTGTGTTACTATTTAATGATTATTTTGTGATAAAAATTAACTATTACATGCATTTATTTGCTTTAAAAGCTGTAATTTAGGAGGCCGACTACTGGGTATCGATTTTTTAATGTAGATCCAGAGTAGTAGGGATTCGTTCATTCTGGCTCACCAAAAAAATGGATTCGGATTCATTAGTTTTCACACACACAAAAAAGCCGTGACGGGGTGGTCTTGGCCAAACCGCCGGCTAAAAAAAAAAAAAAAAAAAAAAAAGTTTAGACTCTTTTTGTATGTTTTCGCACACGCCTGATCGATTGCGCTCATCCATTTTAACGTATCTCGTTCCGTTCAAAAGTTAGAAAGCCACTGTTGACTAACCCAACCTCAACCTTCAAAAAACCCAACCTTTTTTTGCATCGTTCGGCTTGCGCCGCAGCTAACCTAACCCAACCTTTTTTTGCATCGTCCGGCTTGCGCCGCAGGTAGCTCAGACCCAAATCCTTGAGAGAAAGAATTCGTGTGAATTAAATTTAAATAATTATAATATCATATTATGATAATATGATAACCAATATATTTATTTTTTATTTTAATTTTAATATATTTATTAGCAATACGCCAATATATATTTTATTCTATGTGTATAATATTTATTATTGTACGGCCCCCCCACGATACATATAAATATGAAATTATTATTTAATAATTTAATAAGTATTAATTATTTAATTGTTATTAATTATATTTATTATTCAAATAAACCACCTTTATAATAAACTAACCGCGATTACATTCAATGCAAATATAAAAAAAAGCCGGCAGGGAGGCGCAAACTAACCGCGATTACATTCAATGCAAATATAAAAAAAAGCCGGCAGGGAGGCGCCATCTAAACAAAAACTTGTCGGGGCATGACGTCTTGCTAAAACGATGTAAGATAACATCTTCTATCGATAATTCATCATGAGTTTTTGTGACACTGCAAACGCCCACCCACAAGGCAAGTTTACTTGTCGAAACATGTCGTGAGTTTTTGTGATGCCTTTCTTCTATAAATTTCTAAAACTCTCGAGTTACTGACACAGTCTTACACCATTCGTGCAGTGAACTACAGATAAATATTGTTATAACGTCTGCTATTATATCTACGTGTATTCTAAAATTATTCGTTACTCAGCACACAGTCTTGTGCCACAATAAATAGTGTTTTCGTGTTCTACAGTATAAAATGGAGGTAAGTTCTATATTACTTATTTACTTAGAACCGATTTCACCTTTGCGATTAAACTATCAATATAAGCTAAACCGAGTTCAAGATACCCTTGATGATAAACTGTTGTAGCACAAGTCACATTTGACACAACTTTGACTTTATTTGAGTTCGATTAAGCTGAACTTAGTTTTGTTGATCTAAGTTTTGCCTGCAAACGGTGAAATCGACTCTTTGTGATCTATGATTTTGCATTTATGTTGTGCACCTACTTGTATCTATGTATTTTATAAAAGTAACATGTCGTTACAGGACACACCAAGTTACTCTCCCGTGGAGGAGGTTGAAGAACATAACACTTTCAAGCAATTCTATTATAATACTATATCTGATGAAGAGGACACCACCAATTGCGTGCCATACCTATATATATAATGAAGAGAAGACGATCAAAGGAACAAAGCCATTTGGAAACACCATCAACATCGCGGGAAGCATTTGATCCAATTTTCGATAATGAATTACTCAATCTTTGCATGGAGGCTGAAACTGGAACTGTGAATTGCACTGCCTGCAAGTTGCCAATAAAGAAGAGGTATCTAAATAGCCATTTTAATAGTAAACAGCATAAATATAACTCTGTTAAAATTCAACATTCTTTATCGAATGTTGATCTTATACAATCAGCTTTTGGAAACCGTGTTTATACATACAAAATAACATCTAAAATAGATAAAACGAAAATAGATTTTGAAACTCCTGAATTATTCGTGGAATCAATCACTGAAACAATTTCCGTTTTAATCAATGAAGCTATCAAAGAACTCATAATTTTTAAAGTTAATTTTATATTGTACGCTGATTTTGTACAACAAACAAAAGAAATAAAAAACTCATTTGACTTTCAAACTAGTAACTTTATAATCATGCAAGGTGATGATTTAGATATATTCTTAAAATCATTAAAGGACACGTTATCCAACAAAATAAGCGAATTTGAAAAAAAGGATAGTGGTTGGAGTTTATCTAAAATTGTGAGCATTGATATGAATATCAATAAATTTAACCCCCTACGTGGTACATCATACATCGAATTGCCACATGATATACAAACAAAAAAAGCGGTAGTCAATGTTAAAAACGCAGACGTTAAATGTTTCCAATGGGCATTACTGTCAGCATTGTATCCAGTTGCAAAAAATGCTGATAGAGTTACATCATATGTAAGAAATGAAAATAAATTAAAATTTGATGGGATTTCTTTCCCTGTTAAACTGTGTCACATCTCAAAAGTTGAAAAATTAAACAACATCAGTGTGAATGTTTTCGGATTAGAATATGATGATGTTAAGAAACAAAATTCTGTTGTTGGTCCCTTATATTTCACAAAGTGTCGAAAAAGTTGTCACATTAACTTATTATATATAACAAATGATACAAATGGTCATTATTGCTATATAAAAAATATGTCACGCTTAATAAGAAGTCAACTCACCTCGCAACACGCTAGAATACATTTATGTGATGGCTGTTTATTGTATTTTCCAGACAATGAGCACTTATTGAAACATCAAGAGCGAGATTGTAATCAAATTCGTACTGACTTACCTTCCGAAAAAAAATGCTTAAAGAATTGGTTCGGTGAAAATGTCTCCAATAATAAGGCTTCATTTGATAAATATCAAAAACAACTCAAGGTTCCATTCGTTATATATGCAGATTTTGAATCATTTCTGAGACCAATCGCAACCTGTTCAAATGATTCAGATTTACCTCATACTGAAAATGTTCAAAGACATGATGTATATAGTTTCGGATATTACATTAAATGTGCCTATGACGACAGTCTCTCAAAATACAGATCTTATGTGGGTGATGACTGTACAAAAAAGTTTATGGAAAGCTTACAGAAAGACATTGAAATAATTACCAAAATAAATAACTTTCAAAAATGTCCGTTACCTTTAACAGATATGGACAAAATTAAAATAGATGTAGCTACTACATGCTACATTTGTGGGAGAGATTTAAAATCCCAACAAATAATAGACTACGATTGGTATACAGGCGTTTTTCGAGGTGTTGCTCATGAAATATGTAGCAGTAAATTTAGAAGTCAATGTTTCGTTCCGGTTATCTTACATAATCTAAGTAATTATGATGGTCATTTTATTGTTCATGCCCTAAATTTTGCTGAAGGCGCAGTAGAAATAATCCCCCAAAGCAAAGAGCGTTATATATCTTTTTCAAAATTATTAAAAGTTAATAACCATCGAGTAAGTTTACGGTTTATAGATTCTCTGAAATTTTTGCCATGTAGTTTGGAAACACTAGCAAATAATTTAAACATCAATCAATTCGATGAATTGAGGAAACATTTCCCGAATGAACAGGATTTTAAACGATTAAAAAGAAAAGGTGTTTATCCTTATGAATTTATGACCGGGTTAGAAAGTCTTAAACAAACATCTCTTCCCACACAAAACCAATTCTTTAGCTCAATAACAAATACAAACGTTTCAAATGAAGACTATGAACATGCCAAAGATGTCTGGCAGCATTTTAAATGTCGTTCTATGAGTGATTATTCGGATTTGTACTTAAAGACAGATGTTTTATTGCTAAGTGACATTTTTGAAAACTTTAGAACTGTTTGTATGAGCACTTATGGTTTGGATCCTGCGCATTACTATACAGCACCAGGTTTAAGTTGGGATGCGATGTTAAAATACACAAAAATAGAGATAGAGTTGCTAACAGATTTTGATAAAATTGCCTTTATTAAATCTGGTATTCGAGGTGGAGTATCACAGTGCAGTCATCGATATGCCAAAGCAAACAACCACTATATGAATGATTACGATAAAAATCAGGCAACATCATTTTTAATATATCTTGATGCTAATAATTTGTATGGTTGGGCTATGTCACAGTATCTCCCGGTTGGAGGTTTTCAGTGGGTTGATATTGAGACAAATTTCAAAGTTGCAATCGATTCTGAAATCGGATATATTTTAGAAGTAGATTTAGAATATCCTGATAACCTACATGATTTACATTCTGATTTTCCACTCTGTCCAGAAAATGTTTGTATAGGAAATACAAAAGACTTTAAACTGGTTCCAAATCTAAATAATAAAAGTAACTACGTAATACACTACAGAAATTTAATACAATGCTTAAATATGGGATTAAAAATTAAAAAAATTCATAGAATTTTAAAATTTGATCAAAGTCCATGGTTAAGCAAGTATATAGAATTAAATACAAATCAAAGAACCAAAGCCAAATCCGACTTCGAAAAAGATTTCTATAAGCTTATGAACAATGCAATCTTTGGAAAAACAATGGAAAACATTGAGAAACGGGTAAATGTTAAATTGCTCACTCACTGGGAAAATCGAGGGAAGATTCAAGGGGCTCAAAGTTTAATAGCAAGACCTGAATTTCATAGTCTTTCCATATTTTCAAAAGAATTAGTTGCAATACAACTTCGTAAAACAAAATTGGTTTACAACAAACCCATCTATTTAGGATTGTGTGTTTTAGATATTTCCAAAACTTTGATGTATGATTTCCATTATAATTACATGAAAAATAAATTTCATACCAATATCAATCTGTTATACACAGATACAGACAGTTTGGTTTACCAAATATTTACAAACGATTTTTACAGAGATATTAAAGACGACATTCATACATACTTCGATACATCTGATTATCCACCAGATAATGTATATAATTTTTCACTTGTTAACAAGAAAAGAGTAGGGTTATTTAAAGATGAAAATAACGGTAAAATCTTTACAGAGTTTGTGGGCTTACGATCAAAAATGTATGCAATGCTGGTTGAGAATAGAATCATAACAAAGGCTAAAGGAGTAAATAAATGTGTAACTAAAAAACTTACAATGGATAACTATAAGACGTGTCTCTTTGATAAAAATATTCAATTTTCGCACATGTATAGATTTAAGTCAATAAAGCATGTAATTTTCACACAAAAAATTAACAAAACATGTCTTTCACATAATGATACTAAACGTTTTATTTTATCGAATTCTGTAAATACTTTAGCATGGGGGCATTATAGCTTAAGAAACTAAGTTTAAGTAATATTAGAATTTAAGTATCTAGTTAGGTGCCTATCTACCTTACCACAACTTTGTAAAGTACCTAGCTGTTAATGTAATAATATAGTTATAGAGTTCCTTTATTATATGACATAATTTTTTATCCTATTTTAAATTTAAGTATAAATATAAATATATATTTCTAATTTTTAAAACATTGTATCATTGCCTTCATTTACCTCATACCAGAAACACGTGTTGGTAGTAAAAAAATGTTTCATTTCAATCATCCATTTACTGCAATAGTGGCTGGTCCAAGTGGGTGTGGAAAATCAAATTTTGTCACAAACTTTATAAAATATGTAAAAGAAGTTTGTAGTGTGAATTTTGCTCAAACCACATGGTGTTTTGATGAAATGCAACCGTTGTATAGTTTGAGAAACGTAAATTATTTTCAAGGAATACCAGATCTTAGTATGTTCGATGGAAAGGATCCTCAACTAATAATTATTGATGATCTCATGAGGGAATCCGATGGACGCATTGTTGATATTTTTACAAAAGGTAGTCATCACAGAAATTTGAGTGTTTTCTACATAACACAAAACTTATTTCATCAAGGTAAAGGCCAAAGAGACATATCGCTGAACTCTAGTTATATCATCTATTTCAAAAATCCTCGTGATAAGACTCAAATTCGATACCTAGCACGACAAGTTTCACCAGAAAATATTAAGTTTATGGAAGATTCTTACAAAGATGCGACTAATGAAGCTCATGGATACCTAATGATTGATTTAAAACAAGATACTAATGACATGTGTCGTTTCAAGACAAAAATATTCCCTTCAGACGGATATTGTACTGTGTACATACCAACAAAAGTGTTTAAATATGCTAAGAATCAACAAATTCATATCAGTCATAAATAATGCATCGAAGACTAAAGACGCATACGGATTTACTTAGAGCTCTGCGCACACTAAAACCAAAATACGTAAAAGCTCTTTTAAAATCGTGTGATGAAGAAGAAATTAATTGTATTTGTGAATGCATTCATAACGTTTTAAAAGGAAAAGTGCCCTTAGAAGAAACAACTAGAAAAAACTTAAAAAAATATAAAGACATACTTCGCAAACTAGTAAGTAAAAGTACAAACAGAATTCGCAAAAACATAATCATTCAAAAAGGGGGTGCCTTTTTACCAATGATATTGGGCTCAATTTTAAGTGCATTAGTTGGCTCACTTGTTTGAAAAATGGAACATGCTAAGAAAATGTTGCTTGTTGATCCAAGTGTAATAGAAAAAATTAATCAACATAATACGGCTGATAACCCCCTATCACGATTAGATATGGAAATGCAAGACATTTTAAAAAGTGATATGGAAGAAAGAAAAAAGTGTACTCTATACCTGCAAGTTTTGCAGCGATATTTACATTTTGCTGAAGAAGGACGTCGTCCAATTCAATTACCCATCGTATCAAATATTGAATCTGATATGGATAATAGTGGGTATGACACAGTTGATAATAAAAACAATGAAATCAGTGTTAAAGATTCAGTTACTGTTCAGTCTTCAAACGAAGGTGAGGAACAGGTAAATATTACTGTTTCTCATGGAAAACCAACTCCTTACACCCCAAAACATATACTCAGTTTGGTACCTAAAACATATATAAGGAAGGGTGAGAGATTATTGTATTTGTTGGTATTGAACAAAAATAAAATTAATTGGGGTGCTGATGGTGTAATTACTGTAGACAAAGAAAAAATCCCTGGGAGTAATATTGTTGACTTAGTAAATGATTTTTTGAGACCGCTAAAAAGAAGTGCTCCAATAGGATGGGAGAAATTTGCAAAAGCACTGAAAGATATTAAAATACCAATAATTTATATTGGAAATCCACAAAGAGTCGACTATATGCAGCAGCTTCCGATTACACCATATAAAGAACACACACCGCATGAAGAGGACGAAGAGTTTTCAACACCAGTTACTAGCAAAGCCAGGCAGAAGATAGATTGGGAAAAATGGAATCCTTATTAGAAATAAACAATATCTACTATAACCCTTCACACCCAGCGGGGTATGGTAGTATTGATAAACTGGCTAGTGCTATGAAAGGTAAAATGAACAGAGAAGATGTTAAAAGATGGTTACAATCACAAGAAACATACACACTACATAAACCGGTTCACAAAAAATTTCCACGAAACAAATATATCTTATCTAATCTCAATGAACTTTGGCAGGCTGACTTAAGTGACATGAGAACTTATTCAGAATATAATAATGGTTTTAATTACATTCTTTGTGTTATTGATGTTTTTACCAAATTTGCCTATGCACGATCAATGAAAAATAAAAATTCTGAATCGATTAAAACATGTTTTGAAAGTATATTTCGTGAAGCTGATATAACACCTACCCATATACAATCCGACAAAGGAACCGAATTTGTATCGAAAGATGTTCAAAAATACTTTAATACGAAGAATATCAATTACTATACTACAAACAACCCCGATATTAAGGCTAGTGTAGTTGAAAGATTTCAAAGGACACTCAAAATGAGGATGTGGCGTTACTTTACACACAAAAATACATATAAATACATTGATATTTTACAGGACTTAATATATTCATATAACCACAGTTACCATTCCAGCATCAAGATGTGCCCTTGTGATGTAAACTCAAAAAATATAATGACAGTGTGGAACAATTTGTATACACGTAAACATGTTCAAAATAATAATACCAATACACCCCCAACACTACCCAAATTTCATATTGGAGACTATGTAAGAATAACAAAATATAAACATATATTTCAAAAAGGATATGAATCTAATTGGAGTGACGAAATATTTGTAATATCTTCAGTGATAGATCGGGATCCATGGATTGTGTACACACTAAGAGATTTACAGCAAGAAAACATTATTGGAACCTTTTATGATAAGGAATTGCAAAAAGTGACGTACGACCCCTCTCTAAATTATAAACTAGATAAAATAATAAGTTCCCGCTATTCTGGTAACAGAAAGCAAGTGTTAGTGAAGTGGAAAGGTTATCCAGATAAATTTAATAGTTGGGTTCTAGTTTCCGATTTAAAACAAATATGAATAGAGAAAGTTTTTATTTAACATTACCTAGTAACAGTTCTATGGAATATTTTCCAGATAATGTTACTACAAGATTTTCAACTAAATTACCAAAACCCATAAAATTGGAGGGACAATGGACCGTCGGAGTTGTTGAATTTCAATATCCATGTACCATGTTTACTGTTCAAGAACATGAAAATATTATTTACATAACTAAAACGATGTTGATACCAAATGAGAAAATACCTTCATTGGTTTATTATAAAAAACACATTCCAGCTACAAATTATGATAACATTAATCATATTTTAACAGCGTTGAATCATATAAAGGAAAAAGTAACGTTTCGCTATGATGAAATATCAAAGTTTGTGTCAGTTTCGGTGATGGATAATTCAGTAAAATCGCTAACATTAAAACCTAAATTGAGTGTTCAACTCGGTTTTGAACCTAATAGGAATCTTGTAGATAATGGTCTTGGAAAATGCCCTGCAAATTTGCATTTAGGATTGCCATCACAATTATTTGTCTATTGTGATATAATCGATCCTCAGATAGTAGGAGATGTTATGTCTCCTCTCCTGAGAATCATTCCTTTAGATCCGGCAAAGTATATATATGGCGCAAATAAAATGCATGTTTTCTCACCTCCTCACTATTTACCAGTTATGCGTAGAGAGTTTGATACCATCGAAATAGATATAAGAACCAGCACGGGTCAAAAAATACCATTCCAGTTTGGAACAGTGTGTGTTAAACTTCATTTCAAAAAATTATAATGTATCCCCGTGACAGCATAACTTGTCCATATGAACATTATTATTCTCATCAAGCTGGCTCTGGTATTGGAGTGATTTATAAAGGGGCGCCTTATCAACGTGGTCATGGGATCGGTAGCTTTTTAGGAGGGTTGTTTAGATCGGTTTTACCCTTACTTTCTAGTGGTGCTCGAGTAATAGGCAAGGAGGCACTAAATACTGGTGTCGGTCTTCTATCAGATATGGTTAGTGCCCGCCCCATGGAAGAATCAATTAAAAATCGACTAAAAGTAGCTACTTCAAACTTGAAAAGAAAAGCTCATGATAAAATTGATAAATTAAATATGTCTGGTTCTGGATATATAACCAAAAGGAAGCGTCTTAGTTCAGTCATTCCACCGTCGACAACCAAAGTGAAAGCTCTAAAAAAATTACGAGTTAATAATCAAAAAGATATATTCTCATAAATAATTTTTAAAATGTCATTCTTACATAGCCATTCCTGTGAATGTATAAAATCAGAGTTAGATTTATTTGCTCTACCATCCACGCAAACTAGCATAGAAAACGGATTATGGATACACTACAAACCCATTTCATCCCTAGCTGATGATGGCCCCATAGAATTTCAAGTACCTGGAACAGGTGATGACTACATGGATTTATCCCATACATTGCTGCACATAAAAGCCAAGATACAAAACCAGGATGGTACGAAATTAACTGAGTCAACTGTTGTAGCTCCAGTAAACAATTGGCTCCATTCTCTTTTCACCCAACTAGATATTTATTTGAATCAAAAGCTAGTATCGCCGCCAAACAATACATATGCCTATAGAGCTTACATGGAAACATTATTAAATTATGCTCCTGCTGCTAAGGAATCTCATCTGACTTGCGGTCTTTGGTATCAAGATACGGCTGGGAAAATGGATTCAACTGATGAAAAAAATGAGGGATTTGTTAAAAGACGAGAATTAGCATGTGAAAGTAAGGAGATAGAAATGATTGGTCATCTTCATGGTGATATATTTAATCAAGAAAAGTTTTTAATAAATGGTGTTGAAATGAGTGTTAAGTTAGTTCGTTCGAGAGAAACATTTAACCTAATGGCTTCTACAGCCGACTTGAAATTTAAAGTATGCATTACAGATGCAACACTCATTATACGTAGAGCACGAATCAATCCTACTGTATTACTTGCACATCAAAAGGTTTTATCCTCTACTACAGCTAAATATCCTATCACTCGAGCTGAAGTCAAAGTTTTAACTATACCTTCAGGAATTCAGGGTAAAACTCTAGATAATATTTTTTTGGGGCAAGTTCCCAAAAGGTGTATAATCGGATTTGTGAACAATGCAGCGTTTAATGGGGGTCTAACAAAAAATCCATTCAATTTTGAAAACTACAATATAAATACATTTTGTTTATACATTGACGGTCAACAAATACCTTCGAAAGCTTTGCAACCATCATTCGATAATAATATTTACACAGCAGCCTATCACACACTATTTTCAGGGACAGGTATACATTTTCTGAATGAAGGCAATGGTATATCTAGGGAGCAATATGCAAAAGGATATTGTATGTTGGCGTTTGATCTAACAGCTGACCTCAGTTCAAATTCAAATACTCATTGGAATCTTATAAAACATGGTAGCGTTAGACTGGAGGTTCGTTTTGAATCTACTCTTACTCAGACAATAAATTGTATTATTTATGCAGAGTTCGATAATGTTATTGAAATTGATAAGAATCGTAATGTAACTGTAGACTATAGTAGTTAGGATGTAATAAAATTGTATCCCCATTCACAGACTATCTATCAATTGTCAAGATTGAATAAAATTGTATTTAGTTATATAATAAATAAAACATTGACGTGTGCATACGTACATATCGTTTTATTTCCTGAAACCTCTTTTTTACTTTTTCACTATAAAAAGTAATTTACATACTTCCTTTTAACATTCTTGATTTGGAGATTGAACTTGACACAGCTTTCCTTATTAGGAATAATGGATACAATTGATATTCGAAAATATTTACACTACATTCACCCAGCTTTACACAAAAATGTGTATGCTGCAAACAGGTTACCACTGCATGTAAAAAAACCGATGTATCTAATAAGCAATTTAGACCCGGACAACAAACCAGGATCACATTGGATAGCCATGCACATAGATAAAAATGGAGTTGGCCAGTATTTTGATTCATATGGACGCGCACCTAAAGACTACCACAAAAACTTCCTGCGCAGAAACTCGAGACAGTGGGGTTTTAATAGATATAGATTGCAACACGACTTAACTACAGTATGTGGAGAATATTGTTTAACATATCTGTATTTCAAGTTTTATGGTAATACTATGACAGACTTTATTGAATTATTTAGTAACAATACTATCAATAATGATCTATTTTTACACAAGTTGTTTAATAAATGCTTTAAAAATTAAAAGGACTAGCACCTAGATACAAATAGTTAATGTTAGCTAAATTAACTAAGTTTACTAATTGATAAATGTGGTTAAAAGTGAATCATTAGACTAATAAAACAAAGTTTCATGAAATTAAAAAGTTTTTTATTCAAGTATAAAAATAAAATATCTGATGACCAAGAAAAATCATGACAATGTTATTATCTATTCTAAAAATCATTATTTACATTTAGTTATTACACCTAGTTAGTTATTGTTTTTTTAAAAGAATACATTTTGCTGTCTTCTGATTCCGATATCTCCTTGGTGATTTGATAGACAATTTTTTTCAATTTTTCATAATTTTTGTTATTCAACTCCTTGCAGTAGTATTTGACACGAATGTCAGCGTGTTTCCAATGTTGGGCAGAAGGAATCTTGCTCAGCTTTTTCACATCAAACACATCAATTTTTATAAGATGTGTAGCATTAACACTGTCATCTGTGTTTGTTGATATGTATGATGTACCACCCTCTTTGTTCATTCGTCCAACGTTTGATGAGTTTTTTGCTTTCTTCTTTTTTGGTGACTCTTCCGGAAAGAACTCATCTATGTTGCTGAGACTACTGCGGGGGCGCTTACATGTAGATTTCTTTGCAAGGTAGTATGGCACGCAATTGGTGGTGTCCTCTTCATCAGATATAGTACTATAATAGAATTGCTTGAAAGTGTTATGTTCTTCAACCTCCTCCACGGGAGAGTAACTTGGTGTGTCCTGTAACGACATGTTACTTTTATAAAATACATAGATACAAGTAGGTGCACAACATAAATGCAAAATCATAGATCACAAAGAGTCGATTTCACCGTTTGCAGGCAAAACTTAGATCAACAAAACTAAGTTCAGCTTAATCGAACTCAAATAAAGTCAAAGTTGTGTCAAATGTGACTTGTGCTACAACAGTTTATCATCAAGGGTATCTTGAACTCGGTTTAGCTTATATTGATAGTTTAATCGCAAAGGTGAAATCGGTTCTAAGTAAATAAGTAATATAGAACTTACCTCCATTTTATACTGTAGAACACGAAAACACTATTTATTGTGGCACAAGACTGTGTGCTGAGTAACGAATAATTTTAGAATACACGTAGATATAATAGCAGACGTTATAACAATATTTATCTGTAGTTCACTGCACGAATGGTGTAAGACTGTGTCAGTAACTCGAGAGTTTTAGAAATTTATAGAAGAAAGGCATCACAAAAACTCACGACATGTTTCGACAAGTAAACTTGCCTTGTGGGTGGGCGTTTGCAGTGTCACAAAAACTCATGATGAATTATCGATAGAAGATGTTATCTTACATCGTTTTAGCAAGACGTCATGCCCCGACAAGTTTTTGTTTAGATGGCGCCTCCCTGCCGGCTTTTTTTTATATTTGCATTGAATGTAATCGCGGTTAGTTTATTATAAAGGTGGTTTATTTAAATAAAAAATATAATTAATAACAATTAAATAATTAATACTTATTAAATTATTAAATAATAATTTCATATTTATATGTATCGTGGGGGGGCCGTACAATAATAAATATTATACACATAGAATAAAATATATATTGGCGTATTGCTAATAAATATATTAAAATTAAAATAAAAAATAAATATATTGGTTATCATATTATCATAATATGATATTATAATTATTTAAATTTAATTCACACGAATTCTTTCTCTCAAGGATTTGGGTCTGAGCTACCTGCGGCGCAAGCCGGACGATGCAAAAAAAGATTGGGTTTTTTTGAAGGTTGAGGTTGGGTCAGTCAACAGTGGCTTTCTAACTTTTGAACGGAACGAGATACGTTAAAATGGATGAGCGCAATCGATCAGGCGTGTGCGAAAACATACAAAAAGAGTCTAAACTTTTTTTTTTTTTTTTTTTTTTTTAGCCGGCGGTTTGGCCAAGACCACCCCGTCACGGCTTTTTTGTGTGTGTGAAAACTAATGAATCCGAATCCATTTTTTTGGTGAGCCAGAATGAACGAATCCCTACTACTCACGGAACTTGAGTTTTAAACAAACATTTTGTTTTTACCTAAGTACATAGAAATCATAAAGTAGCTCAGTACCTACCTAATAAACCTAGACATTACGTATAATAAAATTGTGTCGAGGTTATTTATAAACAAAGTGGAAATGGATAACACAAGATTGCTTATTCTAAAGGTTAGTAATTTACGGAATTATGAGTATCCATAATAATTTTCCTGTTTGGTATTGAATATATAAGTACCTCTTATGGTGAACACGTATATAGCGAACCCGAACTAAATTAATTTTGTCGAATTAATCCAGAATTCTGATCAATTCAGCAGATGAGTTCCTGTTTGACAACTTTTTTCGGCGCGTTCAGCTCTGTCATGAGTAATTTACATTTATCTGTAATCTGTACATTCATCTGTAAATCAACATTGAATCATTTTTATTAGTTCATACTTCAATTAAATGTTGGTACTTATGTTATTGTAATTAACTATTTCAATGTAATGTAATATAATATCACAACTCTACCTGTTTTAGAGTACTATTAATGGAAGTAAGATGTTTAAGGGACTTTATATTTTTTATAACAAATATGAATATTTTGACTGGTGCACGTTGTGTTAACTTACAGGTAATTATTTTGGCAAATTTATAATATATAAGAGCCACCTCAACGACTCAATGCAAGAAGATGGCACGGTCAAGTCATTGCAGAACAACTAGACTAGACCTTTACTAAGACACTATAAAGGAGGAGTGACAGATGATGTTATTTTGTCTTGATGCTAACTGTTTTTTTTAATTCTTATTAACTTACTAGCTTCTGCCTGCGGCTTCGCACGCATAGTACATACATAAAAAGTTGCCTATGTCCGTTCCTAAGACACAATCTATATCCATACCTAATTCGATTGATAAAAAGTCCTATTGATCCGATCGCTACCAAACTTCACAAGATCACCCGCTAGGCCAATCTGCAGATTTCCTAAAAATTTCATCGAAATCTGTCCAGCCGTTTCGGAGTCTATAGGGAACATACACATGGCCTTTAATAGATATAGATAGATTAGATTGGGTGGTAGAATTATATGTCAAGATATAGCAACGTAGTAACATACTACGTTGCATTTATTTGAATGTAAATTATCAAACGACATTCTAGCACCTTCTATGTACAGGCCAGGTACTATGCTAAGAATTAAAAAATACGTAAGTTATACCTACAATTTTTATGCAAACGACTTATTTGAATATTATCATACGAATGTAACAATATTAACTTGTTTTGCTCAATTTTAAAAACGTGTTTTGTGTGTTAGAGATGTCTTGCCTAGAGGGGCCCAGGACAAGATACACTGTGCTGGCGTTCACGCCTGTGCAAAGATTAAATTCTATGCAAATGGCAACAGAAGTCACGCCACAGGCTGATCTACAATTTGATACGCGGTCGATATGATTCCACGAACATAAATACAAAGAAAATGTGGATCTTGTCTAGGCCATTTCATTTCATTTATTTATTTAACCATTTCGTTACATTTACATAACATTGGCATATCAAGTTGTACAATATGAATGGAATTCAGGGGCGTAGCTACCGCCGTATCCGCTGTACCAATTATACGGGGCCCCCGGGCCACGGGGGCCCCCGACGTGCTTAAGTAAAAAATGATAAAACTTCCCAATTTTTTTTTATTTCAGAAATGACAAAAGTAAAAAAAAACATTTTATTTTTTTCTCGCGTAAAGCATACTATTGCTGTTTAGATATATTAATTTCTCAAACTAAACATTTAGATTTCAGAGCCTTTGCGAACTGAGTAGTATGTTCGAAATATTACAACCGGAGAAACTCCTGTCTTCATCAAACGAAGATATATTAAACGCTTCTGAAAAAACTGTCGGCTAAATACAGTAAAGACATCTCAGTTAATCTCTATGACCAATTAAAGGCTCTAAAAATTTTTTTTAATCTGAAATTCAAAAAATTCCTTCCATTACATAAGGAACTCATTGAATTATTGCTGATAAAATTCAATAGTCTTGCATCCAGTTTTCCGGGGGTAATAACAGCATGCTTTTTATTCTTGACCCTTCCAGTTACAACCGCAACTGCTGAAAGAAGTTTTTCAAAATTAAAACTGATAAAAAATTACCTAAGAACTTCGATGGGACATGAACGCCTGTCAGACCTGTCATCATCAGCTATAAATCACTACATAGTATAAAACAAAGTCGTTTCCCGCTGTCTGTCTGTCCCTATGTGGCTATGCTTAGATCTTTAAAACTACGCAATGGATTTTGATGCTTTTTTTTAATAGATGGAGGGATTCAAGAGGAAGGTTTATATGTATAATACATGCATAAAATCGTAGAGAAACACTGATAATTTTAGAGATTTCTAATCACATTAGACATTCTGTAGTATATTTAGTGTTAGCATTGCACGCGTGCGAAGCAGGGGCGGGTCGCTAGTGATTTAATACATCAGTTTGCCGAAAAAAAGCAAGGAGAGTGTATATTTAACTTGAATTGTTTGTAAAAATTTTGTAAAAAGTGTCAGATAGATAATTATGATGAATATTTATTTTAATTTTTAGCAAACATTTTTTTTCTTTTGTGAGAAATCTTTACCCTTCATAAGGGCCCCCAAACAAATTTTTATACAGGTCCCCGCCAAGGCACGCTACGCCATTGATTGAATTATTATTATTACGAATACACTGTTATTCTAACCTAGCTTTCTTACTACGAAACGAAACTGTACCTATATACGAAAATTTAATGTATGTGCACAAAAATGTGAACTAGAAATAAAGATAAACTCGCTGTTCCCACTGTTAGGCTCGCTAAAGTTAATAAGTCTTTTATAAGGCAATGTGTATCCTTCCATAACAAGGTCCCAAGCGACGTGTTAGATTTGTCGATTGGCAAATTTAAAAACGTAATTAAACAGAAACTGTCTATAAAAGCATATTATAAAATATCTGATTATTTAGATGACAAAAAAGCTTGGGTTGAATCTGCTCCAACTCGACTCGGCATCCGTAACAAAATTGTCAAGGATTATACAAAAAAGTGTTAAGACCAGACGAGTTGACGGATGTAGTTATTGTAGTATGTTCTAGTTTAGCTCAAGTATTATGAGTTAGAATAAAGACTACGCTTTTTCGAGCGATGTCTTCGTCACTATCAATATCAATTCCCTGATCAATACATAACACTAATGTGTTAATGACTCATATTTAACCGATTTCGGCATCATCAAATCGATGATACACTCCTCTTCTTATCATGTTATATTGATTCGAACCAGTGTAATGAATGGATTAAAGTTCAACTTAGACGCTCTTTTCGTTGATCCACTTGTCTGTCTTCATAGGTCGTCAAATTGATCTTTTGATGATGCGGTGTGTGACACGAGTAATTATTCCTAGTAAGTTATGGCCTTGTATACAATAAAATATTTATTTCAGATAATACTCATCGCGATTATTATCAGTATAACCGACGCAGCCACCTCTAGCGTCTACCCTTCAGCAGAACAACTCAGAAATATCGTGGGAAAGCGAAGCGGCTACTCTAACTTAGCAAAATCATATAATACCCTTCCTACGAGCAATGTACCTCCCTATTTAGTCTTCAACAAAAAAGTGGGAGCGTATTTCCCATATTACAAGAACCCCATCAGCCGCTGGAATAGTATCAGACGAAACTGGAATAATAAACGTGGTCAGCGTAATTGAACTTGAATATATTCTGAAAATTGTACAGCATCTATTAAAATTACTTAGTAAGTTGTATACCTATGTACCATAGTTAAACTATTAAAATTATGATTTATAGTACATAGATTCTTAGATTATATTTATTATTATATAAATAGAGTACTATTATATAGTATATATTTATATCAGTAAACAAATACTGATATCAATAATATATATATAATATGTTTATACATATATGTAAGTATGTAATTATATAAATACACGACACTACGTGCCTCTTCTCTGTTTATTTATAGTCCAGTCCATCCAACGGTTGCCTGGTAGAGATCGCTATTAGCGATAAGACCGCCCATTGTATTGCCTTAAATAAGTTTAGTTATTGTTATTGTAATATTCCGTGTGGTAGTCAAGAAAGAGTTATCTATGTATCTATCTACTATTTATTTGCCAATTAGGTATTTGCAGCAACAATTTAAGTATGACCTCTGAGTTCTAGTGTGAGCCAGTCTTTTTGGAATTTTATTGCAGCCAAATACAAGTTGATGAACGTGAATATATAAATTTGTATTCAGTAAGGTAATTAAATAAAGTTATTTATATCAAAGCTTTTGGGTTTTATTTTGTATGCCAAAATAAAAACATGTGCGTCTCGGGACGCCCGACCTTTTGAGAGCTTAAACTAATCTAACTAGCGCTGTGGGTTAGAGTGAGAGAAGAGGAGCCTGCCTACCGCTGGTGTATGCGTGAGAGAAAGGGAAGCCAGTCAGACTGGCGCCGTAACGCGATACGTAACGAATCGGTTTACCCTCCCATACGAAGTTATCACTTCAATAACAAAGCGAAAAGGTAAAGGAAAATACCGTGATAAAACCAGCGACTCTCAAACCATGAGAGTAGGTAAGTGTCCAGTAGGAACATTGAAAGATTATGATGCTCGTTAACTTGGATAGGCGTTTTCATACATAATTAACCTGTCCTCAAACCGGTTGCATTGATAGCTGGACTATCGGGTTAGTTTAGTTGAGAAACAGCTAGCAAGCGGCTCGTAAAATATAGATACATAATAACTGAAGATTATCTAAGAAGAGTTCACTCACCGTACTTTTTGTCCTTGTTTTGTTTGACGGTTAGGTCAACATAAGGACAAAAAATTCGTTGATTTATATCACACTAGCAAACCGCCCCGCTGCCCGGCTACAACTAATATACTACAGAATGGCCTCAATTCTGTTGGCACCAACCTAACTAATTTTAGCTAAAATTAGGTTTTGAACTCTCAAATTAACCTTTGGTATTCTGCTGCTACCAACTTATCCTAATTTTAGTTTATCTAACTTAATTAAGCGTTCCTAATTTAGTTAGATGGTACCAACCGAATAGGTTTTACAAGTGCTATAACTAACTAAATATATTTTAGACAATTCCTAATTTTAGAAATGAACCAACCGAATTGCCACCAATGTCCAATGTGATTAGAAACCTCTTAGATTATCAGTGTTTCTCTACCATATTATGCATGTATCACTAGATAGTATAAAACAAAGTCACTTCCCGCTGTCTGTCTGTCCCTATGTATGCTTGGATCTTTAAAACTACGCATCGAATTTTGATGCGGTTTTTTCAAATAGATAAAGTAATTCAAGAGAAAGGTTTATATGTATAATATAGTAGAGAAACACTGATAATTTTTGAGGTTTCTAATCACATTAGACATTCTGTAGTATATTTAGTACCAGCATTGCACCCGCGCGAAGCCGGAGCAGGTCGCTAGTTATACATATAAACCTTCCTCTTGAACCACTCTATCTATTAAAAAAAATCGCATCAAAATCCGTTGCGTAGTTTTATAGATCTAAGCATATATTAGTTACAAACAGACAGCGGAAAGCGACTTTGTTTTATACAATGTACCTAGCTCATAATACGAAAGTAAGTACCTAACTATTCTGTTTTAGTTTTGTACAATACGTTAAATGCTCACCATTATTTAGTAGCCCCGAAGCGAACAGAGAGGTATTATAAATGTATCTGTGTGTTTGTGTGTATGTCTAACATAGTAGGTACCTATAAAAACGGATGAACCGATTTTGATTATCTTTATTTGAAGGGTGACTTGATGGATAGCTTTTAACCGACTTCAAAAAAGGAGGAGGTTCTCAAATCTTCGGAATCTTTTTTATTTTTTATGTATGTTAGCAGATTACTCGAAGACGCCTGAAACGATTTGGAAAATTATTTTTTTGTTTCAAAGGTCGAGCGGTTTTTAAAAATCAACTAAAATCTTAATATATTTTTTTTTATAATCAATGAAGTCGGTTTTCTTTTTAGTTTTTAAAAAGATTTAGCAACTTTTAAAACCATCATGGTATTGAACATAATTTGCACTCAAAACGGGATATTTACCATGATATATTATGATACCATGATTTACCTAAATTCACCTAGTATGTAAGACGTTTCAAAGTGATCCTTGTGATTGTATTGAATAAAGTATCTTTTGACTTGACTTGATATGCGAGTATTACGGCTTCCCAATATTTCTGCACAGTTGCATGCGCCATGATCTCGTGATCATCGTTTTGAATGAAAATTTTGATCCGTAGTGTTCTACTATGATTCAAGCCCCTTCTTTTTTTATTTATAGTCCAGTCCATCCAACGGTTGCCTGATAGAGATCACTATTAGCGATAAGGCCGCCCATTGTACTGCCTTAATTAAGTTTAGTTATTGTTATTGTTATCGTCTACACATTGTTAGGACACACGGACACACCCATTCAAGTCTCTAGTACCAGAGGTTTCCGCTATGCGTCTCTTTGCCAGTCTGTCACTTGTTAGCACCTAAGTATAGGTTGATGATACACTACTTGTAATTAAGTAAGTAGACACCTACTTGCTTAGAAGTATTTTATTGAGGTAAACCTTTAAACTTAATCTGTTAATTGCCTTGTTTGGTAAATCACTTACAAAAATACCAATTAACACAATCAAATGAGATTCCAGTTTTGTACTGTTTTGCAAAAGTTACCGAGTCGTGTCTTTGTAAACTATTAAGGTAGGTATTAAATGTGTTTTTTTATATAAATTTGCATACTCGCCCGATTCTGGACTATCTATGTTGCAGTCGAAATCAGAAAATGGTTTGTATAAAAAATATAATAATAAGGCACTATTTATACGAGTATGCTCTGCTGCCTACGGTAAAGTAGCCAGGCGATTATAATTTCAGCATGCTACTATTTTGAAACACTTTTCAGGCACCTTCCCTATAAACTCTTGGCGCAGTGGGCGATGACCAGCCTGAGACGCAGAAGGTTGCGGGTTCGATTCCCGCTGCGGGGCAAATGTTTTGTATGCAAGTATTAGTCTCGGGTCTAGGTATTTTATATGTATAATATCTATGTAATTTATTATGTAAGTTATGTATGTATTTACAGAAAAAGTATAAGTACAAGTAGTACGTATATCAGTGTATATCAGTCATATGTTCGACTACAAAGATTCATATTTATAAAATATCTGTATTGTAACTGTTTAAGAAATATTTGTGTCGATGAAATCTTCATCGACAAAATAATACGTGAGTAAAACCCGAGATTAAAATATATTTTTTTGAAACCTCATTATATCTATAACCCTTGAGTGGCGAACGTAAATCTAGACAACTAAACATCGCGTTTAGCGGCGGTGGAGTCAAAATGGCGGCATAAGATGTAATTCCAGAAAATAAACTATTTTCAACAAACTTCTTTATGTGTAACATTTCGCGCGCTGCCACTTTCGGGTCAGTTGCGTGTCTACGGCGGTCGTACTACTAGTCAAATTGTTCCTTTAAATAGCGAAATGGTTAAAATACCTACCTATCCAACGATACGCTATCGATATCGATGGGGATGTAAAAAAAAACAATTTTACCCTACTTCACGTGTCAAGTAGGTAGAACGAATTTTAAATGATTTTATTACATTACTTTGTAGGAGTGCTTTGTACTTATTACAATGCAAGATGCAATTACGTTAAGATAGAATACTCTGCTATTCAACGAGAGACAGCTATTAGGCGCGGACAGACAGACATAATGAGAAGATTTGAATATGAGATGATTTAAAAATAATAATATAAATAATGCAGGACAATGTACACAGCATTGTTTCTATGTACTCGTATGTATTTAAAAAAAAGTCCAAAGGAGTATATCAGTCAGTAGTATGTGGTACCCATAACACAAGCCCTGTTTACTTTGGGGCCAGATGAAGTTGTGTGGAATGTCCGGCATTATTATTATTATTGTTACGACACTATCTAGCCCTATACTAAATGACATATTATGTTTCTAGGCATACAGACTTATGTCGGATTACTAATAATCCCTGCGACGTATGACGACGCGGCCGAGACCAAGACCTACGTACGAAGCGAAGCCTGATGCCGAGTGAGGTCACATAGAAACAAGTTTGAAGTTCCTAAGATCAACGTATATAAATGAAGAGGACTAGCCTTCCAAACATAGTTTGTTGAAAATAATCAAAGGAAAATGTCGAAATACATGGTGAGTACATGGTATCTTAAAAGCTATCTAGATTGTAGATAGGTTCCTAATTTTTATAAGTTATTTTTCTAATTATAAAATTTTAATTAAGAGTTAGTACGTAGGTAGGTAACCTATTTTTATTATCCTTACTAAGGAGTATACTTAGATAGATACAATATTTATTTGATAAACCATCACACATGTAGAATCAATGGCACCATTGTACATAATGGTAAACACATAGATAATAGACACTAGATACTTAAAACTAAAAGTGCGTGTGTATTGCAATTTCAAAAGGGTCATATTTCTCCGCTCCTCATAGCTCCGCGATCATATTTCTTAGGAAGCAAACACTGATTTTCAGCTATTCTCGAGATGACGAGCCGAAAACGAGCGCAAACTGAAATCACTTTATTTTATTTACAGATCATCGCTCTTGCCCTAGTGGCTGTAGCCGCTGCCAATCCCGGAGGTAAATACAGTTTTCCAAACATAAATAAATGATTACAGTTTATTAAACAGTAATCATTTGAGTAAATACCTAAGCCCGTGTCGTATGAGGGTGCGTTACATTTATTTATCCATGATGAAATCCTAGGTGATTGAGGGATTATAATAATAATAATCCATCATTGGCGACCTCTGTGGCGCTATGGGCTAAGGCCCGAATGAGACGCAGAAGGTTGCGGGTTCGATTCCCGCCGCAGGACATATGTTTTTAAGATATGCAAGTATTTGTCTCGGGTCTGGGTGTGTCTATGTATATAAGTATATAAGTAGTATATCAGTCATGTGGTACCCATAACACAAGCTCTGCTTACTTTGGGGCCAGATGCTGTGTGAAATGTCCGGAATTATTATTATTATTATTGGGAGAGGTGAAACGGAGCTGAGACATGAGTATTCATGAAAATAATGATGATTTATTTCACATTTTACACATCTTAGAAGTCAAAATCTAAGTCCCCATAATTAATTGCATTTAAGCCTATTTTACTACTCCATCGTTAGAAAGGTCCTTCAATAATATTGGGTAACATTACAGTTTTACGATAACGATAAATGGTCATATTTAATAGAGGTCAGTGTCCCCTCACTAACCGCAGTTTATTTAAAAAAAATAAAAAAAGTAAAAAAATTAGCACAGTTAGAAAGGCTTCACAGGTTAACTGCCTGATTTGTTAATCATTGAAAAAAAAAAAGTTGTTAAGTCGGTTTACGGACGATCTTTTCATCGTGCCTATCTATCGCTTGTTCCGCGCTCTCGCTTGCACGCTCAGCTCATCGATTTATAAGACATTATCACGTCAAAAACGTGTACACTGCCACCAACTTATCTGTTCAGGTGGCCAAAGAACGAACTAAAAAACTCTCATAGAAAATCTAATCTAAATGACATTGCCAATAGACAGAGGCACCCTTACCGGAACAAATAAGTTGGTTGCACTATAAGCTCCATACTAAATTCTTTTGTTTTGATAATTTGATGGTGTTGAATTGGTTTGGGGTCAGACCATTCGACCATCATACTAGCAACATCTTAACATTACTAGCTTTAGCACTTAACTGTGCAAGGTCCACGGATTTGCTAGTTTTTTTTCAAAATACATAGCCTACCTATTCTTTTTCAGGTTACGGCGGTGGTTACGGTGGCCACGAACATCACGAATACAAACCCAGCCACGGACACGAATACCACGGACATGAAGAACACGGCCACAAACCTAGCCACGGACACGATCACGGCCACAAGCCCAGCCACGGATACGACTACCACGGCCACAAACCCAGCCATGGTCATGAACACTATTCCTCCGAGTCTTCGAGCCACGAACATCACTAAACGTAGAGCTTTGTTACTAAGTACATAATATATAGAAATACTTATAGAATTAGGATGTATTATGCTATTCAAAATGACAGCAGGATCTAGTAGTAAGATCTAGTAATTATGTACTGCAAATTAAATCAATGCTGAGAATTCTTTATACCTAGTTTTCTTTCATTTGCCGTCTATTTTTAACCGTCTTCAAAAGAGCGAGATTCTCAATTCCGTTGTATTTGTATGGGCTCAAATTTCATTCAATGAAGTCGGTTCTTTTTAGTTTTAATAAAAAAACTCATATTACGTAGTTTTGTTTTGGTTTTTAACATTAGGTTACTTACCTACGATACAGTTAAGTACCTATTTAGTTTTATCTTGTTATTCGTAAATTTGTAGGATTCCCCTACAAGGTATAGATTCAGGTGTGACTTTGCGGCAATCAATTACAAAGCATTGAATAGGTAGATTGCGTGACCCAACAGCTGGCTTCTATCTGGCTCAGCGTATTAGCATTGCCATTCAACGTGACAATGCCGCCAGTGTCTTGGGAACGCTGCCCTCTGACAGTGGTCTGGAGCTATCTATAGATCGTTTTAAACGGTCTTGAAATAGCTCAACTGTTTTATATGTATTTTATATTTTTGTATACCAGCTTCTGCCCGCGGCTTCGCACGCATCATACATAAAAAGTAGCCTACGTCCCTTAGATACAATCTATATCCAAACCAAATTTGATTAATGCAAAAAAAAGTTCTGTTTATCCTATAGCTATAATAATAATAATAATAATAATAATAATAATATTTATTCAAAATTTACATGGTAGGTACAATAATATCTAATAACAAAATTCAAAAACTTTATAATCACCTACATTGACATTTTCTACAAATAATGCAAACAATATAAAAAAATAAACACAAAACAAGTAATATTAATTGTTTTGTTTATATAACGTAATTTGACGACCTCTGTGGCGCAGTGGGCGAGAGCCTGCCTGAGGCGCAGAAGGTTGCGGGTTCGATTCCCGCCGCGGGACAAATGTTTGACAAGTATTTGTCTCGGGTCTGGGAGTTTCTATGTATAATATGTATATAACGTAAAAACGTAAAAACGTATTTAAGTAGCATATGAGTCATGTTGGTACCCATAACACAAGCTCTGCTTACTTTGGGGCCAGATGATGCTGTGTGAAATGTCCGGCATTATTTATTTATTATTATTTTAGTATAATAAACAAACTGCGAGTCAACGGAATCGTAATCTGGTAATTGTAAACAAAGTAATGATACGTAAGTATTTTTCTAGTTTTTACGTGTACCTAATAATTGAACTTAGAAAATGTGCAAACGTTGTTTATTTAACTTGACTTACAATTAAAGGTTAGTAGGGTAGCCTCGTGATCGATTATTGTCTTTGTTAATTTTAAAAAGGAATATTTTTAATGACGCCTCCAATAGTCCTCTTAGGCATTCTTATGCACCACCATAATCTATGGAGTTAATGTACCTTTTTTTCTGCTATTATTTTTGCCGGGCATTCAGCAGTACCAGTACAATGTTTACTCGGCTTATTGAAGTGGACGCAAGAGGCGCACTTTGGTTCATCTGCCTTATTCGTGCATTCTTTAATAGAATGACCAGGAGTAGCACAGTGGCCACAGGTGTATGTAGGATCCCAACATGACTTGGCCGCATGTCCATACTGTTGGCACTTATAACATCGAGTGATCAAAGTAAAGTCTCGCAGCAAGATGACCAATTCACATACACTCTTTCTTTTGTTACGAGGGCTTTACGTATATCTGCAGGTACTTCAATTACGTAGTTGCAGGTCTCAGCTGTCCTCTTGCCTGACTTATGGCTTAACCTAATTGAGCTTAAAAACTGGTCAAGAGAAGAATTCTTAAGTGTTTCGGCAAGATTCTGGTGGTAAAGACACGTAAAAACCTCTTTTTCGGCCATAGATGAAGGCACACCAACAACTACAACTCTGGGTTTCCGTTTATGAGGCTCATCGATCGTAAGGTCGGTGTTTAAAAGCTGCATCGATTGCTTGAGCTTCTCAATGGTATCTTTAGTTTCAGTGCTTATTATTATTCCTTCGTTCCTTGTTTTGCGAAGGCCTCTTATGTGTAACTTCATTTGTTCAGGACAGAGCATTTTCTGGACAAGTGATTTTGTGTCTTCACTTGTCTTCAGTTTATCGTTGGGATAAATGGCAACGGAACTAAGGTTAATCGGCTTTATGTAGTTATTAGTTCAATTTTTAACCATCTCGGCAAAAGAGGTTCCTGCTACGGGTTTCGAGGACTGATCAATACTTTGTTTAAGGTCTTGAAGCCGCTGAGAAAGATCAAGTTTATCTTTCAGTTCTTGAGTAACGGAATGGGCTTGAACGGCTTTCTGCTTAAGGGACTGGTATTGCACTGCCATCTGCGATGTATAATAACCTACTTTTCGACAAAAAGTACTGATGCGAAGTTTTTGTTCCGTATTCAGTTTCCCCTCCGATGCAATAGTACATACTTCATTCAGATACTGCTCGATTGATTTCATCCAGTTCTGAATTTCAGTAGAAATAACTTCTACGACATCATCTTCTCAGTCGGGTGCTATAGGGCGGGATGCAGATGCGGGCGAGGGCGCAGGCGGCGGCGAGCGAGCTATCCTGCTGCTCCGGTTGAAGGGACTGTTGTCCATTTTGTAGTATTTAAGTTAAACTTAATAATTAATGTCCATTTTCACGAAATCACTAAACATAATATTCTATAACTAGAGTAGGTATGACACAGTAAACGAGGTCACGAGTCAGCATGTAATTATTTGTTTATTTTAATATAAATTTCAGACACGTCTGTTCTAACCCAAGACCAAATGACTGATGGCTACCAAACGAAAGCTACTAAACATTACAGGATTATCCGCTAGGCTAATCTGAAGATTTTGTAAAAATTTCATCGTAATCGGTCCAGCCGTTTCGGAGTCTATAGGGAACATACATACACACATCGCCTTAGATTCAAAGATTCAAAGATATTTATTTGCCAGAAAACATGTGTACAGAAGATGACAAAAATATAACAATGTGAAACAACATGCTTGACCGGTTTACGGTATGCAAATTAGGTAGAGAGATGGCATGCAAATTTAAAAATAATTACAATTTATCACTAAAAAATTCGTCAAGATTATAATAACCCTTTTCAATTAACAATTTCTTTAGTTTTAGTTTAAACATTTGGATGTTCAGGTCTCTATATAGTGTAGGTAATTTGTTATAAATTTTTGGACCAACACCAACAACACTTTTTTGCATTAGTGCTGTTTTTACAGGGTGTAATTTTAACCTAGTGTTATCCCGTCTGCTTCGAATTACAAAATCAGATAACCGGGGGAACAGATGGGGATTGTTTTTTACAAAAAGAGCTACTTCTAATATGTAGAGCGACGGAAGTGTCAGAATTTTGTGCTTCGAAAATAATGGTTTACAGCTATCAGTAATTTTTATTTTAAACATGGCTCTCACACATCTTTTTTGTAGCCTTATATAAATATGTAGATTATTCTGTACAGTTCTGGCGCCCTGGATGGTTTAGATTCACAAATCAAAAAATGATTTTAAAATGATTTATTCAAAATGATTTATTTGGAAACAAGAACATGGGTAGTATAATAATATTAATCAGCCCGGCAGATGGCGTTGCAGTCGGTACAATTAGATATATTTTTTCTTTTTAAAACGCGCGGACGAAGTCGCGAACAGGACAGCTAGTATAATATATGAAAGCGCAGGAGGGCCTTCATCAGAATTCATTATACTAGTCGTGGACGCAGGTGAAGAAGAAGAAGAAGAGGTCGCAAACGTGGTGCGCTGGCCCCTTCTCGTCCAAGAAGTCAAAAACCAGATGGATGCCTCGCTACCAACGACACGACGCTCTACTAGAGTGACATTCGCAGCCGCCTGTCGTTGAAAATTCGCTATGGCGCCGTCATATATATAATTCTACTGTACGTGTGTACGTCACTGAACTGCTCTTAAACGGCTGGACCGAATTTTTTGTTGTGTGTGTTCAAGTGGATTCGAGAATGGTTTAGATTTACAACTACATATCTAATTATTTTTAAAACGCGCGGACGAAGTCGCGAACTAAACGGCTGGACCGATTTAGATGAAATTTTTTGTGTGTTCAAGTGGATTCGAGAATGGTTTAGATTTACAACTAATTTTTTTTTTTAAAACGCGCGTACGAAGTCGCGAACTAAACGGCTGGACCGATTTAGATGTTTTTTTTTTGTGTGTGTTCAAGTGGATTCGAGAATTTTTTTTAAAACGCGCGGACGAAATCGCTAACGTGACAGCTAGTAGGTATATAAAAATATAAAACCAGATACAATTATTACACCTAGGTATGTGTGGTTTTTTCTCAAACCGTGCGATTGAACTGAATCACCACAGATCTTGGATGAAAATACTGTTAAACCTGTCGATGATCCCGATACCCCAGGCAGAGGTTGAAGTACCGATTACCTTGGCCACGGAGCCTAGACCTGCGGATAATGTACCCACTTATTAATAGTTAAAACTCTATAAAATAAATATTTGGATATTTGGAGGTGAGGTTTGGATATTTTAGGCGAAAATCCTACTAGAGCGAATCCTACTGGAATATAGTATATTAATAATACACCTACCTACTATATTTCCAGTCTAATGAGAACCAACTCAATATAAGTATACAAAACGGGGGCGTTTTGTATATATTAACTAGTGTTTGAGGGATCACCTTAATGTTGGTTTAGTGTGAAAACGTGCGTTTGACCTGTGTTTGCATAGTGTGACGCAAACACACTATGCAAACACAGGTCACACAGGCAGCAGCGAATCTTGAAGCTCTGGTTTCTGATTGCATATATTGTGTACCTGCATGCAGGATTTTGTGGTGACTTTGATACAAGATGTTGTGGTTGGATAATAAGGAGGTGGTGTTCCCTTTAAAAATACTCCCGTCTGCCATCTCCCATCTCCCAGCTCCCAATTCCCAGCTCCCACCTTGTATTTTAGAGTGGAAATAAGGCTATTTTTATTTTATTTATTTATCAGTGAGTTTTGAGACACATGGGATGCATGGGCATAGATATATTATGTATATGTATGAATACATGGGTATTGAAACACACATATAAAACAATACTCTTTATTTGAATACCATTATCACTACCTATTTGCAATAGTCATTGACTCCTCAATTTATAACTAAAGGCAACTAAAGTGAAGCACGAGGTTCCATACAAATCAACTTTTTATGACAAAGTCTATCTATCAGGTATAGAAAAATACACGTCCTTAGTGCGTTAAATACTAATATATATAATCTAATTTACTTTTATACCTTTTATTTATATTATGTGCCTAATATGCATGGTTGTTTGTGATTAAACGTGTTTCATAACAAATGCATTCCTTATTACGTGATGTGTTATTTATGACTTATGATTTTCAATCGTTATTATCTATAATAAATATAAAACGTTTAAATAAATATATGTAGTACCTATTATTTACAAATAACTAACAATTATATACACAGATCTATATTATTCAAATAAAGTTGAAGCTTTTCTATATAACGACTATGTTAAAGCATTATAGAAGGCGATGAAAAGAACACTATGAATTTCATTCTTTATGTGTAAATAATTTAGTGAATTTTGCACAAATTATTATGTAGTTTTATACAATCATAAAGGTTACCCTGTGTTAAGCATTAAAATTAAAATATAACACTAAAATGTATCTCGAACGTTTTACATAAATCATGATATTAGAGGTTGACTACAAAAAGTTTTGGGGTTAGAATTTTGAAAGTGATTAGTAACTTCTTATGGGAGGGTAAACCGCTTCGTTACGTCACGCATTACGGCGCCAGTCTGTTTGGCTTCTCTTTCTCTCACATATGGTAGGCAGGCTTCTCCTCTCTCACTCTAACCCACAGCGCTAGTTAGATTAGTTTAAGTTATCACTTTTCCCAGGCGTCCTGAGACACACACGTTTTTTTAATTCAAATAAGGGTAAATATATTTTTACGATATCCTATTGTGTTTTAATAATATAACATTGCCGTTTCATCCAACATAGGGAGATATAACTTTCACTCACGCAATAGGAGCGAGTGAAAGGACACGACAATAATCGCCATTTAAGATTCATTTCTTTATTGAAACAACTTACTATGTCATTAGGTGCAAACTCTCATGTTGAATTGATAACGTAGATTTTTATATTCTTAATAGGTATGTATAGCGATTAAACAGAAAAATCAAATGATAGAAGTTGAATAAAGACTTGGAATAAGGATCAGCCGAAGTGCATTTTATAATGGCAAAATAAACTTAATAGCTTAGTCAGTTAATCTTTGTGTTAATAAATTATGATTTACTAAATGATAACAAGTTCTCTTTATTACATGTAAAATGCGTTTCGTCAGGTCTGAAAAGGGTCTGAATCATTCGAAAAGTTTAATGTATTTTTTGGATGCGAACCAAATTAGTCCTTATAATCGTTAATTGGTCAAAGCGACTAAGTGTAGTAAGAACTGGCTTGTTTTTGGTGATAGAAATGCAACATCAATAATGAACAAGGCAAATTGGTAGTGATTTTTTATTACGCCGGACTAGTTAAAATTTCAATAAGAACGATCTTATTGTTCTCCAAAATAAAGACCAAATCGGAGTAACATTTTGAACGACAGTTAAAAAAACAACGCTACATTATTGGCGTCACATTTTAATTTAATAAATTTATGAAGTGTCATTTAAGTGTTACTTTATTTTTGACTTTGGTGCAAACGAAATAAGATATCTAGTGCAATATTTTAGTTAGTCCAGCGAAACAATAGAATCAAAGCATTATTAATTGGTATTGAATATTTTTAACTACTGCACAACTATAAGTATATGCTTTAATTATTCTGTTGCGTAATTGTTAATAACTTTAAATTTAAATAATTGTTTTAGCCAACGATTAGCTCTCTAATTAGTAATTATAATCAGGTAGCTAAAGTTAAAATCGCGAATAGCAAGTATGATTGAAAATATTTTCAATAAGGCAATGTAGAAACCATTTAATTCGATAACAAATGGTACACCCTTGATCTCGGATTTTGCTGCCAGTTGTTATAGCAAATTTATGGTAATAGCAACCCACGCAACAAGCAGTATGGCGATTATGGAACTTTTGATACAATCAATGTCCATCAGTTTCGAATAGCAATAGGCTTTATTTAATGGATTGGTATTACGTATGTTCGGTTTCTACCTCAGTGTCTATTCATATGACGGCATGTGTTACAATCAACATCAAACTTCTGTAATACCAATTCATAAATAGTGACTGAAAGCTTTCAGTATCAATGTTTTGATAGTATCAGAGTTCCATAATCGCCCGGCAGGTCAGTGCGTATAGCTTCTTCTATAAATATATATATACTAGCTTCTACCCAAAGGCTGAGTCAGCGTAGTACGTAAATAATTAATTGCCTGTGTTATCCCAGCCGGGCTAAAATTGGAGCCGCGTTAAATATTTTCCCGCCTGCCCAGAGAAACTGACATCTCTTCTTCTTTTGTCTATTCTAAACGTCATCGCGGAATGGTCTAGAACTTTCTCGGGATTCCTCGTCTTTCAAATTACATTGCAACATAATACACTTATAATTAAATTGTCTATACCTGTGCTATGAAGTCATAATTGATTCATTAAAATTCCGCTAAGATTATTGCATAAAACATGCAATAGCAAGAGAAAAAATAAATCATTTAGAACTCATACTTTAATGTCAATTTTGACGTTTCTTCGTAAAAATATCTATAGTCGCGGCCGTCATGTTAGCCCGGCAGGTCTAATTCTATAAATATATACAATGTTTCATTAAAATCGGTTGCTACGTGTCGGTTGGTAACTGTTTGTTATTGAGTAATAAACAAAAATCTACATACTTTGCATCTTTAATATTAGTAGGATATTTAATTTGAAAGAAACAATACATGAACCTACTCTAAGGGCGCGTTTTTAAAGATATTTAAATAAAAGCCGTCGCTCATTTGTACTTGAGACACTTTGATTTTAATTTTATAACTACTAAGATTGCAATATTGCTGGCTGAGCAGTTTTTATAATACGTTATAAAAACTGTCTTTAAAAATATTTAAGGACGATTTGTCAATAGTAACTCAGTGATAATCCTACAGCCAGACAAATAGTATTGAAAAAAATTTATAAAAATAATAAAGCCGGACATTTTAATATAGTATCATTTGCCACCAAAGTAAGCTGAGCTTGTGTTATGGGAACCACATGACTGATATACCAGTTTTTTTCTTCTTATATGAAAACGTCATTCAAATTGCAGAGAGTTATGTAGCAAGTAAATAGCATTTTTGTCACGTATTATTTTGTCGATGATGGCACCGACATTGTTTCGATAAAATCTAGTAGAGAATCTTCATCAGGGTGAGTTTGATCCGCGGTCCGTGAGTTGCCACTCGCATTCATGGTTTGCACTTAAAGTAACAAAGCTCTTATAAATTAATTTGTTATCTCGAGTTATTTCAGGTTTTATTGGGTAGTCTTAGCGGATCCTAAAAAATTCGAGGACGTGCCATATGCATGAAAGGAATCTCTAACGCGTACTTCAATCCTTTTACGTGTGGTAAAAGGATTTAAGTGCGTGGTTCAAAAAAGACTAGTAACACAAAAATACGCGGAATTTTAATCAATAAACTGTATTTAATTATAAGTGTATTAACACGTTGACTGTCCGTGCAATAAATGTAACGCATTTTTGGTCTGACTGTAACGTCCGTGAATTACATGTAATGCATTAACCAAAGGCAACTGAACGCCATTTCCTGGGCTGGACGTGTGAGCTAGAACTTTGATAGTCTAAGGACGTATGAACAATGAATAGGCAAAAATAAAACCCAAATGTCCCGTCGAATTATTTCATTTGTTACTTTTTTATGGACGTCTAAAATCAGATAACAAAACATTAAAGAGCTTCATTGAAACAAGTTAGGCAAACTGTTTTTTTGCAAGGAAGCCACTCAGTAATGACTTGTGTAGCCTTTTTTCTAGCATCATTGGTTGTGGAGCCAGTTTCTTTCAGCGTTTTGTTGCAACTTCCGCAGTGTTTAGCCGAATCTTCCCATTAGGATATCTGGGTATACGTATCGTTTGGTGGCTATAATCTAGATGAGACGTCCATGCATTACATGTAATTCATGCTAAAACTCAGGCCTCATGTATAATTTCGCAGTTATCAAGAAATCAGACCTTCTTAGGAACATAAAATAAAGCAGTTTATAAAAAAATACATTTTTCTGGAAATACCAGAAAATTACCTAAAATAGACGGGACAGTCAACGTGTTAAGTTGCCTTGTGACTTTTATGACGAAGAATCCAAGAAAATTCTAGAAGTGCATTCCGCGCTGACGTTTAGAATGGACAAATGACGATCGACTGCTATTTTGTGACGATAATATAACTAAACAAAATCTCTTTACATTGATATTATCATTATTTATTGGCAAGAATTGTCATCAAGACGCCATCAACATAGAAGGTTGCGGCGGTCGATTTCCGCCGCGGGACAAATGTTTGTATGATCAAAAAAGTATATAAGTAGTTTAACAATCATGTGGTACCCATGAACACAAGCTCTGCTTACTTTGGTGGCAAATTATACTGTATTAAAATGTCTGGCATTATTTATTATTATTATCTATTATTTATTATAGGAAGAGAAAGAAGAAAAGTTATCGGCCTATTGAGAATCATCCCTTTGAAGCTGTTATTTCAACATTCATAATATTTCATCTTGTTAAGCTATATAGTATGGATATCGATTTAATTTATTCAACTACTATATTTTCAGTGTTTTTTATACACAACTTTTAAATATTTGCGATCATTGACCGCGTTCTTCTAATTCTAATATTAATTTAAATTTATGCGTTTTAATAGGAATCTAAATCGATATCTGTCATACAAAAAACTAATAATTAAAGCTTAGATGCTTCTTTTCAAGAAAACTAAGCTCAATCAAATACTTTAAAACTACCATATCATAGAAACAAAGTTCCCTTATTCACAACTGATACGATTTCGACTAATGTAATTATTATATCCTCAAGATTTTTAACCATTTGAAATCAAACGTATATCGTTTCCGCATTTGTGAATAAGTGCACAGCTTTCAATTGCTTTCGAAATATTTTGAAACTCCATTTCATAATCGCTTGAGGCCGTCAAACATGCCCTACGGCATTCATTCAATCGAAATAGTCATCATTTTACATACAAACCTTACACTCATACTAATTATCATTATCCAAACTCGTTCTTCAACTGCTTTCATCGTAAATGATCTTTATCACACTAATTTTAGACTCAATTTGGCTCGGTTGCGAGCAGACGCATTCTCAAACATTTAGGCCGGTGGTGTGCGAAGTTTTGTCCAAGGAATTTTGACAGTAACACACTGAATTTATAATTGAATATTACCTGATATTAGTGACTTCTTTGTTAGTAATATTATTTCTTCTTTGTTAGTACATAATTTCTGTACATTGATGGTGTTGTTATATAGATAATTCTTAGATCAGCTATTATGAATTTCTTGATACAATCAATTCGTATCAGTTTCTATTCGCAACAGCGGATTAAGTAATATGTGAAGGAATCATTAGTTTGATTGCAACTGGAACCAGTTTCGACAAGTTGTATGAATTTGGTTTCTAATAATACGACAGAATGTGTTACAATCAACATCAACCTTCCGTAATACCAATTCATCAATACTGAAACTGTTAACAATGTTTAGATAGTATCAGAATTCCATAATCGCAAATCCGGGCAAAAATAGAAGCCGTGGCTGTTTTTCTCGATTGCCTTGTAAAAAACATTTAATTCATATTTTTTTTTACTTTCTCAATCAGAGTTTTTATTGTTTTAGTAGTTAACTAGTATTTTTTCCCGCCATTTTGTTTTTTTTCGCATAAAGCCTCAATGGAATTTAGCATCTTTTGAAGTAAAAACTTCTTTAGCATCGTTGTGATTTGAAAGGCGATGAAACGAGAAAGCGACAGTAAAAAGAGACTGACACATAAATTCATAAGATTTAACGTGGGAGTAAATGAGATAGAAAGCATTATACGTGTTTGTGCGCGCATGCATAGTACAAAGCTTGAGAAAAGGCATCTCAACAACCGTGATGTTTTGTATACGTGTACGTATTATACGTTTGTTTTTTGAAGGATTCTCACTTTTACCAGTGTAAATTGCACACGTTTTTTTTATGTGTAAATAGTTTTTAATAAGAAATTCAGATTCTTCAACAGTGATTCAATGTTGAGGGATGCAGTAGGTATAACATAAAATGGAACTTTTCTGACGACCCATCTGTGGTATAAGGAACATCAACGGTTTGAAAAGCCGCAAGCGGAAAGGCACACGGGTATTTATCGGGTATACTTTTTAATTTTTTCCCAGCGTAAGTCTGTTAACTACTAAAACAACATGAAGCAATAATGCCTTAATTAAAAACGTCTTTCAACTTCTGACAAAAGTTAATCACTGTTTAAAATAGTGTCATTCAATTTTGTAAAATGACAGTGACAGACGAGTATATAAGAAGTGTTTAAGTTGAGAGGCGTTTATAAGTAAGGCCGTATATGTTTTGACGTTTTTAAGATATCCTTCGCCGCGACTCATGTTAGCCTAGTATTTCTGATTATTATTATGTCAATTATTTCTGTACTTTTAGTACCTGCCTTCGCTTCGTCTTGCCACATTTCATAAGCGGCGACATTGCGACATGCCTACAATTCGAATTCATCTCATGTATACAAAGTTACAAACCATGCCTATATATAAGTAGGGCAATGATCCAGACTAGTGCCACACGCGTCACACACTCTCGCCTCTCGTTGATTAACGAGAGTGCAGGCTGGACATTCTCGCCCGCCTGATGTCAACGGCTGTATTTCCGGCCCTCGTTTCGATTTCCCACACATTTCGCAAGCGGCAACACTGTTTTTATTAAGATAGGTGCAAGTGCCGCATGTCCATTTGTTTCTGGCTTCCTGTTTGTCGTGACTGGAGGTTCTGCTGATGGGTCGGTCGCCGTTTTGTAGGCGAAGGGGTGATCGCCGTGCGTCTGTCTCGTCGAGAGATACGATCAGTTGCGCTTTGAGGTCGCAGTTCTGTTGTGCGTTCGGTACTGTGGAAAGATAAGTACAAATTTTTTCATTTTTTTTAAACCCATCATACTTCAAAAAAAAAATACGGTTTGCACTCCGGGAGTGCCGACAGAAGTGAAAACTTATTTTGGCGCGTTAGTCATTATTTAGATGGGTACTAGGGTTATTGGGTTATGAATTGCATTTTATTTATGAATTGTATTTTATTAGTTATTAGAAACTTTAAAATACATTTAATATTCTTTTATGTTTTTGATCACAATGTAGATAATATATCAAAGAACCTAACTCAGTAAACTTCTCCATACAAAAGTAGACTGTAAACATGTGAATTTAGGTTTATAATCAAATGGGGCCAGCGCGGCAGCCCTGCGTCTTGCGGTGTCGGTAACGGTGTCGCGAGTCCAGAGGTTTTACCTCATCTAAAAATATGCGTACCGCGCTAAAAGAAGTTTTCACTTCAATAAATCAATAATATAACAATGGTGACCATTCCAATGAGTTCAGACATCTCTGCTGTAAGTTAGTGAGGAGTTGGGTATACTGCAGAATTCAGGAGTTGGTGTTGCTACAGTATCAGGTCAGGGTTACCATATTCTTGCAATATCATTGAAGTAACAGGATACCATATTTCAAATAGATCAGACCTAACGATGGTGCTCATATTCCTTCATTATTTAGAAAAGATCACTTCAAATCAATTCACCTTTCAAATAAAAAAAATATATAAAAAAAACGGGTAAATAAAATCGGTTCATCCGATTAGGAGCTACAATGCCACAGATAGAGACACACATACAGACGTTAAACTTAACAACCCCTGTCTGCTTTGGGGGTTGAAAATAATTACACAGAAACATAGTATAAGTTACTAGTTTCCGCCGCGGCTTTACTGACGTGGTGTATAGATAAAAAGAAGGCTTTATGTCAATCCAAGCATTAAGTAATCGGTTCAGATATCAATCATCTATCTAATATCTTGTACAATTCTTGTATTTATTATATATAAACTGAATCTCGGAAACGGCTCCAACGATTTTCATGAAATTTAGTATGCAGTCGGGGGCGACAAATCATTCTAGGTCATTCATTTTTAGAAAACGTCGTTTAATCAGTGTTTTATACCGAGCAAAGCTCGTTCATCCAAGTACTTAATAACTGAGTAACAAATAAACATCTACACAAAATTGTGAGTCATTTTTTTATTGTGGTTCATTTCTTACACTCTCTTCAGTCATTCATCATCTCAGTATATCAGTCATATCAACTTCAAAATTCTGAATTATGAACTCCCAGGATAAAAATTAGTGTGATGAACATAGGTGTTTGTTCTGTGTCTGTTTGTCATAAGTATGTATTAAAAAAATGTAGCAGTCAGCAGGTTCCCATAGTACAAGGTATGCTTAGTTTGGGGCTAGATGGTGTTGTGTGAATTTTCCACCAATACTTATTCATTTACATTGATACATTATCATTGATAATTTATCAATGTAAATGAATATAAAATTAGCAGAATGGAATGATTTGATAATTTATCAACTCATTCCATTCTGCTAATTTTATGAATACGAAAGATTGTGAAAAACAGAGTATAAACAGAGCCTGTAACTTGGGATAGTGTATAGGCTACTTTTTAAGTACTATTTTAGGCGAAGCTAGTGTTATATCGTTTATATATCACTAGCTTTCCCTTCAAAAATTCAGAAGAGTAAGCAAACATACCTATATTACTTTTAGAGTTGTGTGCGTTTGTGCCATTTTCTAAAGGCCTCCTCGGCTTTTCAATCTCAGACGCGACTAATTTCGCCGGTTTCCTAACTTTTTTCACTTCCGCCGTATTTCCACCGCCGTTTACAGAGTTCTGTTGCTTTATAACCTCTTTCCTATCTTTTATATCCTTCTTTGTTAGCAGTTTCACTTTATCAGGTGCTACTTTAGGGGTTATTAAAGCATCCGCTTTAGGGTTTCCCACTGGTTCGATTTGTCTCTTAGGTCGTTCCCGTTTCTCTTCAACTGAATTCTTTTTCGTAACCTGTTTCGCCTTTTTCAAGTCTTTCTTAAGTTCCTCGACTCTGTGGTCGATGCTTAATGCTTGAAGTCCGTCTTCCAAATCAAGCGTTGTAGGTTGAAATCTATTTCTGTGCGCTTTGTTAAACCGGTCGAGGGTTCTAGAATCTCGGTCGATAGAAGGGGAATAACCGCTTCTACCGTCTTCATCTTTACTCGATAAGTTCCTAAACACATAATCCCAACTTTCATAAGTACCCATACCGTCTTCCCTAGCTTTGCTTAGAGTTGGTTGGGTATCGGATCGGGGTAAACTAGGTAGCGTGACGTCACTGAACCCTGATTTCGATGTGCTATTCCTTCTAGAACTTTCTGGTCTTTTCCTATGTCTGATGTCCTCGTTCTCGTAGACCGAGCCTGGCTCTAACTCTATCAGTTGTCCAGTGGGTACTGAAGGATATCTGTACTGCGGAGGGTATCCGTTTACGGCGACTGTCGTTGCGTGTTTTATAGGGGGGTAAACTGGTGTGGGGATCATATAAGGGGCTTGTACGGGGTAGTAATAGGGGACGTATTGCGTCATCATTGGTACAGTGGAGCACTGTGGGGCGTCAGGGTGCATCGGGTACATGTATTGGGGGACCATGTATTGCGGATGGATCATGGAGGAAGGTTCGTCGATGGGCGAGCCGTCAGGGTAGTGGCATTGATTCTGGTTGTATCTCGCGTCTGTCCGGGTGTGGTGGTTTTCTGTGACTGTCGTCGGTATGTTAGAGTATATTTCTGAACCTGAAAATGTAAAATAATAATCAATAGATTATATCAGAGTAATATTTATAGTAACATGCATAGTAAAACTCGGGATCTACAGCTCTCTGAAGCACAGAAGCGTTATTGACAAGTCTCGCTGTAAAGTAGCTACTGAACGGTCCCGCTGTAAGGTTGCCATTAACCGATCTCGTTGTAAGATAGCTCCTAACCGGTCTCGCTATGAAAGTTAGTTACTGACCGGTCTCGCTGTAAGATATCTACTGACCGGTCTCGCTGTAGGTTACCTACTGACCAGTCTCGCTGTAAGGTAGTTTCTGATCAGTCTCACTGACAAGTCTGACTGTAACATAGCTACAGACCGGTCTCGCTGCAAGTTAGGTACTAACCGGTCTCACTATAAGTTAGCTACTAACCGATCTCGCTGCAAGTTAGGTACTAACCGGTCTCACTATAAGTTAGCTACTAACCGATCTCGCTGCAAGTTAGGTACTAACCGGTCTCACTATAAGTTAGCTACTAGCCGGCCTCGTTGTAAGTTAGCTATTAACACGTCTCGCTGTAACTTGGCTACTAACCGGTCTCTTTGTATGTTAGCTACTAACCTGTCTCACTGTAAGTTAGCTAATGACCGGTCTAGTTGTAGGTTAGCTACTAACCGATCTCGCAGTAAGTTAGCTACTAACAGGTCATGCTGCAAGGTAGCACTGACGAAACTTGCTGTATGTTAGATACTGACCGGTCTCGCTGTAAGTTAGTTACTGACCGGTCATGCTGCAAGGTAGCACTGGCGTAACTTGCTGTAAGTTAGCACTGGCGAAGTTAGCTACTGACCGGTCTCAATGAAGTTAGTTACTGACCAGTCTCGCTGTAAGGCAGGCGGGGTGCAAGAAGTGCGGCGGCAGTGGCGGGAGGCGCGGCGGGTCGGCACGCTCGCTCTCGCATTATATCAACCCACGTGATGTGCGACACACTAGCTCCACTGCTCCATAGCGCCTCCCACACTTGCAGCATTATCTGGAAGTGACGGAATACATCGTGAGGAAACCGGTTTATCGCAGAACCAAATTGAAGACAGTACAAGTACAAGTACACGATCCAGAGGTGCTGTCTTCACCACACTGGTTCGGAATAACAAGTGACACGATTAGATCTGGAATCCAATACACTTTGTCAAGCTCTTAGTGTTTGAAGTAAACAAAACGTAACGATTACTAGTAGCTGCCCGCGGCGTGGTACATCCATAAAAAGCCTATGGCCTTCTCCGAGATATCTATCACCTTACAAAGTTACCAGTTCATCAAGATCTGTTATCAGTGAAAACGTAGAAAACAAAAAAATCTACACATTTCCTATGCATTATTTTATTTTCTTACGACTAAATGTCGTAAGAAAATAAAATAATGCACGTCGAAAATGACCTTCTGCTGAAAGAAGATTAAAAAATGTCGGGTGGAAAAATGTGTTCCATGTCGGGACATTCCATGTCCATGTCATCAGCCACCATACCTTGCCTTGTCATACTATGAGATGAAAACATGTCAAGCAAGAAAGAACCCTGTTAGCTCCACCTAAAGTTGGTGGTCCACAGACCTGACATTCGCAGTATGCCACCAGTGCGTCACGTGACACTGCGGCCACAGTATCGGGACACACGGGTGCCAGTAACGTCAGCTTGCCTGCTCCCGCTGCAGTATAACCCATGGCGTGAAGAAGCGTTTCTGCACCCACGATGTTCGCTTCGACTTCGTGCTTGTAGAAACCGCTGTATAGCTGAAAACATATTATATTTCTACTGGCTGACACGTGACTTCGTTTGCACGTTTTGAAAAGGGAAAAATGGGTGTCTGTAAAGTTAGTTTATGGGCGATAATTTTACGGGATAACGTCATAAGAAAACATTGATGAACCGATCGTGCCTCTCTATCGCTTGTTCCGCGCTCTCACTTCCACTCTCGGCTCAGGCGGAACGTGACCAATGAATCATGCTTTTTCGTGCGTGCAGCCGGCGTTCATCGATTTATAAGACGTTATCACGTCAGAATAGTGATAAAACCCTAGATGCCCGATAAAGAAAAGAATACGGTAGCATCCGTCAGTGATTTATTTATGAAATCAGGATAGCTAATATGGCTTTCTCGATACTATTAATGTCGATTGGCGATTATCGATCTCTTCATACAATCATTGTTTATCAGTTTTGATTAGCAGTAGGTATTATTTCATGGGAGAGGTGGCGCTACAGTCGCACAGTACAAATCAACTCCGTAAACTGTTAATCATACAAAATAAATAGAGCAGAAAATTTGTTCCTACAGTGTTGATTTAATAAAATATAATAACAAATAATACGAGTAAGTGTTTTCAAAACGAAATACGCAAAACTATTGACAATAAAGTGAAATTCAAAGTGAAGACAGAAGACAGTGAACACTGGGATTATAAGATCCACAAAGTGACTATAAACAAAGTGTAGAACAAAGTGCATCAGTGATATAAATAATCAAAACAATAATAAGTTATTTACGAGGAGTAAAGTGACAAAAAACAATAGAAAACAGACTGTGCCATAAGCTAAAAAAATAGAAGACGGTGGCAAAAAATTCTTAAACACAACAAACAAAATTACCTCAATGTTAAAAAAATATACACAGCATTAAATCACTAAATTCGACGTGCAACGCTGTGAATGCCTTCCAATCCCACCACACACACAACATCACCTTGTTGCGAGTTAACCCGGGGTTCGCCACAGTCTGTGAAGCCTGACCGGCCTTTGACCACGACCTTTTTCGCACGTTCTTGTCGTACGTGATCCACTTTTCATCGCCAGTTATCAGCTTCTTCAAAAATGGTTCGGTTTCATTACGTCGTAAAAAAGAATCGCAAATGAGTACACGGTTCATTAGGTTTCTTTCAGTGAGCTCGTGAGGTACCCAAATATCGAGCTTTTTTGTGTACCCAGTTTTTTTCAAATGCGCCAAAACTGTTTTGTGGTCAATTCCCAGTTCTTCAGCTACGTCGTAACTACTGATATGCCGATCTTGCTCCACTTTTTCAATAATGGCATCCATTTTATCCGTAATAGGGCGACCAGAGAAACGTGCATCTTTGACATCAAAATTTCCGGATTGAAAACGCTTAATCCAGATTTGTGCTACTCTCACAGACACTGCACTAGTCCATAAACATCGCTAATTTTTTTCGAGGCTTGCGTTGCATTTTTACCTTTTTTGTAGTAAAATTTTAAAATGTATCGAATTTCTTCATTAGATTCACTCATCTTGACAGTACGAAAAACAAATAAAAATCACACATTTTCCTAATTTGAATTTGAAATTATGTTCTTTAAAATTTAAACTTTTAATGATACCAAAACCAGCCAGATACAAATAGTATAGCCAAAGAGATTTTATTACAAGTTCATACTTACATACTATAATGCGAAAAGACTTTTTCCCCAAACTAATAATTGAAGACTTTCCCCTAAAAGTTCTGAAGGAACGAAAACTCCTACAAGAGCAGCTGAAAAAGGAAACAGAAAAGGGAAATAAGGATTTCATTAAAAACAACAAATTGATTGTTAGAGAACCAACTACCACACAATTAAACAATGGAAAGTTCACTAAAAAAAGAACCCTGCCTAGCCCAACTGCGAGCAACAAGGAGAGCAGTAGAGCAGCAAAAAATAACAAAATATACACCGAAAATAGAAATAAAACACAATACCTATCGCTTCAGCCAAGAGAGCCAAATACAAAATCGAATAACAACTCTAACAATCAATAGCAATTAGCGCCGCCTCCCCTTCCAAAAACCGAAAGCAACGAATTTAAATTAAAAGAAAGCATCCCAATACGGCTGGTCACCGCGGGAGAGCTAGACCAAAACCCTCCAGTTCATAAAAATCAACATATTCAACCAAAGCCACAAGAAAATACTATTTTTATATGTACCTATAATGCACGATCACTTTCCACCGAAGAAAGAATGTTAACGTTAAAGTTTGCTTTACAAAATAAAAAATATGACATAATAGGACTAGCTGAAATCAGACGAGACGGATACGACATACAAGAAGACAGTGATCACATATTCTGCCATTTTGGTAAAAAAAGAGGTCATCTAGGTGTTGGTTTCTTAATGAAGAAAAGATACAAATCTAAGTTCATAAGCTTTCGAGGCCTTTCTGACAGGGTTGCAATTCTGAACCTGAAATTCAATAAAGAGACGCTATCTCTTATTCAAGTTCATGCACCAACGTCTGAGTCAAGCGAGGAAGAGATAGAACTATTCTATGATACACTCAATAAAGCTAAGGATAGTTCAGAAAAGAAACAAATCATAATGGGTGATTTCAACGCAAAAATAGGATTACCAAAATATGAAGAAACAAATACAGGACTATTTGGACCTTACGGGATAGGAACACGCAACGACAGAGGGCAGAAACTAATGGAGTTTGCAATGGAAAATAGACTCTGCATTGCAAACACATTTACCAAAAGAAAAACCAAACAAAGATGGACATGGGTTTCGCCGGATAAAACAATAAAAAATGAAATAGACTACATGCTAACCACGAACCATCAATGGTTCAGAAACATCGAAGTATTGAACATCATGTACCCTTCTGACCACCGTCTAGTAAGAGGTAAATTTACAAAAGATAAATCTAAGAAAATACGAACAAGTTATAAAACAATTGTACAAAAATTCCTGGAAACAGAACAGGAAAAAACCCTCTACATTAAAAACTTAAAAGAAAGAAGAGAAGAAATATTTAAACACGATAAAAACAACATACAACGTTTTTACGACAAAATAGAGCACATGATCGTATACAGTATACCCAAGAAAAAAGACCATTCCAGAAGAAAATGCATATTATCCGAAAAATCAAGAGTTCTATTAAAAAAGACACGACCTACAAAACAAAAAACCATTGTTAAAGGATGACAAACGGGAACTAAGTATATTATATAAGAAGACCAATAAACAAATCAAACTGGACTATAAAAACCATAGAATTATTATAATAGAAAAAAAAGCGTGGGGTGCATGGTGTATATAGTTATAAATATTTCATTGACAGATATGAGAAGAAGGATTATCATTTCGATAATATCTTAAAAAGCACCCCACGCTTTTTTTGAAATAAAAAATGTTTTTCTTACTTACATTTGTTAAAATTTATTTTCTATATTTTAGTTTGGTTTTATATATAAAGCGTGTTTTTTAGTTTTTTAAACTATTACTATTATTTAACTATTATTTTCTACTTTTTAGTTTTAGGATAATCGGATTTTTTTTTTTTTTTTTCGAACTATTGCATTTTCATCGGTCTTTAACAGGTGTGAAAAATTTGAATGAAATCTGGCCGTTTAAAATTAAAACGGCCGATTTTGGCCGTGGGTCAAAATTGCGTCCTAAGGAGTCGGTTACAAAGATACAAACATACATACAAGTGAAGCTAATATAAAGCGTATAAAAAGGACATTCATGCAAGGACACAAGAAGTGAAATCCTTGACACCGCCACATGCTTCTACGAATCCCTTTACAGAAAAAGAAACAATGAAATGGTACCAGAGGAACCAGTAAAATACGAAGACATGATACAAAATCCTATAAAAAAATTTTACCCAAATGAAATCAACCTTCTATTAATATAAGCTGAAAACTCAAAAAAGTCCAGGAGCAGACGGAATATCAAACGACATGCTTAAATTATCAAACGAAGTACTTCTAGCACCATTAACTCAACTTTTCAATGTAGTAAGGAAAAAGGAAGTCCCAAGGTGGAGTCAGACATAGTCATACTGTACAAAAAGGGAGACCCCACAGACATTGGAAACTATCGTCTAATAAGCTTGATGTCATGCCTCTATAAAATCTTCTCACAGGGCTTACAATTTAGACTAACGCCAAAAATCGAAGAGTTTCTATATGTAGAGCACGCAGGATTTTGCAGAAGCTTCAGTACAATCGACCATATACACACCATGGAGCAAATTATCGAAAAAATACCAAGAATTCCAAAAACCTCTTTATCTTGCTTTAATAGATTCAAAAAAAGCGTTCGATTCCATAGACCATACGGCCATACGACGCTTTAAAACAAGCAAATGTGAACGAAAATTATATAGACATCATTAAAAATATATAAGCCAATTGTAAGAGTAGAGTAAAGCTCGAAACGACAGGGAAATTTATTAAAATTGCAAGAGGAGTAAGACAGGGTGACCCACTATCAACAACTCTCTTTATAGCTGTACTCCACTCAATTATAAAAGAGCTCTCCTGGAAAAACGAAGGAATTAACATAAACGGGAAAAACCTTACATACCTGGTCTTTGCAGATGACATAGTTTTATTCGCGAAAGATGAACTAAAACTTCAATATATGTTAACTACTCTGCATAATGCTAGCAAGAAAAGAGGACTGGAAATGAATTTACAAAAAACTCAAGCAATGACAAACAGTACACAGTAGACTTTACTTATAGACGATACAAAACTCGAATACGTACAAGAATACATACATTAGATTGGGGAAAAGTCTTTTCGCATTATAGTATGTATGAACTTGTAATAAAATCTCTTTGGCTATATATTTTTATCTGGCTGGTTTTGGTATCATTAAAAGTTTAAATTTTAAAGAACATAACTCCAAATTCAAATTAGGAAAATGTGTGATTTTTATTTGTTTATCGTACTGTCAAGATGAGTGAACCTAATGAAGAAATTCGATACATTTTAAAATTTTACTACAAAAAAGGTAAAAATGCAACGCAAGCCTCGAAAAAAATTTGCGATGTTTATGGACCAAGTGCAGTATCTGTTAGAGTAGCACAATTTGGTTTAAGCGTTTTCAATCCGAAAATTTTGATGTCAAAGATGCACGTTGCTCTGGTCGCCCTATTACGGATAAAATGGATGCCATTTTTGAAAAAGTGGAGCAAGATCGGCATATCAGTAGTTACGACGTAGCTGAAGAACTGAGAATTGACTACAAAACAGTTTTGGCGCATTTGAAAAAAACTGGGTACACATAAAAGCTCGATATTTGGGTACCTCACGAGCTCACTGAAAGAAACCTAATGAACCGTGTACTCATTTGTGATTCTTTATTACGACGTAATGAAACCGAACCATTTTTGAAGAAGCTGATAACTGGTGATGAAAAGTGAATCACGTACGACAAGAACGTGCGAAAAAGGTCGTGGTCAAAGGCCGGTCAGGCTTCACAGACTGTGGCGAAACCCGGGTTAACTCGCAACAAGGTGATGCTGTGTGTGTGGTGGAATTGGAAGGGCATTATTCATTATGAGCTGTTACCACCAGGCAAGACCATCGATTCTGAACTCTACTGCGAACAACTGATGAGATTAAAGCAAGAAGTTGAGAGAAAGCGGCCGGAATTAATCAACAGAAGGGGTGTGGTTAATTATCATGATAACGCTAGACCTCACACATTTTTAGCCACTCAGCAAAAATTAAGAGAGTTTGGCTGGGAGGTGTTAATGCATCCGCCGTATAGTCCTGACCTTGCACCTTCAGATTTCCACCTGTTTCGGTCTCTTCAGAATTCTATAGGCAATGTCAGGTTAACATCACGAGAGGACTGCCAAAACCACTTTTCGCGGTATTTTGATCAGAAGTCCCAAAATTTCTATAGCAATGGGATCATGTCCCTACCTACAAGATGGCAAAAAGTTATCGAAAAAAATGGTACCTACATACTTTAGTTAAATGTAAATAAACTATATTAAAAAATGTTTTGAATTTTCTTAAAAAATACAAGAAAACACTCAAATAAACATAAATACAATTTATTCTAAATTATTTTAAGTACTAAATTATATAAGAATGTTTATCATATTTAAATTAAATAAAATGCATGTATTTATTTAACTAACACCTAAGTTATGGAATAAACAGGCTTTTTTATTTTCATTTTATTTTATTTTATATTATTTAATGGATTGATTTTACGTAAATTCGGTTTCTATTCATATGACAGCAGCATGTCTTGAATATTTTTAATTCAGATCAGCCTTTCGTGATACCAATTCATCAATAGTAACTGAAAGCAGTTGGTATCAATGTTTCCTATTAGCAACGCGGATTTGGTATTACGTACGTACAGACAGTAGTTTCGATCATTAGTTTGATTGTAACAGGAACATAATGTATTATTGGTATTACGTATACGTACGTTCAGTTACTATGACAGCATGTGTTACAATCAACATCAACCTACCGTAATACGTAATACCAATTAATCAATATTGTTTTAGTATGAATTAATGAATAAAAAACTTGATTGGAAGATTGCCCGACCAATCTTCCAATCAAGTTCAATCATAATACATATAGTGCAAGTTAAAGTTCATAATATACATTAACTTGTATCTTACTTATGTACCTAGTTCACGGGTAGGTATTTATCGCGTATTCCCTATTAATTTATTCCCGAAGTTTCGGTTCTGTTGCAAACCCGTGGTCGTGGAATGACATAGAAGGTATTATCCGTTAACGACTAAAACAATATATATTCCGATTACGAAAGTGTAAAAAAAGAAATCATCGTTACCAGAAAGCTGTACCATGTTTTGATAGTACCAGAATTACAAAATCGTAGCCCAGTAGCTTTCTCATACATACGTATACAAAGATAAGGACTCACCCGTAATAGTCTATACTCCTTCCTCCACGGCTGGTTGAGCAGGTGGGCCGCATACCGCGCCACGGCAGCCCATCCGAGCCCGGCGCGGTATGCGTTGAACCCGACCAGCTCATGGACCGTCCGCTCGAAAACCTTGCCTGTCTCCGCGAGACGGAACTTGCACTCGTGAGGGGCACGCGAAAGGTACTCCATTATGTAATCTGTGAAGCGGTAAGCTTCATTGAAGTCCGTACGCTATGTCGGGGTTACATTGAGCTACGTAAGGTAAAACTAATGAAATGGCACAGGACCATACTACACCGCAGTACTTATATGTACGCAGATTAGCGAGCAGTTTTCCATGGCCACTTCCAAGTTCTACACATACTACACCGCAGTAGGGCGAAGCTGTTTTACCTTCCAACTTTTTCTTCTGCTGCAGCTTTTCGGGACTGTCCTCGGTCTCGAGATAGCTGTAGTGAGCGTCCTCGATGCGGCGCCACAGACGCGGCAGCCACTCGCGTAGCGCCGCGTCGCCCGTGCCACAAGCCATGCTCTGCATTACCATCACACTGAAACAACCGGAAATCTTGACAAGGTCCACTTTCTGTCAGCTTCCACGCTTGTGAAAAGATCAAATTGTATAGAAATGCCAGAAGCAGTCACGCTTCAATCACGTCTTATCACAAGCTAATAGATAGATAGATAGATAGAAAACACTTTATTGACTACCACACAGAATATTACAGTAACCAAAAACTAAACTTATTTAAGGCAATACAATGGGCGGCCTTATCGCTATAGCGGTCTCTATCTCTAATGTCATTTAAAATTTGATTTCTCCCCAAGCGTGAACGTCAATCGAAAGTGGATCGTCAAATCCTTCAGTTCCCTCTATTGCTAGCTTTCGAAGCACTGAGTAAATTGGCCAAATACTGAAACCCCACATTTGAGACAAACTCAAATGTTTGAGACCCCATGGTCTCATTGTCATTCAAAACTGTATGGAAAGAGCAGTCTCTTTCCAAAAAAAAAAAAAAAAGCTGGCTAAAAAGATAAACGTCATCCTCAATTTATAAAATAAGCAGTAAAAGGGAACACCCATAATTTCTAAATAATCTAAATTCTTATATATTTCGATATTGTAAGCCAAAGCAAGTTGAAATTTTTGCATGGGTTTCAGATTCTCTTTAGAAGAAACTGTTATGTTAAGTTACAGACAATGTTATGACAATATCGCCATTCTAAATCATAGCAAATTATGTAGTCAATATTTTTTTAATAATAAGCTCATCAAACAAACCTCCAAACAAAATCTTGAACTGTGGAGTAAACAAATAAACAGAGCTAAAACCATGACAACAGTCTAACAGCTGCAATTATTGTTGCTATCAAACAATGAACTCAAATAACGAGCATTGAGAAACAACAACAAAATGGCATTATGCTTATCAGTCAATTAAGTGTACCACAGCAAGGTCAAGCTACATTTTATAGCATGCTTTGAATGAAGTAGTTATTGTGCGGGTTTTGTGTAGCTTGATCAGGACAAGGGATTCAGATTGGTAGTGTTGTATTGAAACAAACTTTTGTCTTTTCATCAGTAACTATTTAATCACACAGGTAGCCAACCAGTGCCCATAAGAGAGGATTGGTTTTTAACTTCTGTATGCATTAAAAACTGTTAGATATCGCTTATTCCCTTTATCCACCTTAAATCAGCCACCCTAAGGTGGATACTCGTAAACGCGTGTCCATCTATCTACCCTGAACTGGGTGGATATTCGTAATTCATAAATCTTTCTTCCGATTTTCTCCCCTGCCTATGTACAGTCATTTACAGAAACATACACAAACCCCGTCCAAGAAACTTTGTGAACATTAAAATACTTTAGATATACATACTTACCTTCTTGTTTGAAAAATCAATGCTGAAAATAGTTTTGTTTACTTATCTATTATTCTATTTTCTGGACTTATGGCAAAATGTATGAAATACTACCAGCCCCGCCTCGGCTTCACATGGGTGTACTCTTTTTTATTTATTAGAGAGGTCATCATTATTTTTGTTTAGTAAGTAAAACAGTTATTTTTAGAAATACAGGATGCAAGTTTTTATTTAATAGATAATTTTATTCAAACTGTACTTGGGGTAAAAAGTCGGAAGAACAACCAGATGTGAATTCCAGTTATCCACCACATTCAGGGTGGATAGATAGATGGACACGCGTTTCCGAGTATCCACCTTAGCTTAGCTGTTTTAGGGTGGATAAATGGAATAAGCCTTAGATATAGATTAAATTAAAAAATCTACTAAGTAACTAATTTACAAGTAGGTAACTTTTAGTACAGTTACAGTAGGGTAAAAGATTAGACTTTTCTCGAAACTATATAGAAAATTACACTTAAACAGTTCATAAGTGAAAATTATAAATGAATCATGTTTATCAATCACATAGTAGTATTTTGATAACATTGTAAATTGAAATGTAATCAGCCACATGGTATTATCATACAGATACTTATTGATTCAACTAAATGAATCATCAGTTTCATACACACAAGATAGGTACTAGGAAAGAAAAATGGACATAAATAAAGTTATAAAGCAGTTCAATCACAGATAGCATGTTTACTTCATAAATACTGCATTCTCCAGTTTTTAAGACCTCAAGACATTTTTAACTTAATTAGAGATAAAATAGATCTCTAACGAGACTTAGGTCTTTGAGTATGTCTAAAGGGAATGTCTGTCAGAGACACATACAAACATTATATTGACTCACATTTTTACAGAACTTAGTATTTGGTATGTGACAGGTTGCAGGCCTACAGTCACTTATATGTGTCAGGAGTCACTTATGACATATACATATGATTTATGACATACACATTCAAATTTTTGGCTCTAAGGTGTGCTAGTTTCCTGACAATGTTTTCTTTCACTTTACAAAACACTAGCACTTCACATACATTTTTCAATAGCAAAATCCATTGGTCCCAAGTTTGAAGGTTTGAATGCACAGCCTTATAACCAGAAGGCTAGGGTGCTATCACCAGCGCTATTTACTAGCTTTTAACCCTACACATATTTTGGGTGTTATTATTTCTACTTAGATCTGTTTTCTATTGTGTAAACAATAGATATAGAATTGTGCCTACAACCCTAGCTTTGTTAGTGATGAGCTTTGAAGTTCTTCTCATCTTTTAAAGTGATTTTTTTACCACACTTTGAGTAGGTAAGCATAGTTATTTTTACTGAAGAAAGTAAGTACAGTAATTTTTATGAACGTATGACTGTATGATAAACTGCGACGAGGTTCCAAAAGACGGATCACAACGTGTATCATCGAAAGCCCAGCAAATATGCTAATGGCCCCAACACCCACGCAACTATCTACAGCGCGATTTAACCAACCTTACTAGAAAATAAGCTATCAACGAGTTGAGGCAGCTGTACTCACCATGCAGGAAGAACATTCTTTTCCTGGACGTCAAAATTATTTCAATGCACCAAATGTAGAGCGGACAAAAATAGTACAACCAAAATGCCAAGGATGAACTAAGTGCATATCATAGGATTAATGAAAATAAAATTATATTTAGTGGTATCAGTACAAATCACACAGAATAATTTTACAATTTAACGAAAATATTAAGGAATTATCAAATTTTATTTGTACAAAAATTAAAAACAATTCTCTCCTTGTTTTGACATTTTTGAGAACTTTGACGTATATTACAAAAACATAAACGTCAACGTCAACGTCACGTCAACTTCATTTGTTTTGACGTCGTTACATTTGTATTGTCTCTAGTAAAACTCAGAACCCTTTTCACAGAACATTATTTATATTAAGCTTAAAGCGGGTATTACACTACCCATTTTTAAGGGACCCTTACCCTAACTAAGAGTGGTGTAATAAGAGTTGGAGCGTAAGGGTCCCTAACTAGGGTGACCGGACGGTCCCGGCAAGCCTTGCTCCCTAATCGCCCTAACAATCGAGTAGTGTAATAACACATAGGGCAGTTAGGGAACTCAGTCGCCGCGCGGCTAGCGCGGAGAGCGCTTGCGTAGGTAATGGCCTCACCTCAACTCTGTTGGCACCAACCTAACTAATTTTAGGTAAAATTAGGTTTTGAACTGTCAAATGAAACTTTGGTATTCTGCTGCTACCAACTTATCCTAATTTAATTTTATCTAATTTAATTAAGCGTTCCTAATTTATTTAGATGGTACCAACCGAATAGGTTTTACAAATGCTATGACTAACTAAATATATTTTAGACAATTCCTAATTTTAGAAATGAACCAACCGAATTGCCACCATTGACTTGAGTGTCCGTAATTTAACTCGAGCGACCCGGCCGCCATTTTGATTAGACGCCATGAGTGTTCAAATAAAGAAAAGGAAGTTTTGTTAACCATCATTTCCAGAGTATCAGAGCACTAAGTATCCTTATATTGGAGTGCTTTTCTCTTAATTTCAAGTATTGCTTGACCCAGATCCTTCTTCTCCTCTTTTTTCTTCTATAATATTCATGGATCCAACTACCAAAGCCATTACTTTTTTTAATGGTTTAGATAAAACAGGTGCCACGATACGTCCCTATCCGCGCGCGTTCAAATTCAGACTGTACACAGAGACTAAGGGAGCCGGTGTTCAGTGCAGTGTACTAATCGATGCCCTTGCAAGGGGCCACGCCCTCCCTAACTACCCGGTAGTTGAATACCCTGAATACCGTGCAGTGTAATACCCGCTTAAAACCTTTGAGACCTCAAGGCTTTTGTAAAGTAATTACAATAAAACTATGCTTGTTGTATTAAAAATAATACAACCTCATTCAGAATACGAAGTAGAACCCTTACGTAGAATATGATTCTCCTTGGGTACCTAGAGCCTGACTTGCATACTCTTTGAGCCTGACAATCAAATTGTTTGGTCTATAACACTATAGTTTGTGGTCTATAATTTACTACTTTTTTAACACATTTGCCATCGATGTAAAAGTAATAATATTTTAAGCCATTTGCTTCCATTTCAGAAGTATAAACTTGTTGCCAAATAAGTTATTTTGGACAATAATGGTCAAATACAATATGTTCATAGATGTTTTGCGTCAGGAGGATATAAATAAGTTTTATGATGTAAGTTAAGGTTGGCCTCATACAGCCGGAATACCTTTCTGAATTCAGAGACGGAATCTAGTACCTATCTGAATTCAAGCACATTTGTCTCACACAATCTTAAAAATCTGATTACTTAATTAGTACCTAGTCTCATATTTCTCGCTCTTATTTCTTCGCTCAAATAAAGACTCTTCAGTCTTGAAAGAGCTAAAGCGTCTTTATTTGAGCAAAAACCACACGCAACACAAGCTTGCGAAACCACGTTTTTTACTCATGTTTTGTTATATGCTTACAGGCTTGTCAAATGCAAAGAGAATATTACAAAGGATATCCTAATCGTCATCATCCGTTTTCATATTTCCGAGATCCAGAATATTTTTGGCAATGTCCACCTGATATATCTCCGTAAGTTTGGCTTAATTTTATTGCATGCTTTTAATGTTACGTGGATACTTATTTCAATTTTCATAAGCCCGACAGTTATGTTCCTAATTAAAGTAAAAATTGTAAAAACGGAATGGATAAAATCAGTTCCGACAGCTGCTGCTATTTACATAAAACTTGTTTACAGGGTTTATCTGGGCTTCCCATCTTACCACGTGGGCTACAAAAAACCTGTTTGCTTGCCTGCAACATTGGGCAATACGACAGAATTCCCACAACTTCCGAATCGTTCACTAGCACCAAGATATAACAAGCCGGCGTGTAAAGTTTTTATTAGATAGAACAGCGCATTCTACCTATCTACAATTTTTAATTATTTTTTTTTAGTTGATTTCATTTACAAATTGTAGAAATTTTATATATAAAAATATAAAATAATAATAAAGATGATAAAGATGGTATGTACCGCTTATTTTAGTTTCTTTACAAGATCCAATTCTTGGTTTTTGCACAATGAGCTAAATACTTCTTCTTTTTCTCCTTCTTCGTGAATGGCAAGTTAAATGATGACATTTATACCAATGTCAAGACTAGATTGTTTATGGTATGACGTCCCAAACTTATGTTGTCGTTTGTTATTTTATAAAAATTGGTCTCTTTATAAAATAACTATGTATACGGATAATATTTGCTCAAATAACAAAGAAAACACGAAACTTTAATTCCAATTATTCACACCCCGAGTCAATAAATCTAGCTTTATTTGAATAAAATCACCAAAATTACTTTATATAAATAAAATCACCAAAATTACAAATAAAACCCGAAATAAATTAAATTAAATTAAATTGAAAAGCCTTTTATATCTTGCACTTTTTACACTTGTGACTGATTATTAATAGGAATTTTTAAATTGTTAGTTAAGTTCAATTATTGGTTAGTACTTAGTTATTATTTAGTTTTTTATTTTGCAAGAACCCCAGATTGGATGAAGGCCACCTCCAAAGATTATAATATCGTCTTCCCATCGTGTCAGAGGTCTTCCTCTGCTTCTTTAGCCGTGTGGAAAATTTCAATTGGAAAACCGGAAATAACTCGGTAAAAATAAATAATATAAGAGCACAATGTTTACCTACTCCGCAAACCGGCCAAAAATAATATAAGTTCTTTTCTTCTTTTCTTCGTTAATGGCCTGTGACATACTAATGTCAATTCTGCCAATGTCAAGTGATTATTGTTTATAGTCAGTTTGTTTGTTATTAGTCTTAGTCGATGGTCAGTTGTCAATTCTAGACGACACGCGGAATGGCGTCTAGAATTTTCTTGGGACTCCTCGTCGTTCAAATCACACTGCACCACAATACACATGCAATCCAATTATCCATACCCGCCCCGCAGCCACAATTTATTCATTAAAATTCCGCCAAGATTACTGAATAAAACATGCAATAAAACGGGTAAAAAATATTAAATTAGCAGAGCCATGTTGCTCCATGAAATGAAAGACGAAGAATCATAATATAAGTTATACACAATATAATTAACTTCGTACCTATGTCAAATGTTATGGGATTGTCAAAATCATTCGTCCCATCATACATTATTTGTCTTCATACATCTTGAATAGCCATTAATTCTTCGTTTGTCATTTCATGAAGTAACATAGCTCTGCTAATTTAATATTTCTTACTTGTTTTATTGCATGTTTTGCAATGTGATTTGAACGACGAGGAAACCCATGATAATTTTAGACGGGCATTCCGCGTGACGTCTAGAATTGACAATTGACTAAGACTTTTACAAACAAATTGACTATAAACAAACATAAGCACTTGACACTGGCAAAATTGATATTATTATGTCACATGCCATAAACAAGAAGAAGAAGAAGAAGAAGAATAGCCATATTTGTGATATAGTATTGATTGCTCTGCTCTGCTCTATGACATGATTTACCGGCAAATCCAAAAAAAAATCTTGTATATGTAAATTTTAATTAATCGTAAATGGATATTTTATTTGTTGATAATGGAAGACAGGATGAGATCGAAACATTTTATGAGGCAAGTAACACACTAGGTGTCTTCACTAATTTTTAATTACCTAGCGAGCATACCAATATTCTAGTTGTATCAAAAAAGATTTAAAACGCTTGTTAGCCATTTCCCTAAATGGAGACAAGTGGTTGATTAGTTTAGATTAGGGTATGATTGTAAATTAAAAAACGTTACCTTTAATTTATCAGGCCAGTCAGCGTCACAGGGACTATTACAGAGGGTACCCAAAAGCACACCATCCTGTAATTTACTTCAAGGACCCGGAATACATGTGGCAGTGCCCTCCAGATTTGACCCCGTAAGTTTTTATGAATCAAGTAGGTATCTATAGGTACTCTATAATCAAGTAAGTTCTTGATTGCAGTAGATAGATTACTTTGGCACGTCCGTCCCGTCCTTCAGAGTATGTTGGTAAACCTAAGGTTGAAATGAACGTCGAACTCAGTCGAATTGACTGTTGTTTCATTGTCAAATCCACTTTATAGTATGATACTTTAAAGGAGGATTACGTCATCGATTGCCAAAAGTATTGTCGATCGTTCCATGGTACAAAACGAGTCGAGACGATGTGGCTAAGAGTAGGATTTACACGATTATTGGCCCGATATACCGTTTATCGATCTCAAAAGTAGTGGAGTAGTAGTCTTGGACTTAAAACGTTGGTAAGGACAAGGGCCCCCCCCCTTGTCCTTACCAACGTTTTAAGTCCAAGATCAAGATGGCGGGAGTGAAGGAAGCAAGAAATCGCACTAATCTACTATAGTAGATTGGTGCGATTTTTTGCTCTATCACCTCTATCTCTACCAGCTCTATCACCAATCTATAGTGCCACTAGTTATTTCGAACCCGTGTAGTGCCTAGTAACACCTAGGTACCTACTTATTTTTCAGGACATATCTCGGCTACCCAAACTACCACGTGAAGTACAAGCAACCAGTAGTGCTGACTGGCATGACTGGCAGGACTAGCAACATACCCTCATTGCCCGACAGAACGTTAGCCGGACGCTTCAATAAAGCCGCATGCAAGCTTTTCGTTCGCTAAATAAAATAAACACCTACCTAACTGTCTTCTTATCGTGTCACTAATTTGAATCAATGTGATGAAAGGATTAAAATGCGCCTCCTTTTGTGCATTTGACACCATTTCTTCGATCTTTTTAGGTTCTACGACAAGCCGCCCCGGTTTGCTCGCTATGTACCTATTACCTATCTGTAATTTCAATACTTAAGAACATACCTGGAATTTAAATAAAACGAATTCATACAGCACGTGTGTTTATTTTATGACTGTGATTTAAACTCTAAAGTAAAACGAGGATTGGAACTCGGGTAATCTTGACATGAATATTTTAAACTCGCTCAACCCAATACTGCCGCTCTCGTCCAGTTTAATTTCTTCCAATATCTGAAAAACAAAATGTACTTATCTTTCAGCTGAGAAGCAGCCAATGGTTGCTTTAACCATATCTCATGGTATCTACCAACCTACTAGTTACTTCTTCTTCTTATCGTGTCACTAGTTATTTCTAACCAGTGTGGTGAAAGGATTAAAGTGTTTTACTAGTTACTACTAGTAACAAAGTTAGCAAAACAAGAACTACTCCTTCTCGAACTTGGTTAGCTTAGGTTAGGAAGAATCGGCATCTAAATTCATCTAGTATGTAAGATTATTCAAAGAACTAAAATTGAGCTGAACTTTGTGATAGTTTTGAGTAAAACATTTGAATTTGCCAAAATATTCTAGAGGGTAGTTCATCGCTGTATATTAATAGGTAGCCTTACAGTGTCAGCGATCTTCATTTTGGAGTCCATATCCAGTTGATTTTCAACGCCTTGTGTGTGCCATGTTAGACGATCCAGGATATTAACGATATCACCCGATGAAATCTGGTTGTCGTCGTCTAAGTCTAAAAGAAAGGTATTTTTTTATAACTTCGTGCCATCGACCTCAACGATGACTGTCACTTATGGCTGGTTTACACGGGCTTCGTAGCTAAGTGCTTAGTACTTGTCACTATACTAAGCCTCAATATGACAAGTGAAAAGTAACCGTTTACACGTTGGAGCCAGTAGAAGTCATTAGTGACCAGACATTCGAAATGGAACGACGCCGCCTGATTTTGCGCAGTGTGTTTAAACAATATTCAAACATTATTATTTCAAGCATGATCGAAGAGCTTGAAAGACAAACATTAAAAAGAAAACGTTTGTGGACAAGACAGTGGTTACCGCGCAGAGATGAACGGGGCCATTCTGCTCTTCTATTAAAAGAGCTAGCAACCGAAGATCCAGGAGAATATAGAGTAACTATGAGAATGTCAACGGCACAATTTGATATTTTATTAGAAAAAGTTGCACCAGCAATTCAAAGACAAGACACAAATATGAGGAGTGCCATACCAGCTAAAATAAAATTGGAGGTTACTTTGTCATTTTTGGCAACAGGAAGCAGCTACCGCATGTTATCACACGTGTTCAGAGTTTCTAAACCAGCGATTTCAAAATTCATACCCGAAGTCTTGGATGAAATTTATAATCAACTTTCGGATTACATGAAGGTAAAAAAAAACAATATGTTTGTTTATTGTTATCATTAGTGTAATCATTTGAAATAACAGAAGTACACGAAATATTATTGTGTGAAGTCTTCACCGTCAAGTGTCATTGTTATGGCCTGTGATAGGATATTTTCATCAGAAATTAAAGCAGGTGTGGATGCATTACGTAACGATCCCGCAGATGAGATGGTTTCCAATGTTTCAATGGAAGCAGATGTATTATTGTACATGTAGTTCTCGATCGCTAGTTCACTCAAAATATTTTGTATTCTTGTTTGTGCAATCATACTTCTCTCGAATGATAATTCTCTCAACTGCACTGCTACGTTCTTTGCAAACACATCGAATCTGTCTTCTTTTTCAGGTACATCCCTATTGACAGCTTCTTGTAATTTTTTTAGTTCTCCAATCGCACGAAATATTCCTTTCCGCTGTGACATATTTTTACTGGAGGTACTTTGACGTTGTTCCCCCCTTGGTTCCGAAATAGATTCAACCTCTGAAGTGGAAGCCATAGAGATATCTTGCTCGCTACTTATAGGATTATGTTGCTATAGATGGCAAGCATATATGTATTCAAGCACCTCCTGACTGTGGCAGTGATTATTTTAATTATAAAGGAAGCAACAGCATCGTGCTAATGGCCGTCGTAGATGATGATTACTGTTTTATATATGCTAATATTGGCGCAAACGGCCGGTGCTCAGATGGTGGTGTTTTTCAGAACTGTTCGATTTTTCGTGATCTCGAAAACAATAGGTTGCCAAACAATGGATTTTTTGTTGGAGATGACGCATTTCCCCTGAAATCATATTTATTGAAACCTTACAAGCATAGTCCTTTGACCTACGAACAGAAAATTTTTAATTATAGATTGTCAAGGGCCCGAAGAATCGTCGAGAATGCTTTTGGCATCTTAGCCAGTCGCTTTAGAATTTTTAGAACATCTATATCTACGAATCTCACAGTTACTGATCGCATTGTTCGTACAACATGCACTATACATAACTGGCTCAGAAAAACTTCAAGGACATACCTAACCACGAGGTGTGTTGACTATGAAAATTTGGAAACTGGGGAAATTATTCCAGGATTATAGAGGGACGCCAACTTTGATTTGCAAAATGTTCAGCCAGTGGGTAGTAATCACTCGTCAAGAATGGCCCGACAATTGAGAGAAAGATATACGAATTACTTCGTAAACGAAGGTGCCGTATCATGGCAATCTAGAATGATCTATTAGTTTAAAATGTACAACTTTATTAATTAAATTAAATCTATTGTTAAATAAGTACATACCTACTAATACCTGTGTTATATTATAACACAGGTTTATAACCTAGCTTAGGCTTCAGTCTCCCACAAAACATATACCTGCAAGTATATGATAAATAATCATGGTTCGAGACTTATTATTATTGAATATAATACCTACTTCAAAATAAATCTAATACCTACCCTATGAAAAATGTTGTTTTATTACTTACATTTTCTATAGTTGTGCGCCTTTCGTCTATATCTTTCAACAAACTATGCATTTCTTTGTACCAATGCAGATTTGGCACATAGACAGTATCAGTCCCACTTCCTGATCGCATTGAATTTTGAATTTTTTTCTTTTCCTGGTAATAGGTTGACCGAAGTGTTCTCATTTTCTTTTTTGCCTCAGGCACTCCGAAACCAGCAATATTCATCTCTTCAACGATTTTCTGATAAGCAGCATCTTTTGCGAGTTTATTTTTATATAAAGCCGATTTGTGGTTCCATAAACATTCATAGGATTTAAATTCCTGAATGAACTTGATTGTTTTTTCCGAATTCCACCTTTCCGCAGCCATGATCACAAAAAAATACGTAAGTAAATAAACACGTGTTTTCACTTCCCGGTACAACTTGTCACTAACTAACTTGTCGAGCTGTTTACATGCGGTCAGCACGCGACAAGTGCTTAGTAAATCGTGGTGGGGGTATCGACTTGTCGCTTAGTAAATAGGATCGATCTCTATTCACTTGCACTATTCACAAACACTAATACTAAGCACTAATCAGCGTGTTTACACATGAGGACTTAGTATTAGTGACAAGTACTAAGCGCTTAGCTACTAAGCCCGTGTAAACCAGCCATTAGGCAGGTAATGTGGTTACCTCAATAGCACAATGGTAGGTAGTTTAATATAAGGATTAAAAAGCATATTTATTCTTATCCGGAAAATAAGTCTGTTGTGTTAATACACCTAGATACGTCGCAAAATCAGGCGGTACCTAGGTAAGGTACCTAGCTTAAAACAATTCGTTGCGGCACTTTATCATGGAGGCTCAGAAAGAGGTTTTGGGAAAGATGCAAAAAAATATATGCTACCTACCATAGATCCGGAAAGCCCACGCAGCCTTCACTTCCGACGGACACTCTGAGCTCATAGCCGAGCACATATCCAACAGGTCTTCGAATGAGAAGCAGTCGTCATTCTTGGATGAAAACACTTGAAACAGACGATCTTGAAATGGATTGTTCTGGAAACAAATATATCTGCAACGTCAGGCACCCACCCTACCACCGTTCTCAAAAAAGTACATATCACATTATTAATAACTTAATGGTGCACAATGCACACAACACCATCTAGCCCCAAGCTTTTTTGCATAAACTAAACTTAACTAAGCATAGTATTATGATGACAGATGACTGATAGAATCCATCCTACTTAATATTATAAATGTGAATGTAAGTTTGTTTGTTACGCTTTCACGCGAAAACTACTTAAACGATTATCATAAAACTTTGTACACATATTCTTGGGAGGTATTAGAAGTAACATACGAGTAGGTGTTTTTTTTTATTAAGATTAATATTAATTAATTAAATTATTTTTTACGAAAGATATTTAGGTAGTTAGGTAGCAAAACAACGTTTGCCGGGTCAGCTAGTACTATTATAGATGCGAAAGTGTCTCTGTCCGTCTGTTTGTTACGTTTTCCCGGCTAAACAGCTAAACGGATCTTGATGAAATTTGGTAAGAAGATGTATTGCATTGGGGGAAAAACATAGGCTATTATTTTTGTCTCAAAAAACTACCTTGCAGTGGGTAAAATAACGGGATGAAAGTTTGTTTGGGCAACTCATATTTTCTTATGTTACGGATCAGAAAATTCATATTTAGGCTTTTGGTAGGAATCAAAGAAATACGTGTTTCAACGTTTTTGCAAAATAATCCCCGAAGGGTGTAATCTAGGGGGATTAAACTTGTGAGATGTTCTTTAGATGCACAGAATGCATTCCTTATAAAAATAAAAGTTCTAATCATACGCGTATGAAGTCGCGGGTAACAGCTATTACTTATATATTGTTAAATACATACTTATGATGAGTACTTTGTAACATCAGCACACTTTCATTTCTAAAATTAGGAATTATCTAAAATATATTTTGGTTAGTCATAGCATTTGTAAAACCTATTCGGTTGGTACCATCTACCTAAATTAGGAACGCTTAATTAAATTAGATAAAATTTAATTAGGATAAGTTGGTAACAGCAGAATACCAAAGTTTCATTTTACAGTTCTAAACCTAATTTTAGCTAAAATTTGTTAGGTTGGTGCCAACAGAATTGAGGCTAATACCTATGTTCCATGACGGAACTAAAATAGTATTTACCTTTAGAACATCAAACTTCTTAACAATTTCTTCTTTTGTAAATCTGTGTCGATAATCAGCATCCAGCATATCTGGATTGATTGAATAAAACTTTTTCATCAAGCTGAAATAACAAAAGTATTCAAATAATACTTCGTAATATGGTAATAAACGTGCTAAATATATTTATAAGTAAAAATTAGAACAAAGAATGTCAGGCTGCAAAATGCTTACTAAAGAATTTCTCCTTTACTTAGATAAGTCAATGTAGTGTAGTCTTCTATAACATCTTGAGTCAACCCTGGATACGATTGGGAACTCCCCATTTTATTTTCACTAATAACAACAAATACTAAACAACACTGGTCACAATTCGCGGTGTGTAGAAAACGCGACTAAACCATTATCTTATCATTCACATTACTGCCGAGTGTGTACCTATAGATCAATTAAAACAGATTAAATATCCTCAAAGCGCACGATCCAGATCCAGATACCAGTATCGAATGCAAATAAAACATTCCATGTTTTTTTAAATAATTTATTACTTAACCGTAAACACCTGAGATCATACTCAGCAATAGTAACACATTGCGCATACACAGCTCACACTCAATAAGCTAGACAGAATTAAGAATGTAAAGACAGTCACACTGTACTATATGCATTTAAACTTGACGCTTGACGTTTAGTTTTTTTTATTATCGTGAACCAATACGTAATCCGTCTGGATATAGTGGCATAACAAAAATACAAGAAGAAATACGGATGTTTGTTTAGCACTACTAGTAGGTAACCCTTATTAACATTATATATATTTTCTATGGAACATGAAAAGATGACTAGCATTCGTCAAGATAAAATGCATACACAGTTATTATGGTCAATACGAGCTACTATTTGCTAAGAAAAGTCATGCACAGTAACAACATAAAATTATAAAAATTAACAGTCTGCTGAGAAAGCTCCCGAAAGTATAACTGATGTCATTATCATTCAAACACTTCCAAATAAAGTTCACGTGGGTCAAATTATTAAATGGTTACACATTCTAGATATGCACTTAAATATTATAAACACAGATTCTAATATTTACAATTTAATCGTAACTACCAGGACAAAACCACAAAACTACAATGTCTATTTATAAAATGCATACAATGTCTATTTATAAATTGCCTACAATGATTTGAGTGGTGTTTATCCGGTTTTTTGGATTCTTTCCTCATCAAGTCCCTATTACATTACGAGGGCGTGATCGTATGTCGAAAGTATTACTTCTTTCTTACATGTATAGCATAGTAAATATGACGGAAGTGTCTGAACTGCTAGACACACTCGTCTAAATACACCAATTCACTATAACAAAGTAAAAGTAATTTTGTAGTTTTGTTTCCAAATTTGTCTGTAGGTACTAGGAACAGTTTTTTCGATTTAGGACACATCCGCCATAAATCAAAAATATTTTAATTTTAGTTCATTGATGATTGATTGATGATTGATGGTCATTGATGACGAATAAGAAAAACGAATGAAGACACATTCGCCAGACTTATGTACCTATCTAGACAGAGGAACTATATTCTTCTGGCGCTTCGGCGGCCGCTGCCGCGGTACGCTCGTTTTGCTCGCTGGCCTTGCGCGTTGTTTTCTATACTCTAACATAACCTAACCAACTGATTCCGATCTGATTCATTTCTTTATAACAAACGCGAAATCTGTCGAATGAGGAATCATGAATAATATCGTTTTGTCAGAAGTTGAAAATATCGGACGAATGAGGAAGAAATAAATGATCTGACGATTGTGGAATCTGGCGGATGTGTCCTAAAACGATTTTTCCATGTATTCAGCCCAGTTTTATGTACACTAAATTAGCTAACGGTTTAACATCCACACTACAGGCCTTATTAGAAGATTCAAGATTAGAAAACCTTTAAATAACACAGCAAATAATGAAAATTCCATTGAATCTGAAACAGCATCAAATATAAATGAACTATGCCTTCAATTCATAATGTACTAATCACAACTTACATAATTTCACCTCTTAGGGAAGTCAACATTGTCAAAACTAATTTGTCTTCGCGCCCTCATTTTAGCTGCCTCTTCAAATGACGGCATAGAATTCGACTTGAAGATACCGAGACTAGCTTTATCCATCATGCTCATACCACTGCTACTGCTCGAATTGGAATCTATATTAACTAGTTTATCTTGTAGTACATTTTTAGTTCCACTTTTAGGTTCCTGTTTCAACGAGAGATTACTGCAAGAGTTCTCTTTGATTTGTGGGTTGAAAGAGTTCTGGCGCGCTTTTATTTGCTGGTATGCGTTTGCTGTTATGTAGCCGGTCACTTTACTGTTGGCTTCGTTGGCGAGTTTCGCCTGTTCCTCCTCGAAGCACTCTTCCACGGTGCGGCCTTGGATGATTGCGAACACGTATTTGCGAGCCATTCTGTAAAGATTACAAGAAATCATAGGTATCAACATTAAACCTAATTGTGCAAAACGTGTGTCACGTTTTGCTTAAACAGAAATCTAAACAGAGTGATTTCTTCGTCTTATCATGTCTTATTATAGTTATTTCGCACTTGTGTCGTATTAGATTAAAGAGCGGCTCAGAGATCTACAACTTTTTAGGTTCTACGACATACTGGTTTCCACACGATGTTCTCGAACATCAAATTTTCGGAACGGTTTCTGTTCATTCCACTTGTGAACGACCTCATCTGAATGTATCATTTACAATTACAACCCTACTTACTTGAGCATAATATCAGAAGTGGACAGGTTAGCCGTGGCCAGTCTGGCAGCGTTAGGCGGTAAGGTCAGAAGGCGTCGCGTCAGCCGCGCGAGACTCGACGCTTTCTCACGGAACCCGGGGGAAGACATACGCCAGCCGTGCACTCGAAGTGCTTCAGACACAGCCCAGAGAAGTTTCTGAAAAAAGGGATTTGTAAAACATAGCGAACATAGCCTCTAACTATTAGTTTGATTGTTAATGTACGAGCTTGTCTTGGAAAGTACTACCACCGTGCCTAAGCAGAAATGTTTGCTGTATTCTTGTGTCTAGACGAATCTGGACTGATTATTTACTGATTACGAATGAATCCTTTGGCTAATTATCACGAGTTACCTTTAAGAGGCCTATCACAAACATTCGTTTTGAAAGATTAGGTATATTGAAGCACGGCGACAACTCCCTCGAGGTCACGAGTTCACGACACAGCTGTAGACAACGTGTAAACGATTTTGATACTTTTTCTATTATTGAGTTATTTATTTATATTTTGCATACATATTGAGATATTGTTAATAATGATAAATAACTCAATATTCAGTGTAAGAATTAGAACTGTAATACAGGCATATATATATTTTTTTGTGTTATATCTATTTATGTTGCTGTTTAGCAGCTACAGCCCGTTGACGTTGAAGTTGACGTTTTGTCTAACAAATAAGTAGGCAAATGTTTTCATAAAAAAATATTTAATAAAACAGGTACTTAGAATATTATTTATTTCTACAATACAATATTATTTCTTTCTTAGAAACTTGGTTTGGATATTACACGAAATGTATTATGGATATGTGCAGTGGGCATTTTTGGCCTGACGCCTGACGTAACGAAATGACAAAAATATTTCCTTATTAATATTTGAAAATAAATTAGAAAACTATGAGGTACATAGGTACTATGAGGTAACACTGAGGTACAGTGGCATCGATCTGGCTTTTCGAGAGTCTACTATTTCTGGAAGCATACACTCATGATAAAAACGTAATCAATTCAAATTCAAAGTCAATTTAGGTAACATTACGGTGTTCCAAAAATCATCATCCCTGTGAACCCTTATACCATTGTGTAATCCAGACCAGTCCACATTGCAAATAAGCCGATATTCCTATTTGCAATATGAAGTTGGCCCTTCATATTGCAAAGTCTAGAGTCTAGACTCTAAACTCTAGACCATGTGTAAAGTGAAAAAGTAAAAAGTGAAAAAGATTTTTTTATTGTTTTATACTAGCTATTGCTCGCGACTTCGTCCGCATTTGTTGATGTGAAACATCTATAGGCTAGGGGTAAACCTAATTGTTGGCGTCAAAGTTAAAGTCAAAAGTCAAAAGTAAAAGTCAAAAGTAAAAGTCAAAAGTCAAAAGTCAAAAGAGTCACGAGTCAAGAGTCAAGAGTCAAAGTGTAATGTGTAAGTGTAAGTGTCAAAGTGTCAAAGTGTAAAAGTGTTAGTGTAAAAGTGAAAAATTTAAAAACTGTTAAAAGTGAAAAAGTGTAAAAGTGAAAAAGTGAAGTCTAGACTCTAGACTCTTCACTTTCTCACTTTTACACTTTAAAGACTGACTTTTGACTTTGACTTTGACGCCAACAATTAGGTTTACCCCTAGCCTACAGATGTTTCACATCAACAAATGCGGACGAAGTCGCGAGCAACAGCTAGTATAAAACAATAAAAAAATATTTAATAAATCTATAATGTTCATTTACAGAAATGTATTCAACGTGCAATTCAACGTGGTAATGCCACCAGTATCTTGGGAACGCTGCCCTCTGGCAGTGATCTGGATCAGTTGAGCTATCTATAGATTGTTTTAAACGGTCCTTAGATAGCTCAACTGTTTCACGTGTATTTTATATTATTATATATTATTTTGTACATTTCAGCTCTTGGGTCATGCAACGTATCTACCAGACGCCGAGAAATAATTTTGAAAACGCGGTGGGCTCCTGTTCCTCACGGGCCCGGGGTCTCGACTCCAAAAGGCTCAAATATGAAGGCCTTATCCAAACCAGCATATTTTGCGGTTTTTGAGGTCCTCGGCACATTCAGCCGCCGCACCGGCCCTAACGGAAGTCCCCGACAGATGGGATGAGGCCAGGGTGTCTACGCAAGAAGCATCCCACACTAATGGCCTACCCATCTCCCAAGGGACAAGAGTCATACCATCAAGTAAGAAAGACTCATAAAAAAATGTAACGAGCCAACATTCGTTTTTCTATTTTGATAAATGTTTAATATAAAAATCGATCAAAATGACGTAGTCGCACTATACGCGCCAAATGATGGGAATGAGCGTGAACTACGCTCGTTTGGCGCGTAAAAAATCGACATGGGTCCAACGTCTACGAGCGCTCGCGCAGTACTGACTGAGTTCGAGCGGCCCACGCATCGCATTATATAATTTATTTTGTGCATTTCGCGCAGTTGTAATTACTTTTATTTATAGTTTTGTATAATATTATATAAAAAAGTACACAACTTCATTGCTTATGAACTAACGTTTGTTCTGGTATAAATTTTACTCGATAGTATTAATGTACTAAGGAGAAATTTACAGCTAATTCTGAACATTTTTAGTAGTTTTATAGTTTTTAATTGGATTTTTTTGTAGATACTTGGTAAATATTTCTGAATTTCGAGGCCGCTAGAAACTCAACTACTATATGAGAGATGTTGTGGTATATTTTTTTATTTCATTTTCATAGTACAGACGTTCAATCCACGAGCTTGAAAAAGTGCCTTTGCGCATTTTATTTGCAAACTTGCTTTGGAATTTTGGCTTTACATAAATAAATAACAAAAATATGCAAAAAAAAGGCCGCTATGAACTAAAGTACTAACTATTCTCCACCATACAATAAGTAAAATTTGTCGAAGACTTTCGGTTTCTCTGAACAAGAACGCCAAAAATCGGCGTTTTATTAAAAAATCACGATCGTAATGTAATAAGCCTCTTAATAAAAGCCGTGAATTGCGCGATCACTGCTGACACATTTTTTGTATTATTTGTATTCTTTATATATCTTCGCTATGAGGGTATTTTCGCATGTTAAGCTAGCGATAGGCAAGTAATAGGCAGTAAGAATTTCACAGATATTGCTGTCTTGTTGGCGTCGGTAAAATTACAAACATGGGATTTAATAGTTTAGCTATTTCTTATATAGTATGGCGATTATGGTTTTTTTTAGTATACTTGTACTTTAAGTATTCTGTCATGTCGTCGCCTCCATCGTCTAGAAAACATCTTACAAAAAACAACATATTCTGTAACAAAAAAAGTGTCACAGAATTTCGTTTTATTTTATATAACCATTTTTTATACAAAAGTCGTAAATTATCTAGGTTATTTTGAACAACGTTATCGAATGCTCTTGACCTAAATCGCGAGGGGTTTGGACAAAGTTAGTTGAAAATGAAGTGACAAGGAGCAAAGAACACAATTTCGGTATATTTGTGTGCATGTGCGGCTATTTACACACGGGAGCCCGGTTTTGAGGATTTGTTATGGATGATCATGATGCTCTGTCTTTATATTTATTAACAGACTTCAAAAAAAGGAGGTTACTCAATTCGACCGTATATTTTTTTTTTAATGTGTGTTCGCGGATAACTTCGTCGTTAATTAACCGATTTGAATGGTTATTTGTTGGAAAGGAGATATCCTAAGCGTGGTACCATGATAAGGAAACCAGGATCTGACGATGGCATCCCAGAGAAATCGAGGGGAACCTTTGAAAACCGTAGTGTGACTAGCGCGTTTGTTAATTTTTTTCATTAAGTATTTTAAAGCACTACTATTAAATGAAGGTCTGGAGTCGATCTGATGATGGAACTGAAAGACAGTCAAAGGAACTCCTTAACGATTTACAGCAATTACCTGGTGTTTGGGCTTGATTAATTTGTATTGATCAAAACTGTATCTACACCTATATGGGTTGTGACTGTCATTATCAGACTGACCTTCGTCTTCACCATCGGGTCTGATGATGAAGACGAAGGACAGTCAAGGGAACTCCACAACGTTTTACCTTGTATATACATGAAGTCGGTTGTCTTTTTAGTTTTTAAAACGTAATTATTTGGCCTGAGGTTTCTATTCATATGTCAGCATGTATGACAATCAACATCAAACTTCCATAATACCAGTTCATCAATAGTAACTGATAACGATTAGTATCAAAGTTTTGATAGTATCAGAATTCCATAATCGCTCGGCAAGACACCAAACCTGCCGAGTTTGACAACATGGATTACTTACGTTGGGCGTTATATTAATGTGGCACGCATCACTATCGATAATACCCTTCTGTTATACTAATTCATCAATAGAAACTAAAAGCAGGTAGTATAAATGTTATCATTAGATATCCACAATCCCCTAGGACATTGATCTAAGGTAGTTGCTAATTATAAAAGATATAGAAGCTACAATGTTTACCTGCCTATGATGATCATTCAACTCCGCAGATCTCTTTCCAGTAAACACTTCCGAAGCTCGTCGACTCAACGAAATCGACTGCGATGTAATCGTATCACCCCCAAACGATAAGCTCTTAGGAATCTTACTCCTGCTAGTCTCAGGAATATCATCCAGTGAGTCGCGCTTTCTTTTCAAGAACTGATCGCTTTGCATGCCGTCCATGCTTTTAGTATCAGCTCGGACTGGCGAGCCGAAAAGTGCGCGTTTGGTCTTCATCGCGTGTACAGGGACTGAGGAACTTGGACCCGATGGTACAGACTTTCTGTTCTCTGGGCTGATAAATAAGGCTCGTTTTAGCGTTTCCCGTGAGGGTTGCGATCGCGTCATACTTTCGGAGTCCATTAGTAACCGTCTCATAGCTTTTTTCTTACTAGAGCCGCCGCTACGCGTTTTAGGTGTTTTAGCTGGAGTTTTCTTGCCAGGAGTTTTGCGGTTTGGGGTTTTCTTGCCCGGAGTGCGCCGATGTCGCGGGCTTTTGCGATCTGATGAGTTAACCAGCTTTCTATGTGGAAAGTAGCTGCAAAATTGTTAGTATTACTTTACGTTTTTTTACGCAACAAATGCGCGCGTAACAACTACTTTGGAATTGGTGATGAAAAGCACCCAGTCCCATCCCATCACTATATTAAAAAGGCTCATGATAAACGAATCAAAAAATTCTTATGGCGGCTCTACACCCTCGCCGAGACGTCTCACCGAGAGTCTCGGCCGTTGAGGCTCTCGAGGAGAGCATACCTGTACACACACATTTTTTCATTTGTTCTGAAGATTCCCGCAGTAATGGACGTTGAAATTGCTGCTGCTGTTTGTCTTTGTGCTATGAGCAATTATAATTTTTTATACATTTACTAAATAAACAAATGTGTACATGCTCGCTCTCGTTTTGCTCGCGAGACCCAACGAGATCCTTTGGCTCGGGCATAAAAAACCGACAAGCGACCGAGGCCGACCGAGGCGAGGCGCGAGACAAGGCGAGAGCACCATGTACATACTTCCGCTCGGCCTGTCTCGCGGTGTTTCGGTGAGTGTGTACAGCCGCCATTAAAAAAACAAGTCGTCTGATGAAGATTCTCTAGATGAATCGAAACTGTCGGTGCCTCCATCGATACATTAATACGTGAGTAAAACCAATGTTTATCAAAATGTATAGTACAATACAAGAATGTTTTGAAAGTGTAACATGTCGTCGATGACGTTTTAGATAAGTACTTACTTCTTATCAATGAGAACCATTTTGGAATTTGATGCTTGTGCTTTCTCGTTGATGGTGGCGGCACTACAGAAAGCCTGACGACGACGCGCCAAATGCGACAATCTTCGCCCGGGAGATTTGGCTTGAGCTAATCTAAAAATAAAAAGTAGTAAAATTAAGTAATTTTTTTTTTTTTTTGTAATAATAATGCCAGACACAGCATCATCTGGCCCCAAAGTAGCAGAGCTTGTGTTATGGGTACCATATGACTGTTTTTTTTTAAATACATACATATTAGGTAGGGGAAAAAGTCTTCGCATTATAGTATGTATGAACTTGTAATAAAATCTCTTTGGCTATACTATTTGTATCTGGCTGGTTTTGGTATCATTAAAAGTTTAAATTTTAGAGAACATAATTCCAAATTCAAATTAGGAAAATGTGTGATTTTTATTTGTTTTTCGTATTGTCAAGATGAGTGAATCTAATGAAGAAATTCGATACATTTTAAAATTTTACTACTAAAAAGGTAAAAATGCAACGCAAGCCTCGAAAAAAATTTACGATGTTTATGGACCTAGTGCAGTGTCTGTGAGAGTAGCACAAATTTGGTCTGGTCGCTCTGGTCACCCTATTAGGGATAAATGGATGCCATTTTTGAAAAAGTGGAGCAAGATCGGCAGCAGTAGTTACGACGTAGCTGAAGAACCGGGAATTGACCACAAAAGAGTTTTGGCGCATTTGAAAAAAACTGGGTACACAAAAAAGCTCGATATTTGGGTACCTCACGAGCTCACTGAAAGAAACCTAATGAACCGTGTACTCATTTGTGATTCTTTATTACGACGTAATGAAACCGAACCATTTTTGAAGAAGCTGATAACTGGTGATGAAAAGTGGATCACGTACGACAAGAACGTGCGAAAAAGGTCGTGGTCAAAGGCCGGTCAGGCTTCACAGACTGTGGCGAAACCCGGGTTAACTCGCAACAAGGTGATGCTGTGTGTGTGGTGGAATTGGAAGGGCATTATTCATTATGAGCTGTTATGATTGCATTATTCATGCATTATTCAGGCATTATTCATTATGAGCTGTTATGATGCTATTATGAGCTGTGTGCTACCACCAGGCAGGACCATCGATTCTGAAGAAGTTGAGTTGAGTTCTCAAGAAGTTGAGAGAAAGCGGCCGGAATTAATCAACAGTAGGGGTGTGGTTTTTCATCATGATAACGCTAGACCTCACACATCTTTAGCCACTCAGCAAAAATTAAGAGAGTTTGGCTGGGAGGTGTTAATGCATCCGCCGTATAGTCCTGATCTTGCACCTTCAGATTTCCACCTGTTTCGGTCTATTCAGAATTCTTTAGGCAGTGTCAGGTTAACATCACGAGAGGACTGCCAAAACCACTTGTCGCGGTATTTTGATCAGAAGTCCCAAAATTTCTATAGCAAAGGGATCATGTCCCTTCCTACAAGATGGCAAAAAGTTATCGAACAAAATGGTACCTACATATTTTAGTTAAAAATTTAAATAAACTATATTAAAAAATGTTTTGAATTTTCTTAAAAAAATGCAAAGAAACTTTTTCCCCAACCTATTATAATACATAGAAACACCCAGACCCGAGACAAATACTTGTAGATCATACAAACATTTGTCCCGCGGCGGGAATCGAACCCGCAACCTTCTGCGTCTCAGCCCCGGATCATGGCCTACTGCGTCAGAGGTCGTCAGTAAGTAACTACTTACTAATTCAGACCTACTAAATTATCGCAAAGCTAAAGAAGTGTTAAAATCGGTACGGTACTGTATGACTGTAAACTTTTTACATATTAGTTATGCCAACAAAGTCATGGGAAGTTTAAACAGTGGTTAAACAAAGACATCTTCGGTTTCATGGTTGGCAAATGCCAAGCTGAAAAGGCTACTTGAAAGATGTTTGCACAATCTTAAAAAATTCAGGGTCCACATGCCACTCGTTGTTTCTGATGCACATGTAAGCCTATTGTGAAGTAATGTTGGATATTTATGTAGACATTATTACTTACTTAAGCCGAAGTGCCTTTCGTTTGTTAGCACTGCTAGGTGATTGTAGCCCTCCCGAGTAAATGTTAACACTGGTATCCGTTTCTGCACCAACATATCTCTCTCCATACCTCAATGCTAGCAACTCAAACTTCTCGGAATACTTTGTTACATTATAGCTGGAAAAGTCAACAGAATAAATTAAATAAAATAAAATAAGCATAGCAAAAAATATATTTCTTAAAGAAAAAGCTATTTTACAAGTTAATTCGTTTTGTTAGTATCAATAAAAAAAATATAAATCAAACTATTTTTAATAAACCTATTCAATTTAATTCCTATTTTGAATAAAATTATTCTGTAAGAACCCCTCTGCAGGTAAAGGCCTCCTCCAAATTGAGCCAGATAAATTAATATCTCAATTTGGAGCCAGATATTTTTTATAACAGACAAATATTGCAAAAAATTTATTCCATATCAGACTTCCTAGAGGGGTTTAATACTAGTTTATGTCCAACAATGAACTTCAAAATGAAATTCCAATACTTTTATCATTATATTTTAAATAAATAATGTTGGACATTTCACACTGCGTCTCATCTAGCCCATCTATGCTATGACCAATATACTTATTTATAACAAGTAATATAAACTTGTTTAAATATACCCACACCGAGACAAATACATGCAGATCATACAAATATTAGTACCGCGGCGGGAATCGAATCCACAAACATCTTCGTCTCAGGAGGAGCTTCACACACTGCACCATAGGTAGTCACATTACTAATCTTACTCTAACATCTATTTGTACCTATTGGATTTCTAAGTGAATATATTAATGAAATTAAATGAGATATTATTAAATACAAATTCAGGTACCACATAGAAACATTTTACAATTATAAATACAAGGGTTTCAAGGCAAAAGCTTTAAATAACTTGAAAGGAGACAAAACTACTTGCTGAAGGAATTTGCATGGTCAGTGTGATCATGCTATACAATATCAAATATCATTTAGAATACACCAAGTATCAAATTGCATATGGCTGCCAGTCACAACATGTAACATTTGCATTGTCATCAAAGATTTCTAATTGATAAGGAACCAAAATAAATAGTACTAGTTATGTAGATGAGTACATAATTATGCACTTTGTTTTATCAAAGCAATGATGCAAATTGTAATTTGGGTAGGAGTCACTTTGCACTGAGTGTGTTGTGTGTATAACTTGGATAAAATAGCCACAGCCCCGATATGGAGGTGTTATTTTGCACATTTGGACACAGCAGTCTTATATGTTGCGCTAGTATTGCACAAGCTATTATTATTTATTATTAAGAGCCCACACTGTCCCAATGCTGGGCAAAGGCCTCCCACCATTCTCTCCATTCATCCCTCTACCCCGCTAAGTTGGTACTGTTGGCACTATTTTTGGTGAGCTTGTCTCTCCACCTGGATCATGGTCTGCCGCGTCGTCATCTTCCATACCAGCCCACCACTCTGTGGTCAGTTTGACCCACTGTCCCTCATGTCGACATGAGACAGACATGACCACCCCAGTTCAATTTGAGCACAGCTTGTCATTGCAAATCCGATCTGTTTGCTTTACTCCGAGAATGCTGTGCTCCATTGAATGTTGGCACACATTGAGCTTATACTTTTAGATGTTGGTCAAAGACCAGGACTGTGTGAGCATATGTGAGAATGGGGAGGTTGCATAGGTTATCAATTTGTGCTTGCGCACTAATAATAGTACAGATTGGCAATCATAGAATGTAGTCTATGTTCTGTGTCAACGCATTATTATAGGCGACAAACATAACTCCTATGCTGAAATCTTTACTGTGAAGATGTCCTAAACCACTATTACTATTACAAATTTTAGAAAACTGAGTAAGCAGATAATATTAGTTTACAATAAAAAAGTACTTACTAAACATCATGGTGCCTATACTTCAGTATATCTGGCCATGGTGTTTCTGTTGCTTCTATTTCACTACACATCTTTAGATCAATAGGCTTATCTGTTACACTTGTATCTAAGTCTGATTTATTCAACTTTGAAAATGATTTTTCAATATTTACGGCAGAATTTACTGTATTCATAAATAAACCAACTTGTGATACAACATCTTCTGCATTCCTTGATGTTTGTTTTAGTTCTGGTATTTCTATGAAAGATACCCTTTTAGTTGGTGTAGTAGAGTTGGCTTCTTCAGAGACATCCAGTTTTCCATTCTCATTAAATAATGGTAGAAAGTCATAGTACTTTTTAAGCATTTCTGTTACATCTGTTTTGATGATTGTCACCGAGGGAGGTGGCAGGATTCCTTGAAGGTTTTCCTATTGGAACAGAAAACCATTTAGAAATATTAGTGTTAATATTTAGGATAATAGCAGTAAAAGAAAAATTGGTTTACATACCTCAAGTTTTTTAACTTTCCTTTTTTCAAAAACTTCATAATCTTTTAAAAAGTTCCAAAACGGTTCTGGCTCGAAAGGTGGCTCAGCATCATTTTCATCATTGGCATCATCATCAGAAAACATGTTAGGAGATCTCACTCCACTATCAAAAGATGCTTCAAATGATGAATGGCTGTGCTCCAAGTTCCATTTACTAGAGCTTTCATCATCATTTATTGTAAACTCTTTTTTGAGGTTACTGACCTCATACTGAGAATCACCAGTGCTCTCAGATGCTTTATCCAAAGCCTCAACATCTGTACTTTTTTCATCAGATGCATCTTCACTAGTTTTCAGATCAAAACTGTTATTGTTTGATTCAATGTTATGGCTACTTTCAATAAGTTCTGATGATTGGTCCTTGGATTTCTCTACCTTCAAAAGGTTTTGTGAGCTCAAAGCTGATACAGGGTCTACAATAGGTGTCAGTTTCAACACGTGTTTGATTGTACCATTGAAAGTCAATTCTATGTTGGGTAGTTTGAAGACACTCTCGGTGTGCCTTACGTCACGGAACATTGGCACACTATCGACGGCATTGTTACTATTTTCCATAGTCGAGGTTAGAAACAAAGGTTGCTTGAAAAGCTCTCTATTTGACTCCTCGGACGAAACAAGCAAGAATCCCGTTTGATTAGACTTCTCCGTGAAGTGGCTGTGCTCAGCTGTAGTAGATGAGTTATCGAGAAGCGACTCCGCAGCGGGGGAGTTACTTTGATAGTCCGTTTCGGCCCTATTAGACTCTGAATCAGATAGTTTGTCCGCAATATTGTCACAAGTGTTATGATTATGATTCTGTAAATTGCACTCAGACTCAGCTAAATGCTTATCTAAAACATTGCTTTGGGCTGTGGACAAGTCAATGTTACCTCGGCTGTTGGAGCTGTCGCAGTAGGAGTGGTTTGGAGATACTGGTTCACTTAGTTCTTGATTATATATTTTTTCTACTCTACTGTCTACAATGCTAAAACTTCTCATGTAACGTTCGTACAAAGAAAAGCTATCGTTCATGGATTGACCATTTGAGTTCTCAAAGGGTTCCATCACCACTACATATTTGTCTAGTAAACTGATGCCAATTTTTATAGAGCCATATTGTTATTTATTAAATGCACTTATTAAATTTCTTAGGAGTATTGTACGTTCTTTATTAAAATTCAGTAAAACTAATTAAGGCAACAAGGAAAGCGCCTATTCGTTTTGCAGCCCGACGCCATTTTTGTAAATTGTTTCATTCAATCGATTTATATTCATTCAATATCCACCAAACCTTTCGTTCATTCAATGAACCAAGTTCAGACGATAATATAAAAAAAATACGATACATGAATTATGTATGGAAGTCAAAACATCATTATGTACTAGCTTAGCTATTCTACACATCTAATTAAATAATAACATTTAAAATAAATAACATTAAATATTTGATCACTAATAGGAATTCCATTACCAGTTTGCGCTACCTTTTTTTTTTTTTTTTATGTTTTTTTTTTTTTTTTGACCCAGGAAAATCCTTTATGGATACCACCTGCCCGGGGGAGCAAGGTGGTTATGTGGGAGTCTCCGCCTACCTCACGGCGGCATACCCACTAAAAACCTGGGATGAGTCCCTCTTCCACCTTTCTGGGACAAGATGGGGTCGCGTTAGCATTCAACCATCTTGCCCCGGTGGTTGGCCCTAAAAAGGGCCCTTTCTCCTCTATGGAGGGGTGAATTTGCTCATACCAAAATCACCCCTCGTGCCCTCACACAGGGGGGTCGTGCAGACCGTTAGAGTGTCCCCCGATTCTCCAACAGTAACCCCCCCTTGCGCCCTGAAAAGGGCGTCCCGCCTGCGCGAGATGCGCTGCACAAAGCACCGCACGAAGTGCCGCCCCACTCGGAATCCCGCAAGGAAACTGACCCATACAGCCGACTCGCGGAAAACCGGGCAGGACGACGCAACCCTCCCTCCTTTTGTGTTTGGTCCGCGCCGGTAAACCGGTAGCTCCCATTTCTGGGAGCCGATCCCCTATCCGCCACCTGGGGACGCGCCACGTCGGGGTTCACCTCCCCGCCCACTAGGACAACCTAGCAGGTCCGTGGCAGTTTGCGCTACCTAGACTAACCCAATTCAATCCACCCACTGGGTTGTTTGAGCGGGTGAAAATGAATTAAGTAGTAATCAATAACAATTACCAAAAACATAACAATGAAGAACCTAGTTCCGTAAGTTTCGATACAGTTCGCAAAGGATGGCGGACGCGTCGATTCGTCGGCGCGCGACAAGAAAATATGGAACGGACGGGTGCTTTATTTTTACTATACTTTTATTTAATTTTCTCTCCTCTAAAGTGCAGCCAGGTGAAAGAAATCCTTAAACTTTCAAATATAACAGCAACTTGTTTTTAAAATCTTAATGTTTTTTTTATTTAAATGTAATATTCAAAGAAATTCAAAATTCAATATTTATTTATTCAATAAAATCACAAGGACCACTGAATCGTCTTCTTACATGTTAGTGAATCTAGGTGCCGGTTCCTCCTAACCCCAGTTCAAGAAGAATCCGGCAAGAAACTTGTCTGGTCTTAACACTTTTTTGTATGATCCTTGTCAATTTTGTTACGGATGCCAAGTCGAGTTGGAGTTGATTCATCCCAAGCTTTATATATTATATTTATATATAAATATAACATAGTAGTAACTGTGTAATTACAGATTTTATTTTTATTTCTAAGACAGATAGCTTCCCTAGGTAAAATTTCTAAATTTTAATGTAATTTCTTATATATAAATTAATTGCATCTAATGATCCCTTTATCCCTTCCCTATGTATAAAAATCTTGTGTCACAGTTTTCGTGTTTATACTCCTCCGAAACGTCTTGCTTGACCGATTTTGATGAAATTTTATATGTATATTCAGTAGGTCTGAGAATAGGTTTATAACTAATTTTTATAACCCTAAGTGTTAAGGGTGGCTCACCCCAAATTTTTTTTTTTGAAGTGAAAACTTCTTTTAGCACGGTACGCATATTTTAGATGAGGTAAAACCTCTGGATTCGCGACACCGTTACCGTCTGGGGCGAAACGCAGCCGGCTGCAGCGCTCGCCCCATTTGAATTTGAAACCTTAATTCACATGTTTATAGTCTACTTATGTATGGAGAAGTTTACTGAGTTAGGTTCTTTGATATATCTACATTCTGAACAAAAAATATTAAATCATCTGTGTTCTGTGTTCTGTGTGTTCATCTGTGTCTAGCTTCAGCGGTTTCGGCTCGGCGATGATGAATCAGTCAGTCAGGTTAAGCTCTTTTATAGGTATAGATTAATGTAGGTATCTTACTAAGTTCAACAATAGCAGAAATCAAAATCCGTTTTTTTTTTGTAGAAATAATAATGTTCAATCATCGTCATCACTGTCGGAAATATGATGGCAATTTAGAAACTCGAAATTGCAAGCATTGATGCCTGACGGAGTTCAGGTTCGGGACTGACAGTGCGTGGTGGTGTAGTTTCCGCATGTCCTTGGGATATCAGTCGTGAGGAATCAAATACCAAAATCAAATCCCACTCTCTGTTGTACAATCCCCTTTATATAAAACTAGCTGACCCGGCAAACGTTGTTTTACCTTATTGAACATAAATAAAAAAATCGGGTTGCACTCCGGGAGTGCCGACAGAAGTGAAAACTTATTTTGGCGCGTTAGAGTTTAGTAATAAATCACTTCAAAATCAGTAATTATGGCGACTGCCAATCAAATACTGAACGAACACAGATGATGCAATATTTTTTGTTCAGAATGTAGATAATGGTAGCAATTCGGTTGGTTCATTTCTAAAATTAGGAATTGTCTAAAATATATTTAGTTAGTCATAGCATTTGTAAAACCTATTCGGTTGGTACAATCTAACTAAATTAGGAACGCTTAATTAAGTTAGATAAAATTAAATTAGGATAAGTTGGTAGCAGCAGAATACCAAAGTTTCATTTGACAGTTCAAAACCTAATTTTAGCTAAAATTCGTTAGGTTGGTGCCAACAGAATTGAGGCCAATATATCAAAGAACCTAACTTAGTAAACTTCTCCATACAAAAGTAGATTGTAAACATGTGAATTAAGGTTTATAATAAAATGAGGCGAGCGCGGCAGCCGGCTGTGTCTATATCAAAGAACCTAACTCAGTAAACTTCTCCATACAGAAGTAGACTGTAAACATGTGAATTAAGGTTTATAATCAAATGGGGAGAGTGCGGCAGCCGGCTGCGTCTATATCAAATAACCTAACTCAGTTAACTTCTCAATACAAAAGTAGACTGTAAACATGTGAATTAAGGTTTATAATCAAATGGGGCGAGCGCGGCAGCCGGCTGCGTCTCGGTAACGGTGTCGCGAATCCAGAGGTTTTACCTCATCTCAAAATATGCGTACCGCGCTAAAAGAAGTTTTCACTTCAAAAAAAAAAAAATTGGGCCACCCTTAACACTTAGGGTTATAAAAATTAGTTACACAATAACAAACCCTAAAGATATAGCTAATGCATTTAATGATTTTTTTATTGACAAAGTGGTTCCAATCAAATACTCGGGAAAAAACATCACTTCATTGATAGAAAGTCGAAGAGATTCTTTTTATTTAAAACCATGCATACCAGATGATGTGATTAGGATAATAAACTCCCTTAACAATACGAACAGTGTCGGATATGACGAAATTTCGACCGAAATACTAAAATCTGCAGCTCATGGTATATGTGCACCAATTAGTCACATTATTAATTCATGTATAAGTACAGGTGTATATCCCGATGCATTAAAAATGTATATAATTAAACCTCTATACAAAAAACAGAACAAAGAGTGCATAGAAAATTATAGACCTATTTCTCTTATACCCGTTATTTCTAAAATATTTGAAAGGTACCTATCTATAAAAATTAATAACTATTTTGAATTAAACAAAATTTGCATAGAACATAGAATTTTGCATAGAACAAAAGGGGTTCAGAGAAAGCAAAACAATAAATATGGCTTTATACGACTTTCTTAATCGTGTTACAAGTAACGTCGATAAAGTAACACCAGTGTGTTCAATTTTCTGTGACATGACTCAATCGTTTGATTATGTCCAACATGACATTTTATTAAAAAAACTAGAATTCTATGGTGTCAGAGGAAGTCCACTACAATTAATCAAATCATATTTAGAAAATAGGAAACAACTGACCAAGATAACAAATGTTAATCCGAAAACGAAACTTGAAGAAAGTCACGTCTCTGAAGAACGTACAATAAAATATGGTGTTCCCCAAGGGAGTGTACTGGGGCCATTGTTATTTTTAATATAAATAAATGACCTTCCAAAAGCTACAATACAACCTATGACGTTATTTGTAGACGATAGTACCGTAACCATAACATGTAACAATACTAATTCATATAAAAATGACATAAGCTTAGCTTTGACATCGATTATAAAATGGTTAGACAACAATAATTTAAAAATAAATATAAATAAGACCAAAATAATTCATTTTAGACAACGCGATACTGCTGCTTCTAGCATAAATTATGACATACAATACAATAATGAGAAAATTGATGAAGTTGACCATGTAAAATTCTTAGGTATAACTATTGACAAAAAACTTAATTGGAAATTGCATTTAGACAGTCTCTGCAAAAAAATTAACAGTCTTGTATATATTTTGTACAAAATTTCTCCTATAGTAGACGTGGAAACTATACTAATTGCGTACCATGGTCTAATTGCATCCAATATTAGATATGGTATTGTTAGCCGAGTCCTCCAGCGATGAATAACAACGAATGGCACGCCTATAAAAGCAAGCTCAAGCTGGCGACGGGGGTCATTTGCTCGTTGGCGTTCGATGCGAGAACATCAAGGGGAACTAGTTTTCGTGGTAGATAGTGATTGGTGACACGTGAGCCATTTTTCTTGTCGTAGTCTTGTTATTTTCAATATGTGTTTTGTGTAAAATTGTGGTGAAGTTGCCTTGTTTCTTTTTGGTTAATTTGAGTTGATTTTAAAGAATATTATTGTGTGTAAAATAAAGTTAAGTTTTTGATTTGTATTTTTTTTATCTTTAAACCACTCCTGGTCCTTAGATCAGAAGTGGGATAAAGAGCCAAGAAATAGGCCCACAAAGCGTACACCAAAAAGAAACAAGTCTACCTACACTTTTTGTTTTTGTGTTGTGTAAAATCACGTAAGTACATTTTAGTACATTTTTAGTTTTTATTTTTGTTCTATACTACTATGCCACGAAGTATATCGCGTGGTCGATCAAGACGCCGCTCTAGAGATGGCTCGCGTGTCCGGACGCGACATCGCTCGCGTAGTTTGTCGCGCAGAAGCTCGCGGGGTAGCTCGCGTCGTATTCGATTAAGATCTCGATCGCGGAGCTCATCTAGGGATCGAACGCCACGACATAGTTATAGATATAGGGCGCGTTCGCGAGATACGCGACGGTCCCGTTCTCGCGAGTCGCATAGTGGCAGGAGGTATAGGGTAGACAGTCTTATTCAACGTTCTCCTATTTCACGACAGCGTCGTCATAGTCGAACGCCATCTCCTAGGCACGTTGCAATTAACCATACCGCGGAACAATCTTTTGCCAATGTAAACGAATCACGTTTGCTTAACACGTCGCATACCCCACCTACTACTAACCTGACACCTCACCCGGTGGCACAGGAAGTTTGTAGTCAATCTGTTAGGTCAGTTCAACATTCTGAAGCATCTACTTTCGCACAAGCTCTTATTGAGGCAATTAAAACGGTACATACAAATAAGTCTCGCAACTATTTTGTCTCTAATTTTGACCCTTCATTTCACAACATTGACTCGTGGTGTGAGGAGGTAGAACGCGCCAAAAACACAAACAGCTGGGGTGACCATGAATGCTTATCGCGCGTAGCATTATGCCTCAAAGGGGATGCGAAAGTTTGGTTGGCAGAGTGGGTCACAAATGATCGAACCTGGTCTAACTGGTGAATTACGTGGTGGTGAATTTACGACGCTTTGTCCTAGCAAACTAGACTATGCCAATATACTATTCGAGGCAATGAAAGCAACATCCGATAGGTACACAACGTACGCCGAATATGCACGCCGTACCTTGCTACGTCTTAGGGTAGTGACAGGACTGAGTGAGGAGCTAAGAACGCTTATTGTGATACGTGGTATTGATAACCCCCAAGTACGTGCAGCCGCCGCTAATGCAGAGTTAACATCGGACAAAATTGTATCCTTCTTATCAATTTATACAAAACCTAGTAGGTTTAACCAAGATAAGCGTTCTCAAGCTGCTCCTCAGAAACGTTCCTATAAGCCAGGTGGTAGTGAAGGGCGATCTTGTTTTATTTGCGGACAAAATGATCACCTTTGAAACCAATGTCCCAAAAAACCAAAACAAACCTAAGTATCTTCAGACATCGCAGGTACCTCCAAATCATCTTCGAATATAGTTTGTACGTTTTGTAAAAAAACGAGGTCACACTGAAGTAGCTTGTTTTAGCAAATCACGATTTGAATCGCGAAACCAAAACAAAGTTAACTTGTGTTCCGATTTGCCCAAATATTCTAGGGATAATAATGATGTGGTAGCGGCCGTTGAAGGTATTCCCGTAGATGTCCTGATCGAAAGTGGTGCCTTGAACATATCGCTTGTCTCGTCTGATGTATTAAGGTATCTCCCGTTCCAGCCGAAACCGAGACGCAACGTGCTGAAGGGTATAAGTGATAAGGAGGTTGTATACACGTCATACATAACGGTAACCTTTGAGTTTAACAATATTTCTATCGAGGTTGACTTGGTGGTGCCATCGTCTTGCATGAACACTCCAATCATAGTCGGCACCGACGTTCTCAACCGGGATGGAGTGAAATTTGTGCGCACCAAAGAAAGACAGCACCTCACTCATTCTAAGGTAATTCTAATAACCACTGAAGTCAACACAGTCAGACCTAGCGACTGTACCGAGGTAAACACTCCACTTCAAGGTAAGGAACGTGAGGAGTTGAGGACTGCGATTGATAGATTCTCCGAGTTTTTGATTGCTGGAACTGCTGTGGAACCACGGTAAAAACAGGTAAAATGGAAATCGAACTCACGAGCTCCACGCCTGTGGTCTATAGACCATATAAGTTATCGTACCAAGAAAAACTAAAGGTCCATTACATAACATCGGATTTGTTAGGCAAGGGGATAATTAGGCGATCTTAGTCCGAATATGCCAGTCATATTATTTTGGTCAAGAAACGTGATGGTTCAGATAGACTTTGTGTCGACTTCCGAGCCCTCGATAGAATCACTGTAAAAGATCGATACTCTCTTCCTTTGATCGATGACCACATCGATAGCTTGGGAAGCTTCATGTTTTTTTCAAGTCTTTATATGGCAACAGGCTTTCCCCAAATACCAATAAAGGAAGAGTGAACTTCGAATATTTTAAGATGCCATACGGCCTTGCTAATTTCCCAATTGTGTACCAACGCATTATAAATAATACACTACGTGACTTCATCGGTGCAGGTAATGTTCTCGTTTATATCGACGATGTACTCCTTCTGAGTCACACGGTTGCTGAAGGCATTGATCTGTTGCATCGAGTCTTACTCACTCTCACGCAAGCGGGGTTTTCGATTAACCTTCGCAAGTGCACTTTTCTCGCTATGGAAGTCGAATACCTGGGCAGAGTAGTGAGTCAGGGTCAGGTGAAGCCGAGCCCACGTAAGGTCGAAGCTTTGGTAAACACATCCGCATCTAAGTCTTCTGCATCGCAGTGTCAAACAGATTAGACAATTTTTAGGTCTCGCTGGCTATTTTCGCCTATACATACCTAATTACGCAACAAAAACTGCATGTATTGCCTTTTTAACAAGAAAGAGCGTCTCTTTCCACTGGGGTACCGAGCAGGAAGCTGTTCGTAAAGACCTAATAAAAACATTAACTAGCGAGCCAGTTCTCGCTATTTTTGATCCCAAGCTTCCTACTGAGGTACACACAGATGCCAGTAGCATAGGCTATGGAGCAATTCTTTTACAGACTCACGTAGATGGTAAGAAAGATGTAGTCGTTTACTTTAGTAAAGTAACGCAAGGTGCGGAGAGCAGATATCACTCAACAGAACAGAAGTTCGTCCTGGTTATGATGGATGCGTTCACGAAATACTCATTTTTGTTCCCTATGCAACGCCAAGACATGACCGATCTGAAGAAAATCGTTTCTCAAGCAATTTCGTTGCTCAGTGTGCCAAAGTTACTGATCACAGATAAGAGTCGAATGTACGAGTCTACCGAATTCGTCACGTGAATAAACGACCTTGGCTGTGGCATTACACCAGAGACACCATTGCGCCACGCTAATGGCCAGGTAGAACGGTATGTGCGCACCGTCTTAAGAGGTGCTTTGAAAGCTCCGTCCGTAGTCTGTGACGTCGCTGCTCAGAACATGAGGCCTAATCGTGAGGGTTTGCGTGAAATTACTCGCAGCAGGGCCCAACGGCTGCTTAAAGAAAACCAAGCTAAACATGACGAATATTCAAACCGACTGAGGTGCTCTCCTCGTGAATACCAGTTATACGATCTTGTTTTCGTAATTAAGTATTCTCAGTCAACAGGAAAGCTGTACCCCCGGAATGCGCGGCCCCTACAAGGTGACGAATATACTGCAAGGCGGTCGTTAAGAGCTGAAGCTGTTGTGCGGAGGCTATGGGGAAACGACTCGGACTACTGCGCAGTAGATGGTGCCGTGGCGAGGCGAGTGGTGTCCGAAGACGTGTGCTGTACTCTTCGGTAGTGAGTACTTGATCACATTAATCCTAGTCTGACTGAAACATTGCTTACGTCTCTGTTGGTAGCTATCTAATTTTCTTATTAGTTTGGGTTTTTTTTTTGAAATAACGTTTAAACATATTTGTTCATTAAGTAGGAAGATTCAGTAGTACATAGGTCGCTTTTCGTTTTTCAATATTTTTATTTTTATTTTTGAAATCGTATGGCTTTTAGATAAGTAGGTATGTTACTGGATGGTTATTGACGGTGACGTATGTAATGAGCAGATTAAGATTAATGGTTTGGTCGGCAGACGTATCTTTCGATGCGTATAGGGCGGCAGCCCTCGGTCCCGCTTTGTCGGCCGGCAGACCTGTAGCTAGTGTGAAACACTAGCCAGGTAGACGATACCATCGTCGGCAGCGGGGATTGGCACGGGGTGCTACCCTGAGGTCCTTGTGAGTGGACGGCACACCCTGGGCTGGGTAGACGCGTATTCATGTTGGCTGATCTCTGCAACGGGCAGCGAAGCAGAGCGGCCATATGAAAACGCAGACGTCTCATCGTGTCATGGTGGAAAATAGTAACAGGGCCCTATTTTTATTATTTTGAGACGTCTCTGAGGTGAAGTCTGTGAGATTGAGTTGTGAGTAGATGATGAATGGTGTGTGATGTATGAATTAAGTGAGAGAGATAGTATGAACGGAGAATGAACAAGTAGGTGGCACTTTTGAAGATATCGAGCCCCTATTATACGTTGTGTCTTTATAGATGATGAACCTGATGAGATCGAGGATAACTCATCAGATCCCGTGGCACAAGGACCAAGCATTCAGCCATCCATGCCTCTGTGAGAAGCCTATCCTGAGGCCGATCCGTCTATTGCAGCTAACGCCGGCTCATGTTCACCACCATATCCTGGGGCCGTGGACTGCCCTTTGTCAGGAGAGGCCGTTTTAGCCGAGTCCTCCAGCGATGAATAACAACGAATGGCACGCCTATAAAAGCAAGCTCAAGCGGGCGACGGGGGTCATTTGCTCGTTGGCGTTCGATGCGAGAACATCAAGGGGAACTAGTTTTCGTGGTAGATAGTGATTGGTGACACGTGAGCCATTTTTCTTGTCGTAGTCTTGTTATTTTCAATATGTGTTTTGTGTAAAATTGTGGTGAAGTTGCCTTGTTTCTTTTTGGTTAATTTGAGTTGATTTTAAAGAATATTATTGTGTGTAAAATAAAGTTAAGTTTTTGATTTGTATTTTTTTTATCTTTAAACCACTCCTGGTCCTTAGAGTATAATGTTCTGGGGTAATTCAACTGACGTTATTAAGGTCTTTAAACACCAGAAACGGTGCGTCAGAGCCATGTTCCAACTCAAAATGATAGATTCTTGTAAACCGTTATTTATTAAACATAGAATCTTGACCATTTCCTCGCTGTATATTTTTGAAGCAGCTATGTTTGTTAGAAATAACCCAGACTTATTTTTAAGGATTTCTGATGTTGTGGTTCGTACGAGACGAGATGACTGTTGAGATAAAGTCTGTGTTCGGGACTCAAAAACTACAATGATGCGCAATAGTATTTTCTGTACGGCTCCTTTCATTTATAATAAGATCCCTAAGTCTGTAAGAGAATTACCGAATATAATGTTTCAAAGAAAGCTCAAAACAATACTCGCAAACAAATGTTATTATACATTAGATGAATTTATGACCGATAAAAATATAATCATTTAGTTTTAGTTTATAATTATTTAGCATGCATGACCATTTATTTAATTTAATTATTTATAAGTTATTGTTGTATTAAAGTCATTGCATGCCTCAATAGGGTAGAATACATTGATCTACTATTTAATTATAACTACATCTATTACATACACAATATACACCAAGCAATAAATGAACTTTGAACTTTGGGTTGCAGATAATTTTCCGATCTCGACCGCCAAAATAAATATATTTGATATAATAATAAACATTTTAAATTGAAACATGTCTTATTGAACAAGCGAAATGGTGGTTCAAGAAGCTGGACAAGCTGGAAAAGTTATATCATCATAACATATACAAATATAATCCAACACGTTTGACAGGCTCTCAAGTATGTAGGTGTTAAAAAAAAAGGCAATAAATATCAATGTCGAAAACATATATCAATCAGTCTCTCTCACTGTCACTGTCAGTCAGTCAGTCAGTTTTGTTTTTGTTCGCTGCGCTGCCGCCCCGCACACCGCAGTCGCTGTAAATTATTATTTAATTATTTTACGTTTTACGCCTCTATTTTAAAGTTGCAGTACATTTACATAACTAAGTTGCTTCAGCGACTTCTTACAAGGTAAATAAAATTAACATTTTTATGTAACTCCACTTCACGACCATAATAAGTACCGATTAAAAAACTTAAAAACTTTTGTTGCATTGATCATAAACTTTTGTTCTGAACAGTTGAACACACGAACAATACGGTATAGGTACGATAATATAAATGATTGTCCCACCACTGCATCAATATTTTGTTAGATAATTAAATGTAAGTGCTGTAATGATAGATAAAGATAATAATGTGGGTAGGTAGGTACTTCTAAACTTTATGAGAGTTCAGTTTGGTTTGATTTAACTTTTTTACACGTTTAATATTGAACTTATATTGTAAGCCATTCTATAATAGTTATAGTTATCTTGATGAGCAACAAACCAAATGTTAGTGAGATTTCTCATAGTAGCTTAGATGTTGAAATAATTTGCATGTGCAATTGCAACATGAAAAAACATTCTCAAAAGAAACTAACACACTTTGAATCCATTCACAATGACATTTCTACTAATAACTTTTACATTGTCGGACAACCTCTGTGGTGCAGGGGGCCAAGGCCCACCTGAGATGCAGAAGGTTGTGGTTGCTCCTCGGTTGTGCCGCATGACAAATGTTTGTATGATCTGCAAGTTTTTGTCTGAGTTATGGGTATGTGTTTGTATTATATGTAAGTATGTATGTATGTATTAATATGTAATCAGTCATGTGGTTCCCATAACACCTTACCTTGATGAGACTGTGTGAAATGGCCTGCATTATAATTTATTTTTTTATTTATTTCTGTGGCATTGAAGATAGCATATTTTAAGTAATTTATTACTTTAATGTAAACTTTTTAATTAAATCATAATTGTGCGAGAAAGGAGACTCTGAAGCTCACTTTAATCCTTTCACCACACTGGTTTGAACTGGTAACTAGTGACACAATAAAAAGAAAAATTAAATCTGACTTTTAAGAATATACTTCAAGCTATGTTTGGCAAAAATAAGAATAGCTGATACTAAAATAATGGAGTGAGAGTTTTCATTCTGTATAAAATATAAGTATGGTGAAACTTCTCATTCACCCGTTTGACATCAAGGTGAGTAGGTTGTACATCGCCATTTTAAACCTATCAACGGCTTTCTAACTATGTCATAATTGCTGGAATGATATTATTTTTGATAATTACGTTTTAAAAACTAAAAAGACAACCAAATTCAAGTATAAAGAAGCAAAATATCAAATCAATATCAATAATCAAGTGGATGGCATAATTTATTCAGTTTTTTTTAATTTAAAAACCTAACTGCTGAACCGATTTTTATGAAATTTCTATGGGACCAATTGGGAACTCTTTCACATGAAATTATATTTTTTCAAATTGGTTCATAAATTACTAAGTTATGAGGTAACAAACATAAAAAAAATGATTAAAAAGATCAAAAAATGAATTGATTAAAAGAAGTTGATTAAAAAGGTTCTAACCTACATAAGCTTGCATAAAAATTTGGTTGGTAGGTTCAATTCCCTCCTAGGACAAACATTTCTGTAATGAACACAGATGTTTGTTCTGTGTCTGGGTGTTATATAGTATCATAAGTATGTATGTAAAAATATATAAGTATTCTATCCATCATCTGGTTCTCATAATACAAACTATGGTTAGTTTGGGGCTAGATGGTGTTGAGTGCATTGTCCATCAATATTTATTCATTTCTTATAAAAAGAGTTATGCTATTATTTGTCTTGTTTGTATCGACCAGGTCATACCAATATAATGTAATATTATATTGCATTTAGTCTCTGTGGCCTCACAGTATCGCCTATGATTGCACTGACCTCTGCCCTCGGTACGATATTATCTGTAAGGTATAAAGAAGTCAAAATGAATCGCCGTGCGCCCGGCCTGCACTCATTAGCCTGAGTGAAATTTAAAAGATAACACCACAGTGTGGTTGTTTAATTCGGTTTTATTTGTGAATAGTTTTTGATGCTGTGATAGCAGTGCAGTTTGTAAACGGTAAAACCTTTTGCCTAGTTTTTTTATTTATATTTCAACACGCTATACAATTACGATATATAACGATACACGATAATTAACTGACCATAGTGAATTGAATGCTATGAATTTTAATTTTAAATTAACATAAAAAGAGATCGCTGTTTTACTTAGCATTGTCGTTTTATGATTTATTGTTGTGGTACTTTTGTGTGGTATTAAATTGCACGTTGATATTAAAAAACTTTTTTCATATCTTCTAAAAACACGGTAAATTTATAATAAGCTGTAAATCAAGCGAGATTATTTAAAAATATTGGAGTTCGGTATCGAATTTGTAACGAGAAAAACATTACCCGAGCCGCATTGACAAATTTATCGGGGTAAGGTACCTACATCGTGGAGAATCAATGAACCTATTCAATCTTCTGACAACGCGACGGCCGGCATGCCAATTGACTCAATATTGTATTCGGTAAAGCAGAAGATAAACGCCACATACAAATACCTCATCTCCTAATCAGAGAGGGACCTACCTGTACATAAGTATTTGTAAGGTCGTCACAATCTTATTGGGAATCTGTCTGGGAGGGTGTGTGCTGGTCCAGGCTTTTATGTGAATTTGACATCTAATATTATTTACGATGATGATCTAAACATTGATGTAGTACATCCAATGGTTAAAGTAACCCAAAGTAGACTAATTGTGGATGAAACTCTTAATTATCTTGGTAGATAACACGATCATGCACAGTGAGGTGTGCGGTGCATGTGATTTATCAGAGCAGTTGGACATTGCCCGTCTAAGGCGTGAACTCGTTTCTACATCCCGGTTCTTGTTTATCTCATTACTAGCGCGTGCCTGCGGTTGCGTTCGCATTTGCTTAGATGAAAAGCTTATACGTTACTCTAAATATCTTTTCCAAATGTCATTCATATAAGTTCAGTCGTTTCGTCGTGATTGAACAAACATCCGATTTTCAGCATTTTTTATATCAGTAAGATTCACATAGTAGTAGTTGCGTTCAGGCCAGGCCAATCTGAGAGCTGCAGGCAAATCATATTTAATATGTACGTATTTAGAAAAAACGTGTATAAGTGGCATATCTTTTCTATCCTTTGCTTTCTATATACAATATTATTAACGTAAAAGTTTGTATGTATGTTTGTTACTCTTTCACGCAAAAACTACTGAATGGATTTTTATAATAATTAGCCTATACATCAGAATAACACATAGGCTACTATTTATAAAGATAATGCGTGAATTGTCAAAAATATAACGATAAGTGTCAAGAAAGTAGGAAAAAAATCTGCCATCTGCGAGCTATTCTGGCGTGCGCTGCAAAAACCGATCCTGCCCAGACGAAGTCGCGGGCACCAGCTAGTCAGTCATATGGTTCCCATAACACAAGAGCTAGATGTATACTGGGCCAGTAGGTATATGGGCTAGATAGATGATGCAGTGTGTGTAATATCCAGCATGTATTTTGTTTATTCCTAGACAGAATAAAAGTCTCATAGAAAAGTAATAGGATAGACACTGAATGTGGATTTATCGACCTTTGCTACAGTAAATATGGAACTCGTGTCCCTTGGGAAGGACATGCTGCAGAGCTTAGCGGAGCACGTGGCTAGCTACCGCATCGGGCAGTCTGTACTGCGGCAGTTAGACCGAGCGCTATGGGTCGTCGAAAAGTGCGCGCGCTGGGCTGTGCCTCCTCCATGTAAGTACTCTTACATATCTCTTTCACTGTCATTCTTTTAAAACAGGTATGCGGACCTTTTTCTACGATGCTTGTTGCTTTTACCATATTACCTTTCATAGAAATGATGGAAATGGATGAACTGATAATTGAAGCACTGTAAGGCTTAATCCACTTCCACTTTGGGGTATTGTCGGTTTATTTATTATACAAGTATTGTGCGATAAAAAGATTTTTTGAAGTCTAAAGGCGTGTGTCACTAAAACGGGGGCGCGCGTGGCTATATGAAAATAAACAAATGTTGGGTAATAATCACTACCAGCTACCAACTGAGGTGAGAGGTCCGGGATACCAATCACAATCAATCAATAAAATTGGTCAAAATTGCGCGAAAATTACGTTATACAGCTTTGACATAAATCAATTCAATGTATTCATTTTATACGGTTTTATGCTCCCCTCTTAAGTAGTTATGGATTCTAAAAATAACATTTCTAAAGCCTCGTTGACTTATGCTCTAGTTTGTTGCGAGTTGTATCAATTAGTCTGTTAACGTAATCGTCGGTAACGAAGCGGTCGGGGCACAGCTGACTTAGTAGTTCCTAAACAGATCAACCAAGCTAAGCAACGCTCTGTGATGTCAGTACCTGGATGGGTAACCGCAATATCGTCCGAGCTCGTCTATGCTTCCAGAGCACGTTAAAATCTCTTTTCAAAAGTTATTAGGCTATGGACAAGAGCCTTTGGGCCGGCTTTAACTCCGTCACCAGAGTTATCCACTTATACGAAATTATTAGTACAAGTATAAATTAAAATCCCAAACACGATACCTCTACTGTAAGTTGGTGAGGAGTTGGGTATCCTGCAGAGACCATGTAATGCTGGAGCATCAGGTCGAAGTTACCATATTCTTGATGTAACAGGATACCAGTTTTCCTGTCGAACAGACCTGTGAAAGTTGCTCAGATCTTTTACCAACTAGAATAGAGCTAATGATCTTCAAACTGCTGAGTAGAATAGCTAAAAACACTCTTGATTAAGACACCGTATAAACGAAAAAACTTAATCAAAATCAGTTCATCCGTTCAAGAACTACGATGCTACAGACAGACATAAATACACAGACACAAAATTATAGCAAAATTAAACAAAATTCTACCCCACTTTTTCGTCGACGTTTAAAAACAGCTTTATATTATTTCGATAATACTTTTAGTGGACCAAGAGGAGAGGCCTCAGCCTGAACTAGTGCGCCCTCTACCGTGGGTGTTGTTCCTGATGATGCTTATCGCACTTCGGGTGACGAGGGAGGCGATATCACTCGCCAATCTTGTGATGGGCAAGCCTCCTTTGAGATCTGCTGATGTTGTAAGTTATCTATTCCTCTAGTGGGTATTAGCCTCTTCTTGTGTGTGCTATTTCTTTCAATTCTGTCATGCATGCAGGTTCATGCAGGTTCTCCCCGCGATGTTTGCGATATCAACCTTCAACTTTTTAAAATCTTTATTAACCTTTAAATGCATGTTGTATCAAGAATGAAACAACAACTTTCTCTCGTGCCAGAATAGTTTTTATTCTGATTACTGACTAACGGGGTGTATTTGTATAAATTTGTACTTGTATAAATAGAAGGCAGAATAGTTCCTAAATAAAAAAATATAACATCATTGGGCCGCCATTTGTAATACAAATTTCATTGTTCATTGTTTGCCGGGAGTTTTGGTAATTAGTGAAATTGAAAGTTTTCATCTAGTAAAATCAGAAAAATCTTGCGGCGAATTGAGATCAAAAAATGTTATTATCGAAGGTAAGTGTTTTTTTCTATATCGTAGAATAATATTTTTTTATGAATTTGGATAGAATACATGATATATGTATTTTTTTGTTTGTATCAAAAATGAGACTGCATTGAATGCATGATGCATTTATGACTTGTTTTAGATGCATTTTCACTTGGTTGTGGGTTTGAGCTTTTTTATGTATTTGTTATAGACTATTATATATATATTTATTTTATTTAGTATTTATTTATTACATATATTGTTAAAAATAATGCTGATAAGGATATATCGAAGATTTCCTAAGGGAGTTAGAAGATGGTTACCTATCAGAGGATGTCTGTGAGGTGGAAGAAGATCTCGGGTGAATTACCTACTCGTGAAGAGCTGCAAGCGATACTAGAATATGAACAAGAAAATGAAGAACCTGAACCCGGTGAGCAAGATCTTCGGTTGATCGAAGATCCTTTACCGGATGTAAATAATGGGCTCATTATTTACATTAGGTACAAGTAGCTCCCATGGATCTACACATCAACTCTTTGATATACAAAGGTGGAGAAAGCGATAACTTTCTCCACCAAAAGAACTTCTCGAGACTTCTGGCTCTTGATGGCGATGGTTTGATCACACCTGAACGAAAGATTTGCTAGCGTACCCATGGATCAACGTCTCTCAATAGATGAGCAAATGTGCGCTACGAAAATAGTAGCGCACATTTTCACTTCATGAAACTGACTGACTGACTGACACTTGATGTCCTACAGGTTATGCCATCAAGAGACATCTTACATAATGGTACTGATCACAAGCAAACTAGACAGAACCATCGTATGCGGTGTATGATGCCAAGGTGTAAGCTCCTCAGAAGAAGATGTGTGAAAAATGAAAAGTTTACTTATGCTCCAAAAGAACCTCTGACTGTTTTAATAAATTCCATGTGTAAATACTTGACAATAAATAAATGTTTCACATAGATCTTTTTTCTTCATACGAAATACATATAGTTTTATGCCTAAAAAAACAATAATTATATGCTCATGATTTTTTTCATATATTTTTTCGTTATCTAGGAGTATATTGTCAGCCCATTATATTTTTTTTATATAAAATAAAAATTAATGCATTTAAGGGTTAATAATGTTGCCATAAAAATGGCATTCATCTATTCATTGACACTAGAATGACAAATAACGCCACGCTAGATAATTATTTGATTATAAGATACAGGGTTATTCGCGAAGATTATTTGAGGACATTCTTATATTATTTATTGTTCCCCGAGTTATTTCAGGTTTTATTTATAGTTTTGGTGATTTTATTCAACAAAAGCTAGAGTTATTGACTCGGGTGTGAATAATTGAAAAGAAAGTTTTGTGTTTTTTTGTGATTTGAGCAAAAATAATCCATATAAATATTTTATAAGGAGACCAATTTTTATAATATAACAAACGTTGAACGACAACATACGACTTTGCGACGTCTTACTTTAAACAATCTAAACACTTGACATTGGCAAAATTGACATCATACTACACATGCCATTAACGAAGAAAAAGAAGAGGGTTATTCGCCGAGCGAATATGGGAGTAGGTACATTGGCTAACAAAGATAATATATTATTATACGTACGTACTTTGGCAGTATATAAGACATCCTAGTTCTACACTAGTTTTCTGCAAGATTTGACGCGGATATGAACTTCATTTCTCTCAATGTCTTACCGATGTCTAAGAAAATATTATTACGCTAAACATAAAAACTAAAACTCCTTTTCAATTTTTGTTCTTGCCCAGTTATCTAAAAATGTACCTGCAAACCTGCAAGTGCTTTGGTATAAAACGCATTTTAATTAATTTAAATGTTACTAACGTTCTGCATGCTCACTGTATATCTTATAAGTTAACTATTATGTTAGTTTTAATAATCTCAATGTGAAATGTACATTTCTTTTGAGAATAAATATATTTTTACAGAATTTAATTTTCTGACTATTCCGACTAGATAAATATCTAATAAACATGGAGGGTGTTTATCTTGATGCTGCTATGTTTGTATGAACCTTGGATAAAATAGCAATAAACTGCGGGGCGATTATGGAATTCTGATACTAATCAAAACATTTATACGAACAGCTTTCAATTGCTATTAATGAATTGGTTATTACGGAAGGTTGATGTTGATTGTCATCATCATTGGCCTTTGTTCATCTGCTGAAGATGATTTAGGTGGCGTCAGTCAAGTTACAGAGCATTGTAACATTCACATTGTGTTACATAGTAATTGAAAACTTTCGTTCATGGATCCACTCCAGCAAGCTGAGGTGGGTGAAGTTTCCTCTCCACTGACGTCACTCTGCCTAGGATTCTGGTTGATAGCGCAGGCCTTCGCAGGTACCCACACCAACCATTCGACCTTGCCTACAAGACCCGCAGGAAAGACGAATCAGTACATGCGGTGTCGGTTCGGTTGCAGGTGCTTAACGGCTGGCACCGAGTCGGGCTTGTTTCATGTTTTCCTTCTCTATTGCTAGCTCTTCTGTTAGTCAGCAGGGAGACTAACCCCCAATAATTTTAATACTATCGCGGTCTCCATAATCAGTCTGTAAGCAGCACTCATTTGGGATCAGTTCCACGTAGAAATCCTCACTCGAAGTGTTATATAGTTTAACGAAAATTACTTTATTATGATTGTTAAACATGCTGTCATATGAATAGAAACCTTAGACCAAATAAATATAAACACGGAGCACCGCGATCATCGAGTGAAGGCTCAAAACTGTGCTCCTCTGTGTAACCATCCAAATCATGCTCCTTGCTCTTAGTACCATGTCACACACTTCGTTTGCTTTTTGTAAGAGGATTGTCGAGGGTTAAGGTACTCACTGGTTACTCATACAGACACACATTTGGTTTGGTTTCACACGCTTACACACACACGTTACATATTATGCTGCAGGTTTTTTATCTCGGTCAACTCAAAGGGTTCTAGCTGAAAATCAGTGCTCTTTTAACAAATTATGCGCTGATCTTTTTGACTTTACGTGTACATAAACAAGCACATTTTTGAAGCTTCACTGTGGTTGTTCGTGGCGCTCCACAGTGGTTCACCCCATACGTCATAATACAAAAAAATATTTGTCAAATTACCCCTACTTTCATTATCTATTACGATTTACCAATAAACAAGCTACCCTAAAGTATAAATATGTCACCTATTTTACCTAATTATCACTTACTTTTCGACCCCCGAAGTGAACTCATAAATACTTTGCGCTCGCCTTATCAGTAACTCATTAGCACACATTGTTTGTGTAACGGTGAATTCTCAGAATTGCATTGTTTTTGTGTGGTTTTTGTGACATGAATTTCCAATATCAAGGTATGTTTTTACTATTTAGCTATATTTTTAAATATTATTTGACTTATTATGGCGTATTTTTACGTGCTACGCCACGCCATGATTTCTATCAAATGTTTATCTTATAATTGACTTTACGTAGACTTACAACTACCATACTACCATATTCTACTACTCTCACATACCTTATATTAAAGATTGAACCATCTATTTAGAAAATATACATGTGTTTTTTTTTGCATTAGTTTGCGCATTTAGGCGCTATACTGCTCTACGACTGCGTAGGCTTAGGCGTAGTACGATCTACGAGACAAACGTATAATTTTTAATATTTCTTTTCAGGTACTTTGATCAAATGTACTTTTTCAAAGATGCATATATATGAGATTTGGTTACCCGTAACTGGAGATATTTCCTAGAAACATCAACACGTGTTGCAAACTATTCTCGCTTCTCTGGATAACGTCGAGAATCTGGATATTAGGAACTTAGATAGTAGAATATATAGTCTATGTAAAAGCCTTGATAGATTTTGGAAAATTGTTTCTAGAAATAAATCAACTTTATTGCATAAGTACTCTGATTGGCTAAAATAAATTAGTCAGAAGTAATGTGCAGTGTATTCAAGAAACCGCGTACCAGCCTGGGCCGTCTTGCGGACGCCCCAAGAAAAGTTTTTCAGAATAGACAAAGCGCTCGAAACGTAGAAGAATGGCCGAATTATCTCGAATAGATGACTCTGCTGTGAATGCACCACTCAATACTTCTGATACGTCTAATACTAGCTTAAGCCTAAATATAAGTGCGGACGAGGTCTTATCCGTTTTTGTTGAGGCTAAGTTGACTAAGCATCAATATTTATTAATTAAGAACTATAATAACCGTAAAACTGCATGTGACATTTTACCATCTTACCATAGCGTACTGACTGCTAAAAAGAAATGCTATCCCGAAAACTTATCCGTTACAGAAACTATGGGAGAAATTGAATCGCAAATTTTATTACATCACACAATTTCTAGAATACTTGAGTCCCAAAGTGAAACTTTAGATAGAGTACCAACAGGTTCCACTTCCAATTTGACTTTGATTGGAAAGTGGGGATTTGATGGTAGTACAGGCCAAAGTGAATACAAACAGTCTTTTTCAAATCCCTCCTTTACAGACGATGATAGTACTTTATTTGTGACGTCTTATGTCCCACTAAAGTTAATAGTAAATTCAGACAGCCTCAGTCCTAAGAACAGTATTACATTATGGAAAAATCCCCGATCATCTTCCACTACATACTGCAGACCTATTCGCTTTCAATTTTTGAAAGAAAGTTCTGTAGTGTCTAAGGAAGAGGAAGCCTATTTCCGAGAAAAGATCAGAAATTTAACGCCAACATCTTTTAGTTTTAATAACCGCGATTTCAGAAGTTCAGAACAGTTAACTATGGTGGATGGTAAAGTGTGTACTGCTATAAGTGAATCATCATCCTGTAAGTGTTATATTTGAGGAGCAACTCCCAAAGTAATGAACAAAATAGACGTCTGTTTACAGAAACGACCTATAACGACAGCCGGTATGAGTTTGGCCTATCTCCTTTACATTATTGGATTCGCTTTTTCGAATATTATGTACATCTCGCTTACAGGATGGATGTTAAAAAGTTAGGGGGGAGGATGAGAAGAAACAAGTAGCAGATAGGAAATTGTACATACAGAATGAGTTTAGACGTAGACTAGGTTTAATAGTAGATAAGCCGCGAAGTTGAGGAAGCGGGACATCGAACGATGGAAATACAGCACGTTTTTTTTTTATAATTCTGTAGTTTCAGCTGAAATTACTGGATTAAACAAAGATTTAATCGATCGTTGTTTCACAATTTTACAAGCTTTGTAAACCTCGGGTTTTAATATTGATTCAGATAAATTTAATTAATATGCTTTGGAAACCGCGCGCTTCTTAGTTCATGAATATTCGTGGTATAATCTCCCAGCTTCCGTTCACAAAGTCCTTATCCATGGTGCTAAGGTAGCACAGTATGCCTTATTATCTATTGGGGAATTAACCGAAGAGGCGGCCGAATCAAACAATAAACATTATAAGGCTTTCCGACGAGATCATACGAGATTAATCTCGCGAGAACATACGAATACGGACTTATTTAACAGACTTTTACTCAGCTTAGACCCATTTATTACTAGTCTTCGGAAACTTCCCCATAGAGAAAAAGCGTTATGTCAAGGCAGGTGTTAGTTTTGTTAAGAATTAAGAAAAATTTTTTTTATACATGTTATATCTTACAAAGAGCATTGTTAATATATACAGACGTTTTTCAGAACAAGGAACAATAAATATTTAATATTGCCTATAAAATGTATATAGAAACAGTACTTATCGTAGTTTATTTTATTATTATGTATAACATTTGTTTAATAAAGTATGAATGTGCATTTTTAAAGTGTTTATTTTTATTTTTCCTAAAGAAAAATCCCAATTAGCAAAGTTAGGTAATTTTGACCGCCCTTGTATGGAGCTTTAACCACTGTGCGCTCCGTCCTTATATTTATTTGGTCTGAGATAGAAACCTAACATACGTTAATAGTAAACCATCTTGTCAAAACTTGTTCCAGTTACAATCAAACTAATGATTGAAATGATGCCTAATAATTACTGATTGAAACTGATATACATTGATTGTGTCAAATTTTCCATAATCGACATGCTGTTGAAGATCTTTTATTGATCTTTCCGTAAATGATGAATTATAATTAATTCCAGGTGGTTTTCTTCCAAAGCAAACGGCGCTATCTCCGTACCCTGAAGTACCAAGGCAATCGCATGATGAGAGCCAGGACTTCCTTAGCGCCGGCTAGAGAACCCTGGTACAACAGCCTTTACAAGCTGTTTGAGATGACCATGTGCTTTCGTCGGCAATCGAATGCGTATGGAAACAACAACACGACACGCGTCAGCAACAACGACGAGGTGATGGTAAGTTACTAATGTTACTATGGACTTTTATCGTCTTGAATATAAGGACATTCTATGTAAGAGTCAAAAAGTCTTAACAGAATTAATAATTAGCGATGTAACTATGTAACGCTTTCGTTGCGAATACTCGGATGTTTTTAAACGACTTCAAAAAAGGAGGTTTCTCAATTCGACCGTATATTATATATTTTTTATGTGTGTTCGCGGATAACTTCGTCGTTTATGAAACGATTTTGATGATTATTTTTTGTTGGAAAGGAGATATCACAAGGGTGGTACCATGATAAGGAAACCAGGCACTGATATCGAGGGGAACCTTAGAAAGTCGTAGTGGCGACTAGTGCGTTTCTTAGAGAAATTTGGTACGTAGCAAGTTTTTGAGTCATACCGTATGTTCACATATTTCAAAAAAGTACATTGGCATGCAAATTTGTGTTCTAGGTTTTTTAAACTTTTACGGGGTTACGAAAATGAACCGTCTCTGAACTTCTGTCAAAAGTTAATAACTGTTTAAAATAGTGCTATTCCTTTTTGTTAGATAGTGATAGTGGTCAAGTTGAGAGGCCGATAATGTAAAAAGTTTTGTCAAAAAGCCACAATTTTAATTTATCTATAAATAGCCTTATCGGCAAGTCCTTTATTTCGGAGTCGTTCGTCGACTCGCACCGAAAAACTAGTACCAGTTTTTACCAGTTCGAATTGCAAAAATAATATAATTTTCGTTGTTCAACTCGTACCACTTTTTTTTGTAAGTATTGAGTTATTCGTCAAGGGACACTCGGCTAAGAAGGTGAACCACCAAAGTTTAGTCAACAAAAAAATTTTTAGAACAATGCTATAACTTAGGCATAAGTTTTATTAAATATTTGTCCATACACTACATTTTTTTTATACAGGGCAGCCTTGCAAGAGTTCTTGCAGAGTGCCTAGCTCTTGCAAGAACAAATTCTATCAGGGTTTCTTTCACATAAATAAGAGCAGATAATTACTAATATCGGTAATAAAGACTCATTTTTTCCATATAATAATCCAATGCAATAATCGTTCAATAAGTTATTCTTATACGTTAATATAGGCTACTATTTTAAAGCATACATAAAATGTAGTCTTTTGAAGAAAGCGTATTATGATATAAATGACTATATTATTGGTAAGAATGCATGGCCTCATGTCGCTCTGCCGTCAGACAGTTAACGGACACACCTGAAATGTATAAACTCTCTTATATTCGTTTTTCGTAGTTAAGGTAGTTATAAGATAAGATAGAATGCAAAAAAGCGCTAGGACCAGGACGAGTTTCTTGCCGGTTCTTCTCGTGCTTAGGTTAGGATGAATTGGCACCTAAATTCACCTAGTATGTAAGACGTTTCAAAGTGATCCTTATGATTGTATTGAATAAAGTATCTTTTGACTTGACTTGACTTTTATATAGATACCACGCGTGCGAAGCCGCAGACATACATTAATACCATAACAAGAGCGAAGTCGCGAGAAGCAAAGTATATTAGTAGGCACTCGTAGAATACATACATTTATTTTTGTAATCATTATGACTTCTCAATGTCACTCTCGTTTTACTGATAGGGTACTACAGTATTTTGATACAGGGTCTCCGATAATGGTTTCGACTTGTGCATGTAAACATACACCCTTTCGCTTTATTATCAGTAGGTAGCTATTAATATTATCATTATCTAAAGCCTGGGGGTCTCTCTGTAAAACGATAAACTATATATGATCGACGACCTCTGTGGCGGTAGTGGGTAAGAGCCTGTCTAAGACACAGAAGGTTGCGGGTTCGATTCCCGCCGCGGGACAAATGTTTGTATGATCTGCAACTATTTGTCTCGGGTCTGGGTGTTTCTATGTATAATATGTATGTATTTAAAAAAAAAGTAAGTATATAAGTAGTATATCAGTCATGTGGTTGTGGTATTTCTTTAATCGTTGAAACCCAGTGATGAAGTAATCAATCCACAATTGGAGAGGAGAAAAGCCCACAACATTGAGTTATATAATGGCCGCAATTCTGTTGGCACCAACCTAACTAATTTTAGCTAAAATTATTCAAATGAAGCTTTGGTATTCAGCTGTTATAAACTTATCCTAATTTAATTTTATCTAATTTAATTAAGCGTTCCTTATTTAGTTAGATGGTACCAACCGAATAGGTTTTACAAATGCTATGACTAACTAAAATATATTTTAGACAATTACTAATTTTAGAAATGAACCAACCGAATTGCCACCAATGCCGCATTACGCATTACCATCTAGCTTCAAACTAAGCATAGCTTGTACTAAGGGCACCAGATGACTAATAGAATACTTATATAAATGTGCAAAGACACATCGAAAGAAAAGCACATTCGAAGTCGCCAAAAGACTGTTGGTATTAATATTAGTATTGGTATTAATATTGGTAGCTTTAACTATGACTGCTATTAGAACCAGATGACATATAGAATGAATACCTACGTATATATTTTTATACATAGATACATAAACACTTTATAACACCCAGACACAACTATGTTCAAGAATTAACATCTATGATCATCACGTTTATTCACGTTATTCCGATTTCTCATAAGCAAAATCGAGTTGAATCAGACAAGAATTCCTGATATCCCGGCTATAAATAGCTCACTGGTCGTTATAGCGGTACATGCCAATTTTGTGCTTATCACTTCGATGCTGCTATTCATAACCACCGTTACATGTCTGTCCATCTAGGTGTCAAACTACCCATGTAGTTTGACAGTTCTCCTCGACCTCTATTTAGTCGTTGTTTTGCTCCACCCTTTATAACAGGGCCGCGCATAGCTGTGTGTCTAATTATAATAATATTTGGTTACCTACTTTTCATTTCCTTTTCCTTAAATTTGGCTGGCCTACTACCAATTATATAATTATGTATATGGTAAATTAGGGTAGTAGCACCAAAAGATGAACGATTAAGCGTTTTTGACAACTTTGAGTAGCTTTTCCTCCTTTACTTTATGTTATTATCGCTTGCCAGTATTTTTTAATAATTACTTATATACTCAAGATTTGACTGCTTAAAAAGAAAATTACTACGTCTACTAGTTTTTTTGCAAAATTACTATTTGTCGAAGATTTTGGATTTTTCCCCTATAGATGAACGCCGACCCCTCATTATGAACGATTTGCCTCCAATAATTGAACTATCATTTTAAATGAATTTAGTTTTTTATAAATTAGAAATGATTTTTGCGTGCCTTTTCGTGATGTTAGGGTGCCTTTGCAAAAATAGCTGCAACCATTTTTTGCCTGGTTTTTTGGGTCAAGCAAATAAAATTGTACCCAATAATTGAAAAAAAAAAAAGTTTCGAAAAGCTTAAAAATGAGAATTTGTATAAATATAATCAAAGCTTGATTTATCAAGTTCTTATTTCGTATAAAAACCACTCAAATCGATCATCTTCTTCTTTAATCTAACAAAATGCTTAAATTGGGAAGGCACTACCTAGGTTTCCTAGTAAATGAGGTTTTCGGCGGGAACCACTCATACAACGACTCGCCACGAGCGCGTCAGTAGTAAAACTTTTGATGTTTTGATTGAAAATGACGAACAAAATATTTCCATATGCGGAATAAAATATTGCACACATGTAAATAGCGAGATATTTTTTTTTTTTTGTAATTTTGTATTGTCAGTCAACTTTTGGGGGTCAGTCAACTTTTGATGCCACTACCCTATATATAAATTTCGAAATTACGAAATTACGAAATTTTAGCTACTCCGGTGCAATACCAAAATCACCAATATATGAATAGGTAATTAACTATTCATTGTCTCATTACCACTATCTTTTTATAACTTTCTTGTTTAACAAAGATAGTAGTTTATTTCTACGTAGGTGGAGGTTGGTTCATATACCTAATGACCCGATACAATAACATTTATTTTGAGGGTCATAAAATTAAATAGTCACTATGAGGAAGATTAATAAACGAGAGTTTCTGAGATACATTTTTTTTGAACCAGAACACTAAAATTCTCCAAACTTAACCCATCATAACTCATCTTCCTAATATAAATGTGAATGTTTGTATGTTTTTATGGTTTGTTTGTGGTTTAATCACGCGGTATGATTTGGATTTGGATGAAACTAGATATAAATAGATGCCCGAAATTCCGCGGGCAGAAGCTAGCAAATCTTCAACACTTTTACACTATTACAAGTATGTCTGCAAGTGGCTAGTTAGATATACATTACTCACTAGACTTATATACACCTCCTTAAATCTCTAGTTACTGAGATCACTTTGAGGATGTATAAGGATGTAGTCAGAATCATATCCAAACATCAAATCAAAAACCGCAAATATGCTGGTTTGGATAAGGACTACATATTTGAGCCTTATGGAGTCAAGACCCTGGGCCCGTGAGTAACAGGAGCCCACCGCGTTTTCAAAATTATTTCACGGCATCTGGTAGATACGTTGCATGACCCAAGAGCTGGCTCCTATCTGGCTCAGCGTATTAGCATTGCCATTCAACATGGTAATGCCGCCAGTATCTTGGGAACGCTGCCCTCTGGCAGTGTATAACTCAACTGTTTCACGTGTATTTTATATTATTGTATATTATTTTGTACATTTCTGTAATTATTTTTATGTTATTTATAATAATGCATGGCCTCATTCAAACATGATAACTACAAACTGATATAGATAATATGAAATATATTGACAAATTGTTTGAAACGATCCTAAGATAGCTTAAAAAAAGTATATAAATAGTATTTCAGTCTACTGGTACCCATAACACAAGCTCTACTTACTTTGGGGCCAGATGATGCTGTGTGAAATGTCTGCCATTATTTATTTATTATAGCTCAACTTTTTCACATGTATTTGATACTACTGCCGCGGCTTTCCCCATGTGTTACGCAGATGAAAAGTAGCTTTTTATGTTAATCTAAGTTCACCTCTATGTATATTCCAAGTATAATAAAATAAAATATACCAATTTGGATGTACCAAATAGGTTCAGCCATTATTGATTGACAAACTAAGATCTACATCAACTCTCACATTTATAATATTAGTATGATCTATACATTTTGATAAACACGGGTTTTACTCACGTATTATTTTGTCTATGGAGGCACCGACACTGTTTCTATTCATCTAGAAGATTCTAAAGAATCTAGCTCGCGTTCACGGTTCGCACTCGAGCGGCAACGTGCGGACCGCGGATCAAACTCACCCTGATAAAGATTCTCTAGAATCTAGAGAATCTTCATCAGGGTGAGTAGAGTCTAGACGAATCACTGTGTTAGACGAATCAATGTGTTGATGAGTTTTACTCATGTCATACTTATCAAAATGTATGATGTACAACTCACGAAACTTTTGAAAGTGAATTACTATGATCTGTTTATATTATTGTATTAGCTGCTGCCCGCGGCTTCTATCGCGTGGTACCTACATAAAAAGTACCCAAGATAATATCTATCTCATTATCAAGATCCGTTTAAACATAAGAAACAAACAGACATCAGATAGGTACTTTGGAGTTTATAATACCAGGCCACTCAGAAAGTAATGCTAAAAAATGATTTTATGATTTTATGAAGCCCTGACTGATTATAAATATAAAAAAATAGATTATTTACAGGTAAAAATACCATCGTTCGACTTTGAATTTCCCTCCACATATTTTTGAGAGCTACATTGAAACGTCGTGTTTCATTGAGAAATGTATATGCGTCGGGAACATTTTCGTGCGATGATTTTTACGATTTGAAATGTGGCCAAAAACCGGATGAGTCGGGCATGGATGAAAGCCCTTTTAAAGCAACCATCTTTGTTTTTCAGTTTCTCAAAACTTTCCGAGTGTCCTACGTACATATTAGTATGTAGGTATTGATTCTGCACATTACTACTAAACCAGTTAAGATAGTTATATTGTGGCTGTTTACCATTACTGAGCTGGCCTTTCGTACTCATAAATCATACTCGTAATCTATGAGTTATTCTTCGCTCTGCGCTTCGGAATACTGATATGCTTTCATTAATTGATTTATCTTATACATGTGGATAGACTATGCATTGTTATGCACTTTTGTGTATTGTGCACCAGACCAGACCAGCTATTTAATAGCGATGAACATCATTTATAAATATCATAATTTCTTCTTGCGTGTTAATCGTCCGTGACGCCCATTAATATTATGTAACATCATTTGGATGGGAGCTCCGCGGTCGCATTGGGACAAGTAGATTCGCGATAGCTCCATTTGCATTGCCCTTTCTACAGCGGCTGACTTAGGTCCGGAGTCGGTTTATGAACTTCCAATAAAACGACTTGGCTGCCTGAATGCCTTCTAATAGGTAAAACAAAGTAGCAATGTTTACTAGTACCTACTTTTTGCTTTTAATATTAATATTTTCATTGTCATTAATAAAAGTTTTAAACCTACTTTTAACTATAATTTGTATTTCTTATACTTCTCTATAATTACTTAACTTTACGTACTAAGCTGTAAGCATGTCTACTAAATGCAGAAATACTAAGATGCGCGGCTTGCGTCGAACTTGGAAAAAAAGTCACATACTGCCCTATGGAAGTATTTTTAAAAGCATCAAGAAAAACTGTCTTGAAGAATACAACCAGTACCTCAACTGTGTCGATAAAAGTTCGGGTGACTTCAACTACAAGAACTGCAGGAAGACCCAGGGGGTGTTCGACAATTGCATCGACGATAAGCTATGTTAGAAGAGGTCTGATTTCGGGTATTTTTGTCGCGGTCGAGTGCATAAGACCAATAGTATGCCGCCTCCGCCCTGCCTATGCTACCCGAAAGTTCCGGACCACAGAACAGAAAGAACAATAGAAATAGCATGATGACTTTTTATTAGGAGAACCAGTGCAGCTAAACTCACACATGTAGAAACAAACACACTTAGAAATAAAAGTTATAATTGGCTGAAAAGAAAACGTTAAAAAGGACCTAACCATAAAACAAATGTTATTGATATAAAACCATAGCACCATCAGAACATGGTTCAAAACTCAATAAATTAAACAGTACTAAAATGTAAGTCTACTTACCAAGAGATGACGCTTTTGCGAAAGATTTTTGTTTTAGTCTCTAACAACAAGATATAAAATTGATAATGCAATGGCTATTATTTGATTGCCCACTAAACATATCTACTTCCTTAGTGATGTGCCAAAGGATACAAGACGAATGTATCGATATCGATTATTATACCTACCTACTGATGTATATCAAAATACGAATACGATGGGTAAGTCAGGTTATATTTGTGGTGGGCCAAATAAACAGCTTTTATTTTTTTTAAATACAATCACACGCTTGTGTTTCTTTGGCGTTGAGGAAGTTTCTGAACTCCGCTCTGCTGATAGATTTTGTGCCTGTAATTTTTAATACGTTTCATTAGATTTCGATTTTACGTAATCATAATTAATATGAAAGTCATTAATTATAATAAAACGTCATGAATATAAACAATATAATAACCTGAATAAACAACATTTTTAGAGTCGGTATAGCTGTGTCAACCATGTATTTGTTTCACCATGTATTTCTTTCCACTTTTTTTTATTACAAAATAAAAAAAATGGTCCTTAAAGTGGTCTGAGCAAATTGTGCTTGTTTTTGTATAAACCAATGTTGTTTCCCAGTTGCATCGATCCATTTTTCTTAATGTTTGGTGCCTTGGGAAAACTGAAACCAGAAGATATTTTTTCAAAATACTTCTGTAATTTTCATCTTACCTAACCACTCGCCAAATTACACTGACTGGTAACACACCATAGGTCTTAAATACATTTAGAATAAAGTCATCATTTAAACAAAAAAAACAACTACCTAGAAATTATAAACCATTTAACGGTAACTATTTACATGATGAAGTTTTCGATAACTCATTCTTCAGTTTTTTAGGGTCACATCCCTAATTGAATAGCGAAAGATGAGGTTTAAGAGAAACGCGACCTTAAACGGTATGATTCATAGTCTGTTTTTGTTTGACGGTTTTGCTTTTAAATAAGACTAAAATAAAACCGTTGAAAACAATAAAATAATAGTTACAGGTGATATGATATGGCCCCTTTTGTTAAATTTTTGCTTTGGCTATCGTTTTTGCACTCCAAAACAGCACAGTACAGCATTTTATATTTTTTTATGATTTTTTGAGTTACGTTTTCCCTGACAAACTTCAAACACGACTGAAGTGAGCGAAACTTGTAGTGCGCGGTATTCCGCATACTAGGTGTTACGCGGGCCGCGCCTACTTACTACTTCTATCGTTCTTTCTGTTCTGTGTTCCGGACGCTACACCTTCTCTGCTTGACTGCAAGGCGCGCCCGCCTGCAAGTTGAGGCAGACTTTTCTAGGTGCTGGAATAGCATTAGCTACTGTTAGATACCTTTACTTACCTACCTATTTAAATATTTAAATAAGTAACAATAGGCCATTCAAATGTGTTTGTGAATACTTCCTTTTGGCACTAGCTAAAGCAGTGATCCCTCGCCTCTACATGCAAGTGCAAACATAGTTAGAGCGAGGAACCCAGCAAAACTGGTCTCAGTGTCTTATCACACAATAGTACGCTTACGCTACCTAAATCATGAATTACTGTAAATTTATTCGGTTCTGTTGTCTAAGACCTTTTTGAATAAATATTTTATTAACTATAAAGTAGATGTTATTTAAAGTATTATTGTCTATTTACTACATTACCAGAGCTGGTCACGCATGTTTTTTTTTAATCTTCGTATGTATTTGTTCGTGATTTAGATTATATTTTGAATAAGGATTTCACAGCACTACTGGCATAGCATTATTTTAACATTAATTAAATTCAATATTCACGTAGCTTCTAAGACAATTAAAAGTGATCCTTGTAATTGTATGAAATATAGTGATTTCACTTTGACTTTGAATATGGTTTGTTATGGTAGAGCGAAACTGTTGGATGAAGTTGTAGGGTCTATTCTACGATGACTTTGACAAACAGTCGAACGTGACGAAAGTGTCGTTCGATGTCGATCGTCGGAAGAAATAAATAATAGTTAAAAAAAAAACTAAAAAACACGCTTTATATAGAAAACCAAACTAAAAAATAGAAAATAAATTTTAATAAATGTAAGTAAGAAAAAAATGTTTTATTTAAAAAAAAGCGTGGGGTGCATGGTGTCAATAGTTATAATTATTTCATTGGCAGATATCCGAAGAAGGATTATCATTTCGATAATATCTTAAAAAGCACCCCACGTTTTTTTGTTTTAAAAAAACATTTTTTTCTTACTTACATTTATTAAAATTTATTTTCTATTTTTAGTTTGGTTTTCTATATAAAGCGTGTTTTTTAAACTATTATTTATTTTCTACTTTTTAGTTTTAGGATAATCGGATATTTTAATTTTTGTTTATTTTATTTTTTTATTTTTTTTCGAATTATTGCATTGTCATCGGTCTTTGACAGGTGTGCAAAATTTGAATGAATCTGGCCGTTTAAAGTGGGTCAAAATCGCGTCCTAAGGAGTCGGTTACAAACATACAAACATACATACAAGTGAAGCGTATAAAAATAAAGAACATTATTTATATTATTTCCAGATAGTAAAACGTTCCAAGCGCGACCCGCAAGAAACCATCGCAGTGGTGCCCAATGAAAATACAATGGAGCGACTTATTGAGAAAATGATGGTCGATTTGGACGCTGAAAGCGATGAAGACTCTTGTTATACTGTAAGTATGTGAATATAGCAACTGGAACCTACTGGATACCGTTCACTGTGAAACGTTGTAGATAGCTTCGACACAACCAGAAAATCTAAAAGCGTTTTAAACTTATTTTCCTATCTCGAATGCTTATCTTTCTAATTTGTTTTAAATTTTGTCTTGAAACTTACTTGAGTCATTCGTTAACATTAACATTCGTGTTTTGTGTTAACAGTTTATTTTATAAGTATCCAGCTGTTGACCGCGACATCGTATCTTTATAAGTACTCTACGTAGTACTGTATGTATTTGTTTTATTGGTTAGTAAGTCAACAAAACTTTCACATATACCATGACCCATTTAACCAGACTTTATCGAAAAGGTTCTCAATTCGTCGGAATATTTTTTTTTATTTTTGAAGTGGAATCTTCTTTTAGCGCGGTACGCATAGTTTTAGATGAGGTAAAACCTCTGGATTCGCGACACCGTTACCGTCTGGGGCGAGACGCAGCCGGCTGCCGCGCTCGCCCCATTTGATTATAAACCTTAATTCACATGTTTACAGTCTACTTTTGTATGGAGAAGTTTACTGAGTTTCTTTGATATATTATCTACATTCTGAACAAAAAATATTGCATCATTTGTGTTCGTTCAGTATTTGATTGGCAGTCGCCATAATTACTGATTTTGAAGTGATTTATTACTTAACTCTAACGCGCCAAAATAATTTTTCACTTCTGTCGGCACTCCCGGAGTGCAACACGATTTTTTTTTTATTTATGTTCACCGATTACTCGAAAACGGCTCAACCGATTTGGATAATTATTTTTTTGATTGAAAGGGTTTTTTTTCACAGGTGGTCCCATATAAATTTTATCAAAATCTGTCGAGCTGAAAAATCAACAAAAATCTAAAAAAAATGTACACATCGATGATGTTTTCATGTACTTCGATACCTCGCTGTCTCATTGGAGCGGTGCGTTTATTTGGCCTACCCATATTTTAATTTACAAAATACATCAACTTTCCACTAAAAATGTATTATAGGTTCAAATTTCATTCAATAAAGCTGGTTTCTTTTTAGTTTTTAAAACGTAATTATTCAAACACCCTTAAACACTTGTCCAATCATTTTGTATTTTAAATTTGCTGATTTATTTTTCAGCTTACAAACGTTACAAGTCCAAAAAGCGATGGATCTGACTTTACCATAGAGTCAGATCCAGACACAACACTCCAAAACCAGCCTGTGACGCCAACAAAACAAAATGGCGGCCCTGCACAAAATGGCGACGAGGAAATACACTTCTCGCCAACCAACAATGTTACCAGCTCAACGCCTGAGAAGGATGATAAACATAATAAACATATCGATAGTAAAAAATCATTATCCGACGAAACACAAGCCGAAAACAGTGAAACAAATTCTAACGATGTAATTTCTCCGAAAAAGGATATCGATCGTGAGCTGGAAAACAATATAAGTGGAATACCGAGTTCCGGGAAGTCGCAGATCGATAAGTTCCGTGAAAACTTAAACTTTGATAGTCCGAATAGTTCAGACTACAACTCTTGCGAAGAGGCGCCTTCGCCAATTCAAAAAAGGATCTTGTCAACGAAGCAGATCTCGGAAAATCTGATCCTAACCGAATCTCAGAGAAGCCGAACGCCGAAAAAAGAAAATAAAGTCGGTACGAAATTTAAAATTTTGTCCGTTAGATTCAAAAGAATGTTTGCGCGATGTAACGATGGGTACGTGTAGTAAATAGCCATTATAAATGTATTTTCTGATTTCAGCCAACGGGCGAACGGTTAAGAGTGTGCCCAACAAAAAGAAAGGTATGCATGCATACAAATTTCGCTTTAATTTTATGCTTTGCCGATGACATTAATTATGGTGATGAATTAAAACTATGATTTTGACATTTCGCTTTAGCTTTACGATCGTTTGGCATATAGAACTCCCACGCAAAATATTTAATTAACATCGCTCGTGTATTTAACAAAGACTTGTCCTTTATGTCATTGTTATAAGATACTAAATGCAAATAAAGATTGTGCGATAAAATAACAATATGTCTCGCATTTTTAAGTGACGTTATTAACGCTAGTTTGGCTTCAGCGTTATTGCCCAAGGTAAAAGTACTTTGCTGGATAGAATTTAGTTCCAGCATAACATTCAATACACACTAAAATATTTCCAGGTCCTCATCGGGACGGACTGAACCCGAACGAAATGGTTCCAACAAGGGTGCTAACCTCTAACAACTCATTTTAAGAGAAAACAGGTAACTTATTTTGCAATATTACTGTAAAAAGTTGACTGTTAAATGGTAAATGGGTACTAAGTTGTGGTAGCAACGTTTAGATCCGTGGGTTCGAACGATGAAGAAAAATATAGTGGAAACGGCTCGATCAATAATTAAATATTCGAAAACATAATCGATTAATCAACCCTCACCTCATAAAACCCAATCAGTATTGTTTAAGATAGTCCAGTAATTCAGATGTGGAAATATGTTGACTACCTCTGTGGCGCAGTAGGCTGAGGTCCGGCTGAGACGCAGAAGGTTTTGAGTTCGATTCCCGCCGCGGGACAAATGTTTGTATGATCTGAAAGTGTTTGTCTCGGTTCTGGTTGTTTCTATGTATAATATATGTATTTACAAAAAAAAACTTATTTAAGTAGTTTATCGGTCTTGTGGTACCCATAACACAAGCTCTGCATACTGTGGGTCCATATGATGCTCTGTGAAACGTACGAGATGATGATTATTATTATTATGATGACAAAGGATGCATAAATAAATAATGCTGGAAATTTCACACAGCATCATCAAGTTCCAAAGTAAGCAGAGCGTGTGTTAGAATGGCATGATCGCAATTTGCTCTGCTCTCACACAGTTAACTGACAGATGTGCAATGAATAAACTACTGTAATCTTGTATTGAATAAGCTAGTTATAAGAAGGATCATACAAAAATGCCCTAGGACTTTAGTACAAGCAAAATAAGTTAGGTCGTATTTTGGGAAATTTTTGCTAGTTCGAAAACAATATAATTACCATTGAGTATTAAACTACTTATATTTTGTTTCAGATTTAAACAAGAACAAGAAGCTGAATATTTTATGAATATGTTATATCATGATTTTAGTTCCAAGGGTTCGGATTCATTCCTATCCAGTTGATCCAGTAACTCAATCACATCAAGATCGTTAACATAAGTACTATACATATAAATATAATAAGTTTTACCATCTTCAAACATTCCAAGCAAAGTCGTTTTATAGTTTTCTTACTAATAAGAATAAAATTTGATTTACAATAAAATAGAAAGAGAAAAATAGTGTGCGTCTCGGGACGCCCGACAGAAGTGATAACTTAAACTAATCTAACTAACGCTGTGGGTTAGAGTGAGAGAGGAGGAGCCTGCCTACCGCTGCCGTATGCGTGAGCGCCGTAACGCGTTACGTAAAGAAGCGCCCAAGCGCTTTACCCTCCTATAAGAAGTTATCACTTCATAAAAAACGTTCATATAGCTCACAAACAATATAAGAGTATACAAAAATAAGCCCAAAAGAGATATATAAATAAATGCAAATAACAATGTAAGTACAACCAGGCATACAAATTAGCTCCTTCCGCGAACCAATCAATTTATGGTGTGGCTAAAAAGGTTAAGGCAGGGCGCAAACGTGGACACTTTTGTGTCTTGTGTCAGATACAAGCAAGCGATGAATTGTTGATTTCTATGGAACCAGTATGAAATCATTCACTCCCTGTGCATACGTATACATTTTTTGTGTCCAGTTGCTCCCACTTAACACTGAAAGTGTCGGTAACTGGAAACTAAAAGTCGTCAGATGAAGACACAAGCAACATTAACAAATTTACTTACAATTGTACTGAATTTCTTCATCGTCGTCCATCTTGAGATTGACGGAAAACAAACAATGAATTGTACCAGTCAGTTGCCAGTAGTAGCAACGGGCGACGTGTCCGATCACCGCCACAAGACACAGCAACTACGGTTCCCTGTGATGGTGTGCCGTGTCGGCAACAAAAAGTGTCTTCGTTTGCGCAGCGCCTAAATCTCAGCATGTGCTACTTCCAGACACGGAAGTTCAGATTGTATCATTAATCAGTGTGATCAAAAAGGTACTTGATGTTACATGTTTGGTTATTTATGTCTAGAATTCTGAAATAACATGTTTTTCAGCTAATTATGAACAGTTAATTGACGGATAAACAGTAATTACATGATTTACTGTTGAAATGTATGGAAGTCGTGCTGTTTTGTGTAAGTAATTTTATCTTTAATGTGTGCTGTTTATATTTACATCATCAATACAGTAAATATTTGCTGGTAAAATATGTTTAATGTTAGGAAGTTAATCTAGTAAGTGTTTATTTTATATCTAATACCAAAAAAATATAATTCGTCTCTCTAAATGTAATTAATTTTTATTAATTTTGAATATCGATAGACAACAAAAACATTGTACGTAGACAAACGACTTTTTGCTAGCATCGAATTGCGCTAACCCAAAAAACGCTCGATTTTTTTTATTATTCAGGCCTATATCGCAATTTTTCGCAGCTAACTGCTTCCATCCCATCTATGTGTAATTATATAATCGATGGTTTTAGTACCAATAATGGTTGGAGTTATTTTAGGATTGCGTATCTATCAAATATCTATTTGACGGCCACTGTGGCGCAGAGGGCTAAGTCCCACCTAAAACGCAGAAGTTCGCGGGCTCGAGTCCTGTCTCGGGACTTTTTCTATTTTATATTTTGTAAATACATATGTATAATATGTATTTACAAAATAAAAGTATAAGTAGTATATCGGTCATGTGGTTTCAATAACACAAGCTCTGCTTACTCTAGGGCTAGATGGTGGTGTGGTATCAATATTATATATTATTTATATCACGAGCGACGCTAACTAGTTTCATAAGTAATAAAATAAGTATTAGCGGACAATCTACACCACACCATGTAGCTCCAAACTAAGCATAGCTTGTACAATGACTGAAATAAACCCTACTAATATTATAAATGCGAAAGTAACTCTGTCTGTCTGTCACGTTTTCACGCCTAAACCGCTGAACCGATTTTGATGAATTTTGGTATAGAGATAGATGGGACCTTGGAGAAGGACATAGGCTACTTTTTATGTAGGTAACACGCGCGCGAAGCCGCGGGCAACACCTAGTACTTATATATTTTTAAATAAATTATGATACTTTTTACCAAGAACAGAACAAACATATATATATTCTATGTTCACACATATAACAGCTATTTAGAAAGAGTGCGCTTGGATAAGTTGCGATTTAGACAATCTTTCTAGAACTTCAAAATGAAATTTATCCCTAATGCTTTTGTTAACCACTCGCATAGATGTTTGTCTGCGTACGATAGTTAGGTTGTAATTGTAATCAGGTTTTTATATTGACTGACCTTTCTGAACTGACTTTAATATTTATACCTTTTAAATTAAGATTTTAATATATCAATCGTAAAGGTTACTTTCTTCGTGTCTAGTTCTCATTGTGGAATGACACCTACATACTTTTATTTTATGTAACTCCTAATTTTATTAATACTCATAGGTCTTGCTTGTCTTAATGTGCTATTGTTTATTTTACTTATTAAAGCGATCTGATGGTCGAATGGCAGGTGTTTAGTATTGGCTTAAGTTTTATAATAAATAAGACCTGCTTCTATATTGTTAGCAACATTCCTTCAAAAGATGTGGCAGTTGTATGATGCGACAACCATATTCAAAATGTGTCATTACCTTAGCGATAGCGCACCACGCTTTCTTATCGCAATACCATTTGTCTAGAGGCTTCAGAAAAAATTGTGATGTCCAATGTCCACTATTTAATTTCCAAAGATTTGGCTGTGTTCGAAAAAAACAAGACTGAAATTGTAAAAAAACTATGCAAATTACAATTCTGTCCAAATCGTGTACTCATTTACATACGTTCTAGTTATATCTAATTAATCCATTTTTGTAAGTGATGTTATTAATATATTTTTAATAATTTTATATTACATATACGGACTTCGTTATTTTATTTTAGTACCTGTACTCTACTTGCCTTTTAATCGCCTTATAGGTAAAACATGATTAAATATTGGTGGACAGTGCATCAAAAGCATCTAGCACCAAACTAAGCATTGCTCTTATTATGGCAACCAGATGACTGATAGAATAGATATTTTTTAAATATATACTAAGATATTTTATAACAGCCAGACACAGAAAAAACACCTATGTTCATCACACAAAATGTTTATCCTCGGAGAGAATCGAACCCTCAACCTACAGCGCAGAAGGCAGAGCTATAAAAATAAAAAAAGCCTTTTATTTCTTGCTTTTCTTAAGAAAGCTTTCATAACAATATGCATGCAAAATTATTCAAATTATATATTTTTTTTCCAATTATGGTGCATCTAAAAATATCATTAAAAATAGTTTTTGATTTGAACCTTGATTCTTTAGATTTTTAGTAAATACTTGTAATTAGTACAATTATAGTATAGAAATAACATGATTAAAATATAGGTACCTAATTAAGATTTATAACACAATCATAATAAAAATAATAGCAAGAACCCTCTCCGAAATCAGTAGAGATAAGAATGATCCAGTGGTCAGGTTCTACTCAAAACAAAATAGGGCCCACCCAATAAAATATTATTTAAATTAAAATAATAAAACAAACATACGTTTAATTTTAGGAATATGTTAACAACTTTAGGCTCATTAAAAAAACATTACAGCACCTTATTTTTGCCAAAAAAAGTCAAGAAATGCACGTCTTTACGCATTTAACCAAAAATTACACGGTTTTCCAAAACAATGCGTTGAAGACACGAGCACATTTTTTTAAACAGTTTGGTAGGGTTGCTTCAATGCCTTATGTTTAGTAACGCGTAGGTCCTCCCCTATTGCGCACACACTCTCCGAGTCTGTTTGGAATAATCTCTATGAGGTGGATGACGTTTTCATCTGGAATTTTCTCCCAACACACTTTTAAAGCAGATATCAACTCCTGTCGACTATGAATTTCAGTGTGGTTGTCTTTAAGTCTTCTTTTTAACTGATCCCAGATATGTTGGATCGGATTCAGGTCCGGACTCATGGCAGGCCAGGGTAGAACTGCGATGCGATACCAGCACTGTGTCACTCTGGCAGTATGAGGGCGAGCGTTATCTTGCATCAGAATAAAGTTAGGGCCTACTAGCTGTGAATATGGGATCACATGAGGTCGGACTCCGACCGTCGGAGGACATGCTGAACATAGCTGGCGGCCGTTACATTGCCCTCATCCAACATCATTAGCTCGGTTTTGCCCATTATGCTAATCCCACTCCATACCATAATACTGGGTCCACCAAAGTGGTCAGTTTCAGGAATACATGGTTCTGTAAACGTTCGTCCAGGTCGTCGCCAAACTCGTACGCGTCTGTCATCATTAAAAAACGTTACTTTAGATTCATCTGTAAAGAGCACTGCCCTCCAATTACCCAGGTCCATTCGAGGTGATCACTTGCAAACCTTAATCGCGCTGCACGGTGAGCTCGGGTCAATTTAAGCTGAACAACTGCCATTATGGAACGTTGTTGGTCTTCATGGTCTTCAGTTCCGAACAGTTTGGTCACTCACTCGCGTTCCAGTGGATTCACGTAAGCGGTTTCTCAATATGCGTGCAGTTACAGTTCGCTCGCGACGTGCAGAGAGTCGGATGTATCGGTCTTCTTGGGAGGTTGTGGCTTGGGTTCTACCTGAACCGCGCCTCCTACTTACACTACCTTTTTCTTGATAGCGTTCCCACACATTTCGAATAGCTCGTCTATAGACACACCTATGCTTGAAGCTACCGATCTTTGAGAATTTCCCTGCTGAAGCAAAACAATGGCTCTTGTCGCGGATTCTGTGTCCATGTGACGACGAGAACCAGGCATTGTTTATGCAAACACTAATTTAATCGATAATTAAAGGCAAGGTACGATAACTTCTTCGTTAGACACAACAAACACCACTGAGCAACAATGTAATGGCACTCATAGATTATGCGGTTTATCGTAGATTTTTGTTTTTTTGTCTACCCACTTAAGAACTACCCTAAATTACCCTTGGCGTTTAAGTGATATATAAGATCAATAAATTAAATATGCCTACTTAACATTGCCATACTTGAGTTTGCCAACAACTCACAAAAAAAAATGTGTCGGGCAAAATATTGAAATATTTCAAGTGGGCACTATTTTGTTTTGAATTTTTTAGTTAGCAAACAACATGAATTTAATATGGGAACTTTCATGTATTTTTTAAGGTTTTAGACTTTATTAGACTTACTCAAAATAAGCTGTTTTTTGCAATTTTTTTCTTGCAAACCCTATGTGAAAGTAACTCTGTATCTAGGTAACTATGTCTATTTGCCTGTTTGTTACGTTTTCACGCCTAAGCCGCTGATCCGATTTCGATTAATTTTGGTATAGAGATAGATGGGACCTTTGAGATGGAAATAGGCTTTATTTTATGAAGGTACCATGCGTGCTAAGCCGCGGACAGCAACTAGTTAATATAAATTTAACTATTTTTGAAATATTTTAAGTTTTCTCAAAGAGCGGTTTGGGGGGAGAAAGGCACACTGAACTCAATCTAAAATGACCACTTCAGAGCTAAATATTTATCAAACGAATAGCTATCGGAAAACTGTTCAAGAGAAATCTCGTAATACCTTTAAAATACCTATCCAACGATATGCCCCATGATGGATTAGAAAATAAAAAAAATACATGTACAAAACATAATTTTAATGTTTTCATTATATCTTTATAAGGTTAACTAATATGTACCTACTTGTAATAGCGTGCAAAATTTCACTACGACAATACTAACAGTTTGCGAGAAAAAATTAAGGCGGACAGACATGGCAAAACTTTAATAGGAAAAAGACTCCGGAAGACAAAAACAAGCAGAGAGTTATAAAAACTAAAGGAAAATGTTCAAAAGTCTGTTTCCGCCCGGGATCGAACCGGGGGCCTTGTGCGTGTGAAGCACACGTGATAACCGCTACACTACGGAAACTTGAAATTATTTGACGAAATTACGAATCAATTATGAGGACGCGAACGCTACATACCGTAAAATAAAGTCTGCATAATCGTCAACGTTAATCTGAGACACGTGTCGTGTTCCAGTGCTTTCGACCAAAATAATCAAATATTTTACGACCGGTTGAATAGAGTGAACCAACGGAACACTCTCCCTCCTTCCTCTTCGTCAATCGTCGCTAGTCTCGCGGCAACTTCGCCCGCGGTCGGTCGCGGACACGCGTCACGTCTACATTGTCGGTGTTTAGTTGTGCCCTGATTTAAATAAACGTGATAATATAAAAAACTAACACCATGGATCCCGAAGCGTTCCTAGACCTGGCCAACCAGGTTATAAAACTGAAAATGTTTCCATATTTTGACATAGCGCACTCCTTATTATGCGCTCTTGCAGTCAGAGAAGATTTAGGAGCTGGTGAGTGCAATTTTATTCTATTTTTAAATGTATCCCTCGTAGCACGTAATGGTTCGATTTCAGCATCCTTATCTCCTGAAAAAAGTAATTCAGGAGCATGGATTTGTACTAAATAAAGACCGGGAGCCGGGTTTATTTATAGATGGATGCCTTCCCGGTAGCCACATCGTGGTTTCTGTTCTCTAATATCGAATTTAGATTGTCACGGATAAAGCTGTAAAATGTAGAGCAAGACAGTAATAAAAATAATGCTAATATAATGATCATAGGTACCTATATAGAGTTACTGTTATTTAGCTGAAGGCTTGAAGATCAAATTATTATAAATTATCTACGAAAGCAGAGTTAGTTGAATCATTGATTACCCATATCTATGGGTAAATTATCTATGTAAATTAACCAGCGCGGAAACTTTCATATTTTTTGCAAAATATCACATCTATTGCGAAAAGTTTGTTATCAGATATGAACCTTGAAAGAGCTAAACCATCATGGCGCCGGAACTCTACAAACGTCTATATCATTAGCTTGCCAAGTATCACACCGGCCTTACGGTAGATGGCGCTATCTTGTGTATATTTCTACTTTGTAACCAGTTTTCCCTAACTGGGTCAGCTCAATCTGGTCATCGGTAATGTAGCATAGCAAGTGTACAAAACAACAAAATAAAAACAGGACAACCCGCAAAAAATTGCATTACGGGCTCGTCCGGGATTTGAACCCGGGACCTCTCGCACCCGAAGCGAGAATCATACCCCTAGACCAACGAGCCTCAAGAAATTATGGCGAAATTAGTAATTGATTTCTACGGTGCTGCTACAATAACATGCATGGTTTCCGGTAGAACTAATTTTATCTAAAGCGCTCTGCAAGATTACTTTGCTCTGTCTATGAGTGACAAACGTCATTGTTTGATATTTTGAGTCAAATGTGTCGTATCGTATCACAAGCTAGTGTCTTAAAGGGAATGTGTGGGAAGCATTGAATAGTTATACCGACTGATTCGTCGTCAGATATCTCGAGTTTATCTTTCAAGTTTTGTAGAAATGTATGAAAACGTAATTCTAATATCTTATTAATTCTATATAAATAAATAAAAAATGCAAAGTAAGTAAGCAGATATTGTGTTAGTGTACCACATGACTGATATACTACTTAAATACTTTTTTTGTAAATACATACTTGTATTATACAATTGTACATAGAATCACCCAGACCCGAGGCAAATACTTGCAGATTATACACACATTTGTCCCACGACGGGAATCTAACCTGCGCTACCTTCTGCGTCTCAGAGCTCATCAACAGTAAATACAGTAAAAACAGTAGCGACTAGAGTTAAGTACCAGACTGTTGAAAAATCATCCCTACGTAAAATAATATGACAGGAAGGCAAACGTCTGTAATGTAGATAACACAAGATAAGTTTACCTAACCCCAAGCCCAACAAAACAAAGTTTGAAGAATATCGTCATTCCCAGGTGCGCAGACATTTTCCCGCAAGCACCCCCTATCATGCTGGTTGTCCACGATGTTGATGATCTTCGCGGGTGGCATGGTGGTCAACGGCCTGCTGGGCGAGCCTATCCTGGCGCCACTTAAGAACACACCGCAACTGCTTATCGGAACTGTCGCTTGGTGGGTAGCTTACCTTAGCTTGACAATTTTACAGTGAATTACGTGTGAAAAAGAAAACCGACTTCGGAAATCTAAATTGGAATCGAACCGAAATCGGTCATATATACCTAGTAATGAATAAAAAAAAAATACAACTGAATTGAGAACCTCCTCCTTTTTTTTAAGTCGGTTAAAAATGCAGACACTGAGGTATAGCGAGCGGTTAGCTGGCTGAAAAATAAGATGTTGGTACCCATACCTATCTACCTAGCTAGAACTATAAAGACCTATAATTATTATATAATTTATTATGTCCGGCATTATTATTATTATAATTAAATCTACAATGGCGGTTTTACTCATGATCTCACCCGCTCAATACCAACTAATAGGTAGCAATATTGTTTACTTATTATAAATACGTTATACCTACCTAGAGCGTACAAGTACCTAAACTAGACACGATTCCCGCGTTATGTGGAACCAATTGTTCCATTTGTAGGTATTTGTTTTGTTCTCATAACATTTTCGAGTTTCCAACACTTCAAACATCAAAGGGCAAAACTATATGATTATTGAATGTAGGTTATGTACCTACCTAACTCTTCTATGTCTCTATGTCCTCGTACCGCTATGTCTATTGTGCACTTCGCTTATGTTTTGGGACATTTTATGTGCTAGGATATGCCGGTTGCCGCACGATGATTTTCTCCACTGTTTATGAGAACTGGCATAACGCATATAATATTTCAAGCAGAAAATACATTGGAGTACGATCTGATTCGAACTAAAGACCTTTGAAAGACGTGGCGACTGCAAGCGCACTCGCCTACCTATGTAGGTAATTATTTATTTACCAGATTAAGAGAGAAATAGAAAAAAACTTTGTGACTGCGGAAATCCATTACAAATATTGAATAGGTAACTAGACAGACAATTATATCTAGTACTATCATGCTAATAGAGTTGCCATCCGTCCGGGTTCCCTCGGATTTGTCCTAGTTTAGAGGGCGTCCGGGGAGCGTCCGGGCGGGGTTTTATTTGTAGTCCGGGTTTAAAAATTTCAAGTCATTGGCCGTGCCGGCCGCCGCACATGTGGTTTGACTCCATACAAGAGATCGGACATAGGGTACTAAAATTTTCGAAGTTGTTATTTGATAATTTTGAGTATGCCTTGCGATTGCTATAATAAAACTAAGCAAATGTTATTTTATTACAATTAGTGCCTTGACTCAGGAGTAAATGGCATAAAACTGATTTTAATGTATGGGAAGCAAACTACTAAACTATTTCGTCTTGTTTCGTTCTGGGGTTTCTATGGTACGTTCTTGGCACTATGTGGCACATTTTCTTCAAAGAGACAGGTTGCAACTTTTGTGCACTTTTTGAGATAATGTCGTAGAAATCGAGATTATTAGTCTGTCTTAATTTCATAGATTTGATCACACCATTACTAACTATTGGCCTCATACACAAGCTCAGAGTCGCGCAACGTGCTATGATGAGAGCTATGTTGGGTGTTTCACTACGTGATAAAATCCGCAACGAGGAAATCCGTAGAAGAACCAAAGTCACCGACATAGCACTCAAAATTTGCAAGTTGAAGTGGCAATGGGCAGGCCATATAGCTCGCAGAACTGATAACCGTTGGGGAATAAAAGTTCTCGAATGGCGACCAAGGCCAGGAAAACGAAGCGTAGGACGACCCTCCACCCGATGGACTGACGACATTGTAAAGATCGCAGGAAGTCGGTGGATGGAGAGGGCTCAAAATCGTTCTTCCTGGAAATCTATTGGGGAGGCCTATGTTCAGCAGTGGACTTTATAAAGGCTGTTATGATGATATGATAATCACACCTTGATGATGATGATTCGATAACTTTATCAAAACGAATCAAATGTTATTCTATTGCACTTTACGCCTGGACTTATAGTTCAGGAGTTAATGGCTGAAAACTGATTTTATTGCATTGAAAATACTTTTAAAACTTTAATAGTGCGGTTTTACGTATTATTTTGTTTTGGACTTCTATGGGACGCTCTTGGTACCTATTTTCAAAAAGATATGTTGCCACTTTTGTGCGCTTTTAAGTGGCATCGTCATAACTCTAATAATACGATATAACTTTAATTTTTAACTGTCTTCAAAAAAAGGTTACTCAATTCGACCGTATATTATATATTTTTTATGTGTGTTCGCGGATAACTACGTCGTTTATGAACCGATTTTGATGATTCTTTTTTTGTTAGAAAGGAGATGTCCCAAGGGAGATACCATGGTAAAGAAACCAGGATCCGATGATGGCATCCAAGAGAATTTGAACCTTCGAAATTGTTTTATTTGTTTTTTGTTTTGTTTTTTTGTTTTGTTTTTCATTAAGTATATAATACTTATTATAGCACTACTATTATAGACTTTTTTACTTTTTAGTTTCCTTATTGAAGTCAGTTATTTTTTCCCAAAAAATATATATTTCTTATTCGACTTTACACTGTTCGGTTTTTACATTATTATAATGAGTTAAGGTACGTACGGCTAGTGGTAGTTTTTATTTACCGACACATCAAAATTTTTATGAAATAAATAATAAATAATTACTTTGTAAAATTTTAAAATCTTCAGTTTAGTTGCTTAGGATTTAAGAACACTAAATTTAGTTCAAATATGTTAAGATACTTTTTTGTTGTAAACTTATGGCTGCTGATGAAAACTTTAAGAAGATAATTATTATTGAGTTAAAAGAGTTACCTCAAGAATTGTAAGACTTACATTTCTTTTATATATATTTTATAGAGTCTTACAATTCTTTTATAGTCTTATACTTTAAGATTCTTGTAAAAAATAATAAGACAGTGTGTTAATATTTTAATAAGGTTTTGTTTTCAAAACAGAGTACATATAATAAAAACTGATTATTAAAACAATTTGTAACAAACTGTAAGATTCTGTTTTGTTACATTTAAAATGATGATAAAAGATTACTAAATATTAATTTGTCTTCTTTGAAAATAAATAAAAAATTGATTTATGACATTTTAAACTGTTTTTATAATACTGACTAAATTAAAATAAACCTGTTGGCATGTCCGGGTTTTGGGCTCCAAAATCCGGGGTTTTCACGCGTCTTGTCCGGGTTGCAAAATTTTAGAGATGGCAATCCCAGCTAATCTAATCTTATGATTCGAAGTCAACGCGTGAATTACTTTTACTTTTACTAGTACTAGAGATATTTTTCTACCTATCCAACATTCATTAAAATATAACTTCTAAAACTATCATGGTTTTGAACATAGTTTTCACTCAAAACGGGTTATTTACCATGATATAATAGACTTCCGAACACAATTGAAGTGCTGGCTTATCGAGCGTTACTTTTTACACCTATGATGAGTTACTCATCATAGGTGTAAAAAGTAACGCTCGATAAGCTCGATAATATGAACTGTTCATGCGCCTTATCCAAGATTGTAATCATTATCCAATATAATTTATTGTATGTTATCATTAAATCTAATTTAAATATAATCTGTAATTGTCACGTAGCGATGTAGTTAGTGGTTAGCTATTTATTTACTCATTGCTATGTTAACAATAAATGACTATTATGACAATTATATGAGTTCTTCTGTTTCGGATGCATGTACCATGATCACGGCGCAAATTATATTCATTAAAAAACATAGTAAATTAAGATTTTCGACCTATAATTTCAGGTATGTAGTGTTCTACATGCCGTTTGACGTTGGCTACAAAGTGGCGAAGTTCCTGCCAGTGAAGGTGGTCGCTTCGGCCATGAAGGAAATCTACCGCGCCAAGAAAGTCTTCGATGGAGTCAGCCATGCTGCCAAGCTCTACCCTAACGCGTGGGTCATCATGATAATCATTGGTAAGACACGTTATACCATATCTATAAGCTAGTCTTTTTTAACAGGCTTCAAATTCGGCTAAAGCAAACGCTCGAAAGTGACGATTTTAAAATTATGAGAATTTATAAGATAAATAAATAAATAAATAATGCCGGACATTTCACACAGCATCATCTAGCCCCAAAGTAAGCAAGCTTTTGTTATGGGTGCCACATTAATTATATACCTATTTTTTTATTTATTTTTCTTTTGTTAATACATATTATACATAGAAACACCCAGACCCGAGACAAATACTTGGAGATCATACAAACATTTGTCCCAGAGCAAGAATCGAACCCGCAACCTTTTGCGTCTCAGTCGGGCCTTGGCCCACTGCGCCACAGAGGCCGTCAAAGATATGAATGCTATAGAGATTATTTTGTAGGTGCTTAACTAATCACTTCCAAACTGCTTTTGTGAATATTGTCATCGCTGCTCTTCGTGTTTTTTCTACTTTTCTACCTTAATCCTTTCACCACACTTGTTTGAAATAACTAGAGACACGATAAGAAGAAGAAGACTAGAACTACTTAAACGAATTGAACTTGAAAATTGATTACGAACTTGCCTACGAAGTATACCTAGGGCGGCTTGCGTAACGAACTGCTTAAATTTTATTTAGTTAAACACGTTTACCGGGTTAAACACAATTAGCCTAAACGTGATTATGATTGTCTTGCACAAGGTGGTTTCCAGGGCCATTTAACTAAACATTTAGCACGTTGGTAACACAGTGTCATCTGTTCCATTTCACGTTTATTACGTCAAACTTTGGTCAAACTTTAACCAATCGGGATCGGTCTATTGCGTAAAATGGAAAAATGTCTTTAAGTAGTGTCAAAACTGTCATTGCCTTTCGGAATTTGGCAGTCACGTGTAATTTTTTTGTTTAGTATTTTACCGCGAAGGGCATTATCGAATTATTGGATTGATTTTTGTTTTGAGGTGGTTTGATTGTTTTTTTCGTGGTTTTGTAAAATCTACATTGCAAAAGAAATCTCGGACCAAAAATAAAAATGCTAGAACAAGAGCCCCTAACTTCACAAAAGTAGATCAAACCTTATTATTTTGGGCTATGGTTCGTTACACAAAAATATTGAAAACAAGAAACTGACCAAATTATTTTTATCAAGAGAGTCAAATAATGTAATTCTTGGAGAAAGTTATCTTGCTGTCGGCATGTCGGTAATGCGTCGGCTATATACTGAATAATCTCTTTATCATCGTCTGAGAAGTCCCATAAATCCATTATAATTAAGGAACCACGCAGAAATGCATAAACTAAACCAAACACTTACTCACAATAAAAAAAGCTAGACAATAGCAACTACAACTGACTGAAGACAACAACAGATGGTCAATAAAAATGGCGCTAAACACACTTAAGTTTCGCTAAATGCCCATTTTTGGGCGTTTAATTTTGACAGTTCCGTAACTATGTTTAAGGGCTTAATTTTTGTCGTGCAAGATGCTAATTGTGTTTAGTTGCATAAATGTATTTATGGGGTCGGTAAACATGTTTAAGGATTCTTACGCAAGCGGCCTAGTATACGAAAGCTAAAATATCTCTCGCTAGTCGCGCTAAATACAGGCTCTGCCTAGTAAAGGAATCTTCAGATACTTATGCAAATTTATTGAAACCTTAGGTATAATTATGTATGTATAAATTATGTATTCACGACCTCTGTGCCGCAGTGGGCTATGGTTCGGCTGAGTCGCAGAAGGTTGCGGGTTCGATTCCCGCCGCGGGACAAATGTTTCTATGATCTGCAAGTATTTGTCTCGGGTCTGGGTGTTTCTATGTATAATATGAATGTATTTACAAACAAAAAAAAAATAAGTAAGTAGTATATCAGTCATGTGGTACCCATAACGCAAGCTCTGCTTACTTTGGGGCCAGATGATGCTGTGTGAAATGTCCGGGATTATTTATTTATTTATTTATTTATGTGTATGGTAATTATTTTTTGTCAAACTCATAGTTCTATGTTTATACTTACAGCTTTGAGTATCTGTCTCACGGTTCATAAACGTCCTTCGTTTCCAGGAACCCTGAAAGGCAACGGAGCCGGCTTCACCAGACTGCTGGAACGTCTCATCCGAGGTGCCTGGACTCCTACCGCTATGGAGACCATGCAGCCTAGCTTGTAAGTAACTCGACCACCGCGTGTTATCGATGTTTTCAGATGTAGTTTAGATAAGCTTCTATAGTTCTTCGTAGAAGTGTACGAAAGGAGCCCAGGAGGCACACCTTAATCCTTTCGCCACACTGGTTCGAAATAACTAGTGACACTAAAAAGTAAACCGACTTCGTTTATAAAAAATACGAAATTTCGTAAAAGAATGAAATATTTTTCCCATCAATTTTTGTTTAAAAATCAAACCAGGACCTATCTGAGAGTATGCTTTCTTGTTCTCGGATCTCGAATCAGACTTATAAAGTAACAAATAATAAAAATAAACAAAACAACCAAATTGAGAACCTCCTCCTTTTTTTGAAGTCGGTTAGAGATATATAAGTAATACCTATATGTTTGCTGGTGGCCAATTGCAAGTTTCCAATCGTGGTCAATTATCGTCATCATAATTCTTATTGCACTTTATGTTGGCTCTTCTCTGCTCCTCACTCTTCTATTAGCCGTTAATTCAATATCAGAAATCAATTTTATAACTTATTTTGAAATTTCAGCTACACAAAGGCTTCCCTGGTAGCGTCCATCATTTTCGTGCTCGACAAGAAGACTGACCTGATCTCCGCGCCACATGCCCTGGTTTACTTCGGCATCGTCATCTTCTTTGTATACTTCAAGGTGAATAAAAAAAAACGTGTGCGTCTCGAGACGCCCGACAGAAGTGATAACTTAAACTAATCTTACTAGCGCTGTGGGTTAGAGTGAGAGAGGAGGAGCCTGCCTACCGCTGCCGTATGCGTGAGAGAAAGGGAAGCCAGGCAGACTGGCGCCGTAACGCGTTACGTAACGAAGCGGTTTAACCTTCCATAAGAAGTTATCACTTCAAAAATAGATTTAGACCTAGCACATGTCTAGCTCGCACTAGCGAATTAATCCGCGCGGTTGGAGCCGCGCTATTCTGATTTTCATTAGTGTGTAATTTTCAACACGGTTTCTTTCCGCTGGTGCGCCAACTTCTGACTCCATTTTCCACATAATGGCCACAATTCTGTTGGCACCAACCTAACTCATTTTAGCTAAAATTAGGTTTAGAACTGTCAAATGAAACTTTGGTATTCTGCTGCTACCAACATATCCTAACATATCCTAATTTAATTAAGCGTTCCTAATTAAGTTCGATGGTACCAACAGAATATGTTTTACAAATGCTATGACTAACTAATTATATTTTAGACAATTCCTAATTTTAGAAATTAACCAACCGAATTGCCACCATTAGCGCGAAAAATTCGACGCGGTTGAATCCGCAAAGTGCGCTAGGCTAGGCCTCCTATCAGCTTGTTTAACGACAAGTAGGTAGGTACCTAATGTAGTACCTATAGGAATATGAGAGTGAGTTTACCTACGAGTACTGAATAAATGTACCTAAGTGTGAACTCTGTGACTTATTAGTAAAAGATTGCGATGTATCTAAAGAGAGATGTTAGTACTTAGCTACAATATTTTTTTGTAATATGCATCAGTCAAGTAGGTTTAAAGAGCAACAAATCGTCTGAAGTTATCTGTAATAATAATAATAATAATAATAATAATAATAATAAATAAATAAATATTGGTGGACAATGGATACAAAGCCGGTATCCATTTCATAGTCTCAAACTATGCATAGCTTGTATTATGGTGACTTGACTGATACTTATATTTTTATTCGTGATATATGATACTTTATAACACTCAGATACAGTACAAACACCTGTGTTCATCACGCAAATGTTTATCCTGATAGGGAATCGAACCCTCAACCTACAGCGCAGAAGGCAGAGCCACTACCAACTGAGTTAACAGGCCAGCCTGATTATGAATTTCGGAGGAATTCGTTTTCCGACAAAAAAGTTTTGAATTTGTATATTTGCAGCTGTCTTCGATACTCTTAGGCATCCACGATCCCTTCGTGCCTTTCGAGAATCTATTCTGCGCGCTGTTCCTCGGAGGAATCTGGGACTCTCTAGCCAAGTTGCTGGGCAAGGGTCAGCCCAAGGAGGAGACGAAGGATGCAAAGAAAACTAATTGATGTGATTTGTAAGTAAACCTCTTTATAAAAAGAAAGAGTTTAAACTATTTGGAGAATGATCATGCTCATTAAGACAAAAACTTTGGAACATTTAAAAAAAGAACACGTTTTATAGCTGCTAGAACTATGTAGGTACTTATTTATGTAGCTGGTTGTTTTGTTCAGAAAATATTCCAAATCTAAAAAAGTTTGTTTCATAACTAGCCTTGTTTGTTTTTTATTTGTATGTATACACTGAACTTAATTTTTATTATCTTTTACAGGCAACAGCCATTTCTTTGCTACATGATCAACTGGCACCGACAATTCCACCTATGACGGGATCTAAAACTAAGTTTAATAAAAAATAAAATGATAAAAAAATCGTAAAAACCCTAAACCTTAAAAAAATGGCACAACGACCAAAGTATTTTTTATTTAAGTTAAATGACTAGTCTTGATTATAATTTAACGAATGCATGGGTTTGTATGTAAACCTTGTAGGTAAGTACCTTAATGTTGTATTAATGGTTAGTTCCTCTATATTTGCCAAAAAGTATGAATTTAAGTATCTTTATGAGTAGGTAAAAATTATATTTGAAGTGGGTATATAATAATACCTAAGTATATGTTTGTGAAATACAATGAAAGATTTCCGTCAACCTTAAGTAAATAGGTAGGTACTTACACTAAGAAACAATCTAGTTTTGATCTAAATGTTATCATATATATTCAGTTCATTATATTCAGTCTAAATGTTATGAACACCTTAACTGATCAAGAAAAGAGTGTTCATTTATATAGATATATAAACTTCCATGTGTTTTGGTGTGACAAAAATGAGCATTGTTTTTATTATTTTATAAGTAAATAAACGAAACGACTACGATATTCGACTTCCTGTAGAGTGTAGAGCCTCAAAATTAGGCGTAAAATTGGCATTTTGACATTTTTATTATTGGCATTTTATTTATCATTCATGTCATTTTAAAAGTTAATCATTCATCATTTCATTTTCAAAACTTTCGTGAGTTAACATTTTGATAAACACGGGTTTTCCTCACGTATTAGTTTGTTGTGCATCCACACCGACACTGTTTCGATTCATCTAGAGAATCTTTATCAGGGTGAGTTTGATCCGCGGCCCGCTCGTTGCCGCTCGAGTTCACGGTGCGAATCGTGATGATGAATCTAGATGAATCGAAACGGTGTCGGTGCCTCCATCGACAAAATAATACGTGAGTAAAACCCGTGTTTATCAAAATGTATAATCAATCATTGTCAATATTATTTTATTATTAATGAAACATCTGACTGAATCGCATGGGTGCATAGCGGTGAGGGACACATGTTTCGTAATATTAATTAAAAATATAACTTCTGTTATCTATTATAAGAACAACAAAAGGAAGTATTAATAAATTGTTTTTATTTATTGATAGATTTTTATTTGCGTTGCGTCTCACTTTTTCACCTACCTCAGACCAAAAATGTATTTATTCAGTATACTTACATAACCAGTAATAATTATGATGCACAAGCCCAACCATCCGCCTGCATATAATTTATATTTTCAAACATATTAATAATAGTGCCCAAAGTAAGCAGAGCTTGTGTTATGGGTACCTACTACCTACTACATGACTGATATCCTTTATTTGTATTTTTTTAAAGTAAATACATAGAAACACCCAGATCCGAGACAAATACCTGCAGATCATAGAGACATTTGTCCCGCGGCGGGAATTGAACCCGCAACCTTCTGCGTTTCAGCCGGACCTTGATCCACTATAGCGCCATAGAAGTCGTCAAAATATTTTTTTTTTTTTTTTTGGGCTGAAATAATTTGCCAAGCGCATGTGATGAAGACACAATGAACACACATTGAAGGCTTTTAAAGTAAGGATAACAATGACAAGTGGTCTGGGTTCCAAACCAAATGGACACCGTCTATCTATTTAGCATTCAAAAACATTGTGTATATTTTCATGTGTTTTTTTATGATTTACAAATACTCAGAATCATAATCTAGGAAGCCTTACTAGCCGTGTGATTTCGCTTATAATTTTAGCATGTATGCCTTTTTGGTATAGTTTTCGGTATACCCAAACAGCGGTTTAGCCGATGGGACGACGGCGACATTGAATCCAAAATGCCGATTACAAAGCTTAATATTTTTATCAAGCAAATCTTATTATCAAAAATATGTCGTGATGGAACAGTAAAATAAAATAAAAATTATTCAATTTTACACGTAGGGACAGACAGACAAAAGGACAAAGCGAAACTATAAGAGTTCCTTGTGGACTTCGGAACCCTAAAAAGATGCAAAACTTGAAGGCTATAGGCATAAAGGCATACACTAGGTTTACGCTTCCCTATATCAACTCGCACTGAATTTTAACAAACTATAGCGCTCCTGCTTAGTTTCGTCTCTAAATCTAAACCTAAGCACACACGCGGTATAAACCGCGCTATTCTGAAGTGTAGAATTTACAACGCGGGTTTTCCGCTAGTGCGTGCGACGTCTGATTTCACGTTGTATAAAAATGCGTGCAAGGCTATAACCCCATAGAAAAGAGTTGAACGCGCGCTAACTGCTATCCACGTACTTTCGTAGCAAGGATAGCTTTAAGAATAATATTGTAAACTCCAATTCTAATCACCACCACGATCATGATCAATGCTGGATACCTACCTCCTTATAATAATTAAATACGCCGCTAATTGAATTAACTACTTTTGCATTGGTGATGATATCGTAAAGAAATTGCAAGATATGACGTTTTTTGCAATTACCTAATTAAAGGAGTGGAAATAGCTATCTCCAGATCTCTATCTTATTTATCATTTATGTAAATATGTGTACCTACGTACTTACTTTACTAATCAAATAGGTAAATACAGTAGCATAGGTACAGCAGTAGGTACCTACAAACGGCCTACCTACGATCATGATTATTCACGTAATTTACACCATAAAATTAACGGGATATTTACTATGATTTGGGTTATGTTTTTTTTTTCTATATTTCGGCACTTAAGGTAAGTTGATAGGTACGAGTAGTAAATATTATTGGTGGACAAATTTCTCCCTTTTCTCTCATTCTGACCCATTAACTACTTACAATCTGTGTCGAAAAATCGGAAAACTCCATACAAAACTCATCATAGGTAACATAAATCATGGGAAATGTCTCATGTGTAAAATTTAGCCTTACCTTGAACTGCGTTACATAAATTAGCGAGAACTCGTAGCTATACACGAGTATCTGATATAGTATAACTAGTACTACCTAGTTATACTATATCAGAAGTGAAAAATGAGAAATCCATCGTCTACTGACTAAAAGAACTCAAAACTCTTAATATCAAGGCAGTTCTGAGACACGTTTCTAGTCGAAGTAGGTATGTACATGGAGTCTAAATTTGCAAAAATAAACTGATACTAATACCTGACAGTAGGAAATTACAGCTAGGTTAAGTAGCTCGGATGAAATAGCCAACTATATTTTTTTACTTTACTCACAGAGTTACTAACTGGGTAGAAACTTCTGGGATGTTGGTTGTGGGATCGATACTGAACAAACATTTGTGTGATGAACATAGACGCATGTTCTGTGTCTGGGGCTATAAAGTATCATAAGTATGTACCTATTTACAAATATAAATATTATATCAGTCATCTGGTTCCCATAGAAGAAGCTTTACTGAATTTAGGGCTACATGGTGCTGTGTGAAATGTCTACCAATGTTTATCTATACCTATAAAAGAGCTTAACCTGCCTGCCTGACTGACTGATTCATCATTGCCGAGCGGAAACCGCTGAAGCTAGAAAGCTGAAATTTCGAAGGTAGCTTCCTTTTATAGCAAAACCACCCACTAAGGCGAGGTTTTTTGAAATTCAATCCCTAAGAGGGTGAAAAAGGGTGAAAACAAATGTATGAAACTTTTTAACGCGTGGTGCGATTTGCTTGAAACTTGATTTGAATAATTAAAATGCAAAATAAATGGATTTCTTTGAAACTTGGTTTGGATACTTAAAATGCAAAATAAATGGACACGTGTTTCAGGATTTTTCAAAATAACCCTCATAAAGGAGTAAAAAAGGGGTGTGAATGTTTGTATGGAAACTTTTTAACGGCATAAGAAAATTGCAGACGAAGTCGCGAGCAACAGCTAGTTATTTATATAATGGTAGTGTAGAATGTCTCCTGGTTTTGAGAGTAATTGCTCGCGGAAAAGGTGACCTCAACTAATAGTATAACAGTGACCCAGTGGCCAAGGGCGGTAACGGAACTAATGCATAACATAAGATGTTCCAGACGAGTTTTAGATGACTTACGGTATTCTGAATCTAAGCGAATGTTTAGTGAGGTCACTGCCGCAGTGCCGGGCGGTCCCTGTTTACACCGAAACGAGCATCTTTTTCGTAAATAAGTCTCTTAACTTACTACTGCAAGGCGTGGTACCTACACAAAATGTAGCCTATGTTCGTCTCCAAGATACAGTTTATTTTCTTATCAAATTTGGTAAGTACCAGATTGTCTTTTAGCTGTGAAAAAATAAAACAAACAGACAGACAGACAGGCAGCTACTTTCAAATCAATAGTATTAGTATTGACATTGATATTCTGTAAATTGCATCAAAAAAAATTGCATGCTTTTTTATGTTTGATAAGGGACAAGTTGGGATGCTTATCAGGGATTATGACAATGGCCGATAATGGCAGTAATCTTGGCGTTGCATTCTCTAAATTAGAGCCAAATAAGTATTGCCTTCCTATGCTATCATTACTAAAAAAAATTTAAAATAGGACGAAACAAAAACCGCGATACGAGTACTTTTATTTAGCTTTAGGGAATGCATCGTGGAACCACTACCAACAAACTGTGAAATCGTCTGGGAACGCGGTAGAATTCCGAAGGCAAAATTTGCACGTGCAGCTTCAGGTTAAACTTTAGTAGTGCGTCGCAAGCCAATTAAAAAAAAAAAAATAGGGGGGGAGGGGGGGGACCCTCCCTACCCCCTGGTACCACCCCCATACTAGGTATTTCCCCGTTCTCGAGATATTTGAATAAATTTAACCTAACCTCAAAAAAAATTATTGATACAAATCTAGTTTAAATTACCAAGGAGGGGAAGGGAGAGGTCCACCTCACCCCTGGTAAAGCTCCCAAGATAAAGGTAGATGCACAAATGAGAAAAAAAAAACATTTGTAACCTATCGAAAATCGGTGTCCAGTGTATAATCGTAGGTCAATCGTAAGAATCCAAACAACATATCAAAGAAATCGGTTTTTTACGTATCGCGCGATTTGGCGCGGTTTTGATTTGATTTGGTTACAGTGACACATGACAGGTTTTTTACGTTTCGTTCGCATCAACTTTGCACAACATGATATATCACAGACAACAAATATAACAAAGATCAGATATACCGTGACCTTGTATTATTTTCTGGCGCTGCGGCGGCCGCTGCCGCGGCACGCTTCGCTCGCCTTGCGCGTTTTTTTCTATATTCCAACATAACCTACCTAGTAATAGGTGATAAGTAACCAAGTGAGATATACCGTGACCTTGTATTATTTTCTGGCGCTGCGGCGGCCGCTGCCGCGGCACGCTTCGCTCGCCTTGCGCGTTTTTTTCTATATTCCAACATAACCTACCTAGTGATAGGTGATAAGTAACCAAGTGAGATATACTGTGACCTTGTATTATTTTCTGGCGCTGCGGCGGCCGCTGCCGCGGCACGCTTCGCTCGCCTTGCGCGTTTTTTTCTATATTCCAACATAACCTACCTAGTGATAGGTGATAAGTAACCAAGTGAGATATACCGTAACCTTGTATTATTTTCTGGCGCTGCGGCGGCCGCTGCCGCGGCACGCTTCGCTCGCCTTGCGCGTTTTTTTCTATATTCCAACATAACCTACCTAGTAATAGGTAATAAGTAACCAAGTGAGATATACCGTGACCTTGTATTATTTTCTGGCGCTGCGGCGGCCGCTGCCGCGGCACGCTTCGCTCGCCTTGCGCGTTTTTTTTCTATATTCCAACATAACCTACCTAGTGATAGGTGATAAGTAACCAAGTGAGATATACCGTGACCTTGTATTATTTTCTGGCGCTGCGGCGGCCGCTGACGCGGCACGCTTCGCTCGCCTTGCGCGTTTTTTTCTATATTCCAACATAACCTACCTAGTGATAGGTGATAAGTAACCAAGTGAGATATACCGTAACCTTGTATTATTTTCTGGCGCTGCGGCGGCCGCTGCCGCGGCACGCTTCGCTCGCCTTGCGCGTTTTTTTCTATATTCCAACATAACCTACCTAGTGATAGGTGATAAGTAGCCAAGTGAAGTGAAGATAAGCCAAAGTCGTCGAAAGAAGCCATAACAAAATCACTGACAGGATTTTACGTTTCGTTCACATCAATTTTGCACACAACATATTAAACCATAGACAAGAAATACGACGAAGTTGATTATTATCTGTCAATTTTTACGTAGTTTTATCTAATTTATCTGATTTGTGAGGTTAAAAATGTTGTATTATTTTTTGTAAACTAAAAATAACCTAGTGTTATTAGTGGTAAAATGTAATCAGGAAGCAAAACCCTACCAGATGTGAGTCTTTTCACCCTCCAATTCCTGCGACGCACAACTAAAGTCAAGCCCAGCTTCATCCTCTAGTTACCATTGAATATTAAAGCAAGTTATACACATACAATCCGGCAATTATCATTCGTGCCATCGCAATTCGAATCGGTCTGAAAGCGTACTTTGCGAACTGACATGCAGACGTCGCGCCACGAGTCAGATGCGCGAGCGCACTGTCGCGAGCAGCCGCTTCTCAATAGTTTTAATTTTATAAGTAAGTAGGTGTAAGTTTGTGCGAGGTACTACATGGGAATAAAAAGTAAACACGGTGAGTAAAGTACCTAGTGTTTAATTTATTAGTAACGGTATCACTGAACAGTTACGTCCTGGTTTTTCTCAAAAATGCAGAGAATTATATTGGTATTTAGCCGGTTGAAAGCATTTCGCTGGTCGCCGCTATTATGCATTTTCCCAGTTGTTTTATGGTAGCTTGGATAATTAAATTCTCAGTATAACATGCTAGCTTCATCTTTCATTTTAAGTACGTATCCAGGTACACATAAATCCAGTACGTTAGATACCTACCTGCAGTATTACAGGATTGAAATGTATCTCTTCATGTTTTCTAGACGACATTTCAGATGTAGAACTATCAAAACATGTTAACATGTTACTATCAAAATATTCCACTATAATCACCACCTACGATATCTAACTGCTGCCTCTTTCTCTTCAGATTCTTGCACATTCATCACTCTCACTTTGAACGTGGTATTGTATTATTACCAAGTTTTTCTGCAGTAAGAATGTATTCTTGAATGTATGGTGGAAACACAGTATGTAACGACCAATATCGTTTTGAACATACGAGTAGTATCATTTTAATTAAGATAGGTATTAGTGGCAATTCGGTTGGTTCATTTCTAAAATTAGGAATTGTCTAATATATATTGTAGTTAGTTATAGCATTTGTAAAACGTATTTGGTTGGTAATTATTCAAAGTTTAATCAAATTTAATCATCTAACTAAATTAGGAACGCTTAATCAAATTAGATAAAATTAAATTAGGATAAGTTAGTAACAGCAGAATACCAGTTTCATTTGACAGTTCTAAACCCAATTTTAGCTAAAATTAGTTAGGTTGGTGCCAACAGAATTGAGGCCATTGTCATTGTACCTTCAACGTTTTAAATGCTACATTCTGTGCAATAAGTTATGAAATACTTAACCAACTCATCTTATTCGCAATTACTTCAGTACTTAGAAACAATGATAACGATGAGGTATCTGCATAAAATTATGGAACGCTAAAGATCACAGTTAGCGCTTAAGACCAGATATGTGTCATAACATAACACACATACCATCCTAAAACTTCGCACATGTAAATTCAAGTATATAATAAGTACCTATTTATTATGAACACAGTGGCCATCCTTACTCATTTCTCAGAAGGACGCGATTCTCATTTGTTTTTCCGGCCATTGAACAGATACGTCACTGTCTCAATAAAAGGACCAATTAGGATTTTTTCGGTACGAAATACGGTCAATGAACCTGAATACTATCAAATTGTAAATGCAAATCAACAGCATCAAGGAACATTTTCTTAACTTAAAGGACATTGTAGCTCATGGGATATGTTATACGATTTAAAGCAAATTATGTAAAATTTATGACTTTCTATGGTACGGATTTATACTGAATAGGTAATGGGAAGGTCTACTCCTACTACTACAGTCTACTTTATAGTCGGCATTATCCAAGTCAAGTCAAGTCAAAAGATACTTTATTTAATACAATCACAAGGATCACTTTGAAACGTCTTACACACTACGTGAATTTAGGTGCCAATTCCTCCTAACTCAAGCCCGAGAAGAACCGGCAAGAAACTCGTCCTGGTCTTTTGCACCGGTTTTGTTTTTGATCATGCAAACGCTTTGCAGCGTTCATCTTATAATCCATCTTATAACTACCTTAACTATGAAAAACTAATACAGGAGAGTTTATACATTTCAAATGTGTCGGTTAACTGTCTGAGGACAGAGCGACATGAGGTCATGCATTCTTATCAATAATATAGGTAGTAATTTATATTATAATAAGCTTTGTTTAAAAGACTACCCTTTATGTATGCTTTTTTATATTTCTTAATAGGTACTTTAGTTGCATAAAGCTTGTTATGGAAGCGCACCGTGTTCCCCATCCTATCCAGAGGAGAGATTATTGTCAATATTCAATCAGTTTTTCCAACAGGTAGTAATACCAACGTTACGATGTTACCAATAAACTAAATAATCTAAGGCTGCAATTTGCATAGCATCGTAAGAGGTGTTTGAACTCAACAGGATGGTTTAAAAAACAACAACACGAGGGTTTCATCTCCGTACGGGAATAGCTATTATGGCAAACCCGTCCGCGTAATCACGTCCATAATTATATATCATCTTATTTATTACGACAGGACTGCTGGGTGTAGTTATTATTCGCATAAATATTACAAGGATATAATTATTTCTATTTGTTTCGCTTGAGAGGACATTAAACTCTTTCATTTGTTGTCTAAACTCATGGCTATTCCGCAGTTACCTAGCAAATGCATTTAATGCTGGATATTTTACTACGAAGGGTGGATGGATCGACGATCAAAGATCTAATATAAGTATTAGAGATTTCTCCTTTATCTTTGTTAGCAGGATAGAAATATAACTCAACAAACACTTTTCCTTTGTCCTTTGACTCCGTAAGCAATAAATTCGAGGAAAATTATAAGAGGGTGATTCAGCGATCGACGTTTAAGTCTTGCGCGCACTGCGGATTATTCCACGGCGAATTTTATCGCGCTTTGTTGTACAACGTGGAATCAGACGGAAATATCCGCGGCTCCTCGCTCAGCAGGTTTGCAAATTAAAAATGGGCGAAAAAACACAGTCGGCGGAAATAACCACGGGTGGCAGATAAAGAAGCAGGGGCGGTAAAGGTGCTAAGGCGTGTTACCAAAAACTCACCAGCGGTGAAAATATTCCCCGCGGAATAATCTGCAGTGCGTGCTAGGCCTTAGACAACAAGGATTTCTTGAAAGAATAATATGTGATGATAATCACGCATGGACGGAGTTAATACTTCCGATCATTTAATTATTTACACACGATCACGATTAGGAGGGGTAAATCCATTGATTACTAATTAGGTAGTTTATATACCTATAGAGTAATATTTGATTTTCATAGAACGTTTCGTAGTTTACCTGCTGGTTTTGTACATCTTGTAATTTGTCGTTGTGCAAACGAAACCTTGGCGATTTAGTAAGAGAAGGCTAAGTAACAATAACCCACGGAAAATAAACTTGGTTCAAGAACTTTTAAAGTTAAAAAATCGATTGGTTTACGACCGGAATTGAATTCCATGACCTTAGGATCAACAGGTAGTTTGCCACTACATCAAAAACTACCACTTCATTTGGCCTCTCGGTCAAAAAATAAATAAGACAGACTCGCGTCCCGAGGCTTCCGTACTTTTGTAAGGTCAAATAACGTGTCATCTGTAATGTGTTATTGTTTTAGACTGCATTCAACCTTGCCTTATTTAGGTTTCTATACAAAGACTTCCTTTAGACTGATCTGGAATAAATAGAGGTGTCTATACATATTATACAGTTTACCGCGTAGTAAACTTTTAGTCCAAGGCCATATTGGCGAGCACTAGCTTTACTTAAAATTGTAATCCTCAGAATAAGGATGCCACGATTCAAGACAATTTTGGTGACGGGTGGAGCTGGCTACATCGGCAGTCATTGCGTAGTAGATCTGATCGAGGCTGGACACGAAGTCATAGCGATAGACAACTTTGCGAATGCTGTGGAAGATGAAGATGGATCGCCAGCACTGCAGAGAGCAGAGCGAATAACGGGAAAGAAGATCACGTTTTATAAGGCAGATTTGCTGAACAAAACAGAAATTAACGATATTTTTGATAAGGTAACTTTTAATAAATATTTTTGTTTTTATTCTGAGATGATCGAGACTATATTGGGTTTTTAACTAATTGTTTCTAACAGCACCAAGTAGACTGCGTAATCCACTTCGCGGCCCTAAAGGCGGTGGGCGAGTCTATGCAGCAGCCACTTCTTTACTATCAGAACAATCTACTGGGCATGCTGAATTTACTCGAGGTATGATATTTTAATCTTATAGTAGCCCGTACTTAGTAGACTTACATGAAACTAGCTAGGGTTGCTCGGGGAAGGTTATCCCGAAATCCCTAAGGGTTTTACTATTTTCGTAAGAGTCATTAGGTATACCTTAAAGTTGTGTAGAGGGATACAAAGTTTATATAATTAGGTACGCGAATGACCGATAATCTTTTTCTTATCTTACCTATATTATTTAAAAAAACAATTGCAGTGTGTTAAATCTCGGAAAAACTCGAAAATGGCTTGACCGATTCGATTTTTTGTATCATTTTGTTTACCTCTCTACTGGATTGGTTTACAATCAAATAATTTAGGTGGTACTTAGTTCACCGGGTCATCTAGTATTGTAAAAAACCTGGTTCAATTTGGTTCAGACAGTTCCCTGGTCGGACAATACACATATTTTTATTACAAATTTCAGATAATGCGCTCTCATGACTGCTACCAAATGGTGTTCTCTTCATCCTGCACGGTGTACGGCGAGCCAGAATACTTGCCTATTACCGAGACGCACCAAATCGGGAACATCACTAACGTTTACGGCAGAACCAAGTACTTTATCGAAGAGATGCTGAAGGACCTTAGCGCGGCCGATAAGGTTTGTGCATAAAGTAATGAAAATGGAATTCCACAGATACCTTATGCCTATAAATATCATTATTTTCGATCTATACTTTGGACGCAGATAAAGTTCACCACAACTTTATCAGTCATCGACCGGCTTCCAATGTCAATGCCACCTACTAAATAAAACATTTGAGATATGTAAGTACCAGCGTAACCAATCAGGTCAGCAGGTAGGTAAGGTACCTAACGGAACTACCGGAACAATTGTCTAGAAGTATCTACAAAATTTCTTATCTTTCGTTGATTGACTCTAAATAAGTTACAAGAAATATATTAGGATGTTCAGACCGGTTTTTTACCAGTGACCTTTAATGAAAGATGTTTTTCTGTGCCCACTTATAAGTGACCCACTGCCCAGCCCACTGGAGAATGCCAAGGTTCACGGTATTGTAAATAGTAAATAGGCAGTTTAAATGCATATTGAAACGTGAAGTTATAGATTTTACGACGACTCAGAGTTCAGCAAAAATAGTTATTACAAGCTCGTAGATATGTCGCAGTCTGTAGTGATAGAAACACTTCATTCAATGTTGTGTATTTATTCACAATCCATTATCCCTAGCATTTCCAGTTATAACAAAACTCGATCTGTTCACAGAAATGGAACATAATATCCCTCCGATATTTCAATCCCGTCGGCGCACATCCTTCCGGTCTGATTGGCGAGGACCCTACAAAGGAGTTCACTAACCTAATGCCGTATATGGCTCAGGTGGCACTGGGGAAGAAGCCAGTACTCACTGTGTTCGGCAGCGATTATAATACTCCTGATGGAACAGGTAAATACCCCTGGCCTATGAACAAATGACAAGTCAACCATAATCTAATCATAATTGTTATGGGCAGAGTATTACGATTTGATAGGCTCACAAAACTATTTTATGGTTCCTGTAGTAGGTTCATTGTAAGTGAACCTACTTAGCTTTGCTTAGTTTGTGTTGCATGGGGTTAGATGGTGTTGCATGAAATGTACTCTAATATTTGTACATTTCATGCAACACCATCTAACTGCCTTCACATCACAGCTGTTGATAGTAACTCTGCCTTCGCGCTGTAGGTAGTAAGTTCGATCTCCTTCCAGCTCCAACATTTGCGTAATGAACTGAGATATGTTTTTGAGTACGAGCATGTAAGTATTCTATCAGTTATCTGATTCCCATACTAGGGCTTGATAGTGTTGTGTACATTGTCTAGAAATATTGATTATTATTTATTAATTTCGTATATTGCAGGTATCCGCGATTACATCCATGTAATGGACTTGGCGAGCGGCCACGTTGCAGCTTTAAACCTTCTCAGCGGTAGCCATATTGGACTGAAGGTATGATACGAGTATTTTACTATGACGAGTATGACAGGCATATAACCGCTGACGTATAATATTAGAAGCTCTTTGTCTGTGGACTCATAGCATAGCTCTTATCGAATGGACCGATTTCAATTAAGATTTTAATATGAAAAATGTTTGCGAGATTTAGTAAGTTTACTCGGATTCATAGTTCGAGATAGTCATAACAAGATAAACATGCCAAAATAACACATTTTTTTTGAGTGTAAACAAAATTTTACTAGTAGCATAGCAACCCTTGTATCGAATTTTACTAATATATCCGCCAACGGGTTAGCTCGCACGACCTGTACCAACATTTTGTGCCGGCTTCTGCGCAGGCACCATTTTGTATAACACAGCACTAAATGTTCAAGTTTTGTTAATTCCTAGGTGGGAATAGAACCCACAACCTACAAAGCATAAGGCAGAAGAACAGTAGCACTAAGCTGAGTCAAAAAAAAAACAATTGAACAAGACGAAAAATATTCGAAAACGAACCAATTGTATACAACGGTTACACTGACTAATTTGCAATAGTCAGTGTTCCCGGCAACGTGAAATAACTTCTACTATTGCAAAAATATATTGCCAAAATATAGATTATTTTATAGTTTACTAGATCTGATGAAGAAAAACTATCCTAGCCTGTCTACTGTCTTAATTACTACAAAAGAGAACCTATTCTTTACCCTATGTTTGTTTACAAGTCAATAATTCGAGATATTTTATCTCGAATTATTAACTAGAGTGTGAGAAGACGTTTACCAGATGGATTACAGTCGAGAGCATGCATTTTTTGTTTCTAAAGACCGTTTAAAGAACCAATAAGCAAAACTATTCATTATTTGTATTATTTACAGGTATACAACTTAGGCACAGGCCGTGGCGTGTCCGTCAAAGAGCTAGTCAGAGTGTTCGAGCAGGTCACAGACACAACGATCCCCTTAAAATACGTGGACCGGCGACTGGGAGACATCACGGCTATGTGGGCTGACGCTACACTCGCTAAAGAAGAATTGGGGTGGTCTACACGATACACTGTTGAAGAGATGTGTAAGTAATTAAATATATCAACAGACACAACGTCATTGGGATTACTTGCCTGTGTCTTAAGAAACGATATGAGTACCTATCATGGTATCACAACACTCGATGAGTCACCCACCCACCTTACAAAAGATCAGTCAATACTAACCTGATAGAAAGAGATCTTCTGGAAAGGAACCGGCCTCAGGTCAGTTGATAGTAACTCTGTCTTCTGCGGTGTAGTTTGGTCTCAGAACCCGATTGGAAAGCATTCTTGTCGTAGCTCGCTCAGTCAAGTAACCATAGCAACCGCTATGGGCGATCGCCAGTAAAATTTAAATCAGAGCGCTTCCGTCTTTGAGAGATCACCAGTCGGGTGTTTTAGACAATAACAAAAGGCGTTATGCTAACTTTATTTTTCGACTAAATCTAGTTCCCGATTCCAGGTACTGATTTCTGGAGATGGCAGACAATGAACCCCGATGGCTACCCGAAGAAACAGACCAAGACCGTGATCGTTAACGGCAATGGCGTCAGCTAACGTGCATTTACTTACCTATAATCTGTATTAATAAATAATTATATTTATAACGTGATATTTTACTATAATTCAATACGTGCCCTATAGAAAGCAAAACGAACTTCTTTCACTTTCCTATGTGGCGGTAACTTTGATTTTGGTACAGAAAAGAAGAAAACCTAGAAAAGTATGGGTTAAGAAATGGCTATTAAAGCGAAATCAGTATTCGCATGTAAATATATTAAAGGAATTAAGGTTCCAAGGAAAATTGTAGCGCCCGGCGCGGCGTTAGATTGAGAAAAAATCGAATCGTTGATCGCAAACACTGTCAATTCATCGTAACGATATGATTGCATGGGTTTTTGTTGCGATTTCCTATATCGTCTTCGATTAAGTAATTCATTAACGATCGTCGATTCGTTGTTTCGATCGGTGTGGAACGACGGATAGTAAAGGAAAATCGTACCGTATATGGACTCCTTAAAAAAATATTATTGTTGTTAGCTGTCTTTAATAGCATAAGCAAATAAGTAGGTCGACACTCATGTTGCAAGTATAACAAATTCTAGATTGAAAATATTTGTGACTAAGTAAATAAGACGAAGTGAAACAATAAAAATCGTCACCTGCTTTTATTTCCCTCACAAGAAACTTGTTCGTACAAAGATATGTGTTGCCATTTCAACGGCTCGTGTCCGACGCTAGTTGTGTTCGGGAGAAGATACCTCGCAAACAATTCCAATGTTTGAGGGTTTTCCACATTCACATAAGAAGACAACATATCTGTAATCAAAATACTAATAAGTTACCTCAAACGCGCCGAACAAACTGCTCATGATAGTTCATTCACAATGAGACCTTTAATAGAAGGTTTACACGGGTCGATTGTAAGCGATGCGTGACACCAAAAACCAACTGTACTGCATATTATCTACTACAATGTTACTTAGACGCCTCGACAGCGTTTGTGTTTCCGAATTAGTACGACTATGTAACCAAATTCTAACCATCCAGCGGCTCGTGACGACTCTCAGGTTTTTAAGTTGCTGAGGCGTCTTAAAAAGTAAAATGAAAATACAACTAATTTGGCATTCTTATATCAGTTTATAATTCTTTAATGGCGCTTTTGTACACTAATTATCTCATCGTTAAATAATAAACAGAAATATTCGGCTTAAAATAGTTACATAATTTTACTAAGAGCGGCAAAGTAGTGTCGTGTACGTGGTTATAAAACTATGAGCAAGCTAAAACGTGTCGGGTCAAAATGACCCAACGCCAATGTCGCCGGGTTGAAATCGTAATACTGTAAATAGCTATTAGACTAGTCGGTCAGCCCTGTAAACAGCGCTTATGCAAGCTCTATTCGCTTCTTACCTTGTAAAGGAGGCTTATGCGAGTGCAATGCACTCGGCACAGACACAAACAGCTGACTCTCCGGCACGCTAACATTCCCAACACCCCCTAAAATAAGTCTTTCATACGGCTGCTTCCTATGCCCACTTCCGAAAGGGCATATCGGCTCCAAATCAACCGTTACTTTCAACCAATACCAGGTAGTTAGGTATGTGACACCCCATTCAGGGAATATAATGTTCTTCACTGCTTCTATGTTGCTGGGTGCATTTGTACACCAGACAGCTATAAGGCAGTTGTCTGATAGGAGATGTTGGACCGGTATAGCGGCTATGTCTTCGTTATACATCATACTGTAGCTGTAAGATTTGATTGAGCTAGATCAGTATAGCTATTATGGATTTTTTGATACAATCAATGTCTATCAGTTTCGATTAGTAATAGGCATGATTTCAATCAGTAGTGTGATTGTAACTAGCTAAGTTTGACAAGATGGATTGGTATTACGTACGATCGGTTTATATTTATGACAGTGCGTGTTATGGCGGCGGTACACTCTCGCCGAGGCACAACGAGGCATGATAAGTACATCGTCTGTTCTCCGATCCGAGTCTGTTTTTTGTGCGCGAGTCAAAGGGTCTCGCTTAACCGCGATCGCGAGGCGACGCGAGCGTATCATGTACATTCTCACATGGTTCAGTTTGCAAGCTTTCTAACCGCGCAGACGTTTACTCTTCAATATGTGGAATAACTGAGCTGAACTTAATTTTTTGGATGTTTATCAAACCAAATCTAAATCACTAAGATTAAAAAAAGTAACACCTATTCAGACCTGTATCGCTGTCAGATGTCTGTTCAGATGAAACTTGGTAAGATTTAAACCTGAAATATTATGGGTATAGGCTACATTTTATCTACATATGTACCACATGTCATTATTACATATTGAGGGAAAAGGACAATACATTATGTAGCGTTTTCACTCATAAATGAGCCAATTGTCAGCAAGAAAGGAGACTAACAGTATAATAATAATAACACAATAATAATTACCTTAGTTTCTCATTGGCATTCTTCAGCCTCCTTATGAATTTATTCCACCATGGTGGGTCAGCTATTAGTATATCAAACTTACTACTTAATTTTCTACATTGTTCCTTCACACACCCACAGAAGAACCTGGGACCAAAGTCAAAAAAGTTACTGTATTCAATAAAATCACAAGGATCACTTTGAAACGTCTTAAATACTAGGTGAATTTAGGTGCCAATTCGTCCTAATTCAAGCTCAAGAAGAACCACAAGAAACTTGTCCTAGGTCTAGCGCATTCAATGATCAATAATACATATCAAGCATTCAACCTAAGAGTCCATCTTTAGATGTCAATGTTGGCAACTGACTTACACAATCTTATAATTTCTGTTTTGAAAGAGGTTTTATTCACAAGAGGACACCTTTGTTATTGATAATAGATAAGGCAATGTTAATTGATAAGTAGGTACTAAGTCACTTACCTTGATTTTGCAGGCACCAAGAAGTATTCATCTTTAACTATACATTTCAATGGTTTATTAGAATTATTTCCTCCATTCAAACCTTCATGATCAAACACAGTTGACTCAAACAACTTCCGAGCCAAATCCCGGACATCAGATGTATTGGACAATGATTTTTCTCTTCTTATGGTGGCTTTGAGTTCTGTAGGAATTTTGAGTAAAAATTCTTGGTAATTTTGTTTTACTGTTGAAGTCTAAAACAGAATTTTTGTATATATCAATTGTTTAAATTCTTCTATGAATAAACAAAATTACAACTTTGATAGACAGGTAAGTTAGCTAATCAATTACTTAAATTTTCAAATTCCTAAAAAAAATATTTTTTAAAATTCAATTATAATTAAATAATTGAATAACTAAAATTGAATAAAAATAACTAATACCCCCAGTATTTTCATTTGCTACATTTGGCGCACTGTAGTGGTAGGTAAGTAATAATAAGCCAACAACAAATACCTACTATCAAGTAGGTACTACAAAAGTCAGACAAGATTATATCAATCATTATATCAACTCGCCAAACTGAAAATTCAAGAGTTTTCAGGAGAGCGAAAACAAAGTTTAAGTCGCTGCTGCTGCTGTAAATGAGGTGTTATAGATAAATTTTTAAATTGTGACAATATATTAGCTTTAGGTAAATGTTTATATAGTAGTATTTATCAAATTGCTAGAATATTATTTACATCGAAGTTATCACAGATTGGCGAGTTTATCATGGTTAGTTTTAATAGGTAGATATTTAGATGTACTGAGGTAAAATATCCAATGTGGTATTTAGACGAGTATACTGTGGTGTAACATGTCAAGAAAATGCATTTATTAAAAAGTAAACAAGCCAAAATGTAGAAGGTGAAGGTTTGCCAAATGTACAAATTACTGTCATCTATTGCTAATGTAGGCTAAATGAATTTATTGATGGGGATAAGATGATTAAATAAAAAACACATATACTATATAACATCATATATTTTTTTCCTTTTACTTTATAAAACCTATAAAACCATAAAATAACCAGCGGGTAACTTTCATTTATTTTATTGATTTAGGTATAAAACTATGACACTTACAATCTTAATTATTAAACCATGATAAACTAGTAAAACTATTATTTTGGCTAGTTAATATACATTAATGCACATTAAGTAGATTAGCCAAACTGCCACATAAACTAGTTGACTTATGTGGTTAAATGCGCTTTTGTGGGATTCTGCAATGGTAGGTAAACTGAACCATCGGGCATATAGAACAGTTGACAATTGCAACAAATGAATTCTGTGCAGATAGCTGAAAAAGAAACTGGTGATAGATTGGTCATTTTTAATGCTACAGATATGACATTTTACCACATTGTGCTTTTGGCCTAACCATTACTATGCCCATCAATAAGTGAAAAACGCCAAAAAGGCAGTTTGGCGAGTTGACCACTGGACCGACGATATTATTTGGTCTGTTACAAACACTCTTAAAAATGAGTTCTAACTCCTGGTAAACCATTTAGAGACTCACCTCTACATGCAGCATGTCAGATTCGTAGTTTCTTTTCCTGCTAACTTCTTTTTTGCTTTCATTTACAATTAAAAACAGCTTGAAAGAAAGTTCATAAAAAGTTAAGTTATCGTCTAAAGACACATCTTTGTATATTTTATTGATAAAATCTCTATGATCGATAAATCTAAAATTATGTTCATGTATTAATACACTCATTGCAGATGTTCAGTAAAATGGGTGTATTTATTGTTATTGCAGGAAAAGGTTACAATTTTGTTTTTCCGTACGTAGACATACCATACATACTTACTTTACAATTCAAACTACAATTCAATCAAACGAAAGAGTATGCAATATGGCAATATCCTATAAGATAAGAAGAGACGGGACACCATAGATTAATATAGACTAACCCTTACGTCAATGTCAAAAATTAGATAAACTTATATAGCCAACCAAACATAAACGAAATAGGGCTGTTATTTAAAATTTATCGTTATCGATGAATGACCTGACCTACCCACGGTTGCAATTCCTAAGTGGTATTGATTTAACTATCATTTTGTGGTGGTAAATGAAACTCCAGAAGATTCATTTAACACCACAGAACAAGGCGCTAGGCTCAATATAGATTTGGATTCAATAATAAAACGTCATTAAAATAATCAAACAAATTTATTTATATTTTTTTTTATATGTACGTCTTCTTCCTGATTATCATAATAGTACCTGTAATAAATAAAGATCAGATAAGAAATTACATTTTTACTTTTTAAAATCAACCCATTCGCTTGCGGCTTTTCAAAACTTTGATGCTTCTTTTTACCATGGCATACCATGGCATGTTTAACTGTGTTCTTTTTTTAGAAGGTTTTATCATGAAAATGCTTTCTGCAAACAAATTTTAATTCATTAAGTTTTCCAATTGATAAGTCCTAAGAAACTATTATAAACTATATTATATCCTATATTACTATTTATAGAAATAATTTTTAGGTGTAAAAATTATTGCATCGAAAAAATATCGATGTTTGTAAAATGTTTCGATACACCCCTCTATTACTGAGATTACTGTTATTATAATATTTTGTTCCAAAATGATGTAGGTACTACTAGGTGCCTATAAATTGATATATTAATGATTAGGTTCTACTCACCGCCCCTCATCCAGGGGAAATCTGGCCATAAAAAACCGATTACTACCATATTTTCTTTGTGAACGAAATCCATATACCTCGCATTACCCGCCATATACCTCTAAATTTTAAACACACTCATGTTTTTCATGCTAGCAATCTTTTAAACCTTATCTATCAGTATTTTTTACAATTTAACGATTATTGAGTTCGTAAACAACATGTAAACAATGCAAAAGGTGACAACTGAGGCTGAACTGACTGACTGACTGACCAATTTATGTCAGCGCTGGAAAGAGGGAGAAGCTAATATCTTCCATTACATCAAGTTTAGACATTTAGCATAGTTCGTTTTCTTTTTTTCAAGTCGCAGCAGGCTGATTCAAATCATAGAGAAAATTAATAGCTTTGAAGAAAAAAAAACTGAGATTTCGTAGTTTAGCTTCTTTTCGTTTCTTATGTCAATCAATCAAGCAAGACATTTTGCTGACCAAGGAGTGTTGTGTTGTTGGGCCACTGTACCCGTGTACTCCAAAAAGAAGTACCTACCGTAAAATCATGCATCTCTAGTCTCTAGTCTAGCTACCAGGACCATAGTTGCCGCAACTATGGTCCATACGGGTCGTGCAACAATATGGTGAATTGTGGGACCACTAACGCCATCTCTAATCATATGAGTATGTTTTCTAATTGTCAATAAAGTGACCATTATTACAGGTCTATAACATTAGATGTCGCTACCACTCATTCGAACATTTTCGTTGCAAACTTTTTCATGTTTGGACAGGACTTGCTACTACCGCATACTTTTATCGGAAGTAAAGTGTTAGAGATTTAGTGAGTGAAAATTGGTTTTGGATGTTGGAAAGGTATGTTATCAGTTATGATTTGACGAAACAAAAAAAATAATATATATTCTTACCAACTCTAGAGAATAATCAACTAGATCCTAGCTGGGCAGTATAAAAAGCAGCCGCTAGCAGCGCGCGGACTCACTCTGCGCGTGGCGTTCGGTCGTGACGGACGTATTTTGTTGAAACTAGTTGCTTAGTTAACCCAGTAGTTAATTATAGATCGGTTTGGTATTGTTGTCGTTGTTGAGTAGATGATTTTATAAATAAGTATTGTTGGGGTCATTTTGCTGCTAGTTTTTTAAAAATTTAATTCACTTCTGATTTGTAAGATCAGAAGTGGGATCATAACCACGTGCTCATAACTCCGTTTTGCCATCAAATTTCCGTAATATTATTTTTGTGAACGTAGCTACAATTTTGTAAAGTAAGGGTTTTCAGAGAAGTTTTTGGTGTTATTTTGTTCGGTAAGTCAGATTTTTACTATTCAATAACCATGACGGGACGTTCTACTAGATCAGGAGAACGTAATTCTTCTCCTAGATCGCGACGTACAGTAGGTCCCGGAATAGAACTCTGGAATGACGCGGAAGCCATAGTGGCATGTCCACGACATCTAGTGGTCAGGGCAGTTTGGCTAGGGACCGAGACGCGAAAGGGAAAATTACGCGCACTCCATCTGGTAGTCGGCGCAGTTACCGTAAAAGGTCACGTAGCTCACGGGATGAAACTTTAAATTCTATTCTAATTCAAATATAGACGTAAAACTATTTTGTGTGGGTAAATCAAACCATTTTTGCAAGAAAACACCAAGTTCTTTGTAAAACCATTATATCTTTGTAAATTGTTGTAGCCAATTTGGATACGAAAGCGAAAGCAGGCCACAAAATGCGTCCCGCTTTCGAAATAGGTCTCGTTCACGCAGTAGACTTCACTCGCGTGTGCTGGCCAGATCGTATGATAGGTTTTTTTCCCGTATTAAGTCGCGCTCAGGAAATACATATTTCTTTGGCAATCACTAACTTCGCGTGCAAGGCGTCTCGTTGCTACAAACTTTTAATACCATCCTAATACGATTAGAATCAGTCAAAAATGTATGTTTCGTTGGTCCGTATGATAGTGAGGTAGGCAGAACAATTTTACCCGGAATTGCTTACAATTCCGCAAAATGTAACCCAAAATATAAAGACAAGACCAACTGACAATCTGGCAACTACTAACCCTTCTGGTTCTAGTGCTACCTTGGGCGCGCACCTAGCAGAGGGAACAAATTTTGATTTGATAATTACCGTTTCGGGACGGATCCTAGCTGAAACCATCGATTTATTAAACTCACTTTGAACTAAAATAAACAAAATTACGGTTAAACTTTAGTAGTGCGTCGCAAGCCAATTAAAAAAAAAAAATGGGGGGGGAGGGGGGGGGGACCCTCCCTACCCCCTGGTACCACCCCCATACTAGGTATTTCCCCGTTCTCGAGATATTTGAATAAATTTAACCTAACCTCAAAAAAAATTATTGATACAAATCTAGTTTAAATTACCAAGGAGGGGAAGGGAGAGGTCCACCTCACCCCTGGTAAAGCTCCCAAGATAAAGGTAGATGCACAAATGAGAAAAAAAAAACATTTGTAACCTATCGAAAATCGGTGTCCAGTGTATAATCGTAGGTCAATCGTAAGAATCCAAACAACATATGAAAGAAATCGGTTTTTTACGTATCGCGCGATTTGGCGCGGTTTTGACTTGATTTGGTTACAGTGACACATGACAGGTTTTTTACGTTTCGTTCGCATCAACTTTGCACAACATGATATATCACAGACAACAAATATAACAAAGATCAGATATACCGTGACCTTGTATTATTTTCTGGCGCTGCGGCGGCCGCTGCCGCGGCACGCTTCGCTCGCCTTGCGCGTTTTTTTCTATATTCCAACATAACCTACCTAGTAATAGGTGATAAGTAACCAAGTGAGATATACCGTGACCTTGTATTATTTTCTGGCGCTGCGGCGGCCGCTGCCGCGGCACGCTTCGCTCGCCTTGCGCGTTTTTTTCTATATTCCAACATAACCTACATAGTGATAGGTGATAAGTAACCAAGTGAGATATACCGTAACCTTGTATTATTTTCTGGCGCTGCGGCGGCCGCTGCCGCGGCACGCTTCGCTCGCCTTGCGCGTTTTTTTCTATATTCCAACATAACCTACCTAGTAATAGGTGATAAGTAACCAAGTGAGATAAACCGTGACCTTGTATTATTTTCTGGCGCTGCGGCGGCCGCTGCCGCGGCACGCTTCGCTCGCCTTGCGCGTTTTTTTTCTATATTCCAACATAACCTACCTAGTGATAGGTGATAAGTAACCAAGTGAGATAAACCGTGACCTTGTATTATTTTCTGGCGCTGCGGCGGCCGCTGCCGCGGCACGCTTCGCTCGCCTTGCGCGTTTTTTTCTATATTCCAACATAACCTACCTAGTGATAGGTGATAAGTAACCAAGTGAGATATACCGTAACCTTGTATTATTTTCTGGCGCTGCGGCGGCCGCTGCCGCGGCACGCTTCGCTCGCCTTGCGCGTTTTTTTCTATATTCCAACATAACCTACCTAGTGATAGGTGATAAGTAACCAAGTGAGATATACCGTAACCTTGTATTATTTTCTGGCGCTGCGGCGGCCGCTGCCGCGGCACGCTTCGCTCGCCTTGCGCGTTTTTTTCTATATTCCAACATAACCTACCTAGTGATAGGTGATAAGTAGCCAAGTGAAGTGAAGATAAGCCAAAGTCGTCGAAAGAAGCCATAACAAAATCACTGACAGGATTTTACGTTTCGTTCACATCAATTTTGCACACAACATATTAAACCATAGACAAGAAATACGACGAAGTTGATTATTATCTGTCAATTTTTACGTAGTTTTATCTAATTTATCTGATTTGTGAGGTTAAAAATGTTTTATTATTTTTTGTAAACTAAAAATAACCTAGTGTTATTAGTGGTAAAATGTAATCAGGAAGCAAAACCCTACCAGATGTGAGTCTTTTCACCCTCCAATTCCTGCGACGCACAACTAAAGTCAAGCCAAAATTACTTTGTTTCAAACTCTGACTCTTAAGGTTCACGACATTGCTGTGTGGTGCGAGCAAGTCAAAAGGGTCTGAAGGTTGATTCACAGTTGTGGTTCCGCCAGTAGGTGACCAATAACCGTATTACGCGAACATCTTGCACGACACAATGCATCCTACGACCTATGACAAGTACGCGAGGAGACTGTTACTTAGTTATGACTTAAGGACGAGTTGAGAGTGCTTATTGTCATGGTATTACTGATGCTCATGTTAGAGGGGCATCAGCAATTGCCAACTTATCGTGCCACCACCTAGGTTCATTTTTATTAATTTATATAAAACTTACCTGCTCTAAAGATAACAAACAGGGTCACAAGGTTATCAACTGTCCGAAAAGATAAGCCCCATACTAACCGTCTTAATGGTTTGGTTTACGGTTATTGTAAGAAACCGGAACACATTGAAAACTCTTGCTTCGCCAAATATTTGTCACGTAAATCGCAATAAGCGAAAAGTAAACTCTTCTAATGAGTCTGTAACTGAACAATGATTGAAAACTGCGTATCTAGTCAAAGTCAGGTTAAGCCGAGCTATCTGAACATCAAGGCACTAGTTGATCTAGTTTCTCCTTGCAATGGCAAAAGTACGACAGTTCTCGGGGTTAGCTGGATCAAAATCCATCTAAACTAATATTATAAATGTGTCTGTCTGTTTGATATATTTTCACAGTTAACCGGCTGTACGGATTCAGAAAAAAATGTACTATGGTTGTGACATTCTCTTTATTACACTTGAAATAACGAGAGCGAAGATGTAAAGAGGTACTTCAGAACCGTGCTGAACATGATTCGTATGTAAATGCGAAGTGGTCCGTGGCAGCTATCGAAACTTTAGCTTGTCCTCAACATGACTTCGCAGAAAACAATGCAGACCTCAGCTTTGACACTTCTGTATGGTACTCAAGTTTCAAGTTTATTTATTTAGATAGTAACATTACAGAAATATCCAAAGCGTTACATCTATGTTTCATTAAACAATATAAAAGATGAAGAAACAGAAAAAGACAACCTAAAAAAAATGTAAGTATTATTAAATTATTATCAATCTTAAGACCTACCCTAAAATTATTTACCAAATTAATTGGCTACACATTAAAATAAAATAAAAGAATACGAATTATTTGGACATACAAATATACCTATCTAACTATCTAATACTATTTTTTTTAATAATAAACATAACAATAAACACTTACAAATTAAAAATTAACAATTAAAAATACTTACTTACTCAAGCTTTTCACAGTAGCACATACTCAGTCTATCAATAACGGGCCATTTATCAGCAAATACGTCAAAATTTGCTGAGCCGGAAACATGCTAGGCGGCGAGGACATTAAGGTGTCGTTGGACTCTACAAATGGGGGACTGTTGGCGAGCCCAATGTACGAGCGGGAGTTATTGCAAATAGTGGTACCCGGCCTAGGCGAAACCTTATGCGGTTCTCCGGGACATAGAGTCGCGTGACCCCGCTCAACACCTCAGGGCAGTTTAGCAATCCACGTAATATGCGGCACACAGTTAGTATTTGAACATGCATTCGGCGCGTTTGTAGGGAGTTAAATCCTATTGTACCCTGGAGATATTGGGTAGGGTACATAAACGGGTAGTAGCCATACACCTTGCGGTAGAGAAACCGGAGAAACCTTTATTGCACTTTTTCTAGTATCAAGGTGTATGTTACCTGGTGAGGGTTCCTAACACATGTACTGTTTTCCAGCTTAGATCTAATAAGGGCGGTGTAGAGAAGTTTTATAGCATTAATATTGTTGAAATCTCTGCAGTTTCTTGTGAGAAACCCCAGCCTTTTAAAACAGTCTATTGCCAATTTACATATGTGGTCATGAAATGTTATGCCCGGATCTAATATTACCCCTAAGTCTTTGACGATCTGCGTTGGTTTTATCAAATCCCCATTTAGTTGGTATGCGGGAACAATTCTATGGACATTAATAAAGGTTTCGCCGATCTACTGAAGGACATAACTTGACATTTATTAATATTTAGGTACAGTCGATTTTCTTCACTCCACATTTGTATCGCAATGAGGTCCCGTTGCAGCGCGTAACAGTCGTCAATAGTTTTTATTTTACTTTTTATAGTTTAAGATCATCTGCATATATTAGACATTTAGCAAATACAAGGTGTTTAGCCAGATCATCAACCATCATTGTAAATAAGAGAGGTCCTTAGGATGAGCCCTGACTTACACCAGACCTAGTGTGAAAAGGAGCAGAGTCGTAACAGCCAAGACGTACAAACTGCTTGCGGTCCCGCAAATAATCAGCAAATAGCTTAAGTAATTTTGGAGAAGCCAAAAGCACTTAATTTGGTAAGAAGGATGTCATTATCGATTTGGTCAAACGCTTTTTTGAAATTAAGGTAAACCACATCTACCTGAGTACTTGAGTCAAGTTTAGCCGCAATGTATTCAACTATTATGAGAAGGTTGGTGTTTACGGAGCATCATTTCCTAAAAGCATGTTGGGCGTTTGTTAAGTATGGTTCTACTTGCTTATATATATTAGCGTGTCACCCTCGAAGAGTTTTGCTATGGGTGACTATATAGCAATAGGTCTGTAATTTTCAGCTAGTGTTTTATCTCCTGCTTTAAGGATAGGTACAACTCTTGATTGTTTCCAGGTTTCTGGATAAGTGGATGTATTAATGGATAGGTTGAAGATGTGGGTTAGAATTGGGGCTAGTTGAAACTTGAATGCTTTTATTAAATATGCGGGGATATTATCAGCGGGGTTCTAAAGAGCTTTTTAGGTTTGAGTTTTTGAATACTTGCTTCAACGTTGGATATGGACAATTCTTGGGCACTGATCAATGAGTATGCATTTGTTGGCGATAATTGGTCGACATTGAGGACCGGAATTCGTGTTAGAAACACACTACTCAAATGCTGTGGCTGCTGCCTGACCGAAGTGTTTTTGTCCTTCGTATGTGATACATGGATCGAATCCACCTTTTGTTCGCAGACTTTTAACATAGTTCCAAAAATCTTTTGGATGAATTGAAAAGTTTTCCTGAATTTTATTAGTGTAGTCGTTATGGGCAATTGTGACTCTGTTTTATAGAAGATCTAATACTGGTAAATAAACTATATATGTAGGGATCTTTGGACTGTTTCCAAATTTTGTGGAGAACCCATTTGGTTTTAGTGTCTGTAATAATGTCTTTATTGAACCACGTAGGATACCTGCGAACAGGTTTAATACTACGAATTTTTTTGGGAACACATTGATTAAAACAATTATTTAGATTAAAATATTGAAGATCAACGGCACTATTAACATTATGTTGGTTTAGGACGCTGTTCCAACTAATATTGATAACTAAGTAATAAAGTAAAGGAAAATTGGCCTTGCTAAAGTTCCAGTCAGTCTTCGTGTCAATGTTACTAGCCTCTAACATAATATCTTTCCCCTTAGCATCTACACTTACAGAGATATCGAGGGGTGGGTGATATTTGTCCGCAGTTTCCACGAGACCGTCGACTTTTGAAGCATAGTGATACCCATAGGTCTTCACCGTTGTTTGTTTCTAGGTGTTGTTGACGAGAGAGTTCCAATCCTGGTCTGGCTGCAATCAATATACCACCCATATTAGAGCCTCTATCTCGTCAAAGTAAACTCCATCCATGTGGTGTCACTTCAGCATCCGTTACCGCACCATCCAAATTTGTTTTCGTTGGGGCAATGAAATCCTCTTATAGGAGTGACGTGCATAAGCGCCATTGTTGGAGTTTGGTTTTGAGACCGTTAACATTTTGGTACAGTGCATGTATTGTGCATTTGTACTTTTTTGAGGATTCTAGTGGGTTTTCGTCGCCCTTCTCGAAACATTCTTGGCCAGGTGTGTAGGGTCGACAGAAATATTCACGCCTGACAACTCTGTGAAACCATTCACATACTTCTGTTCCGCCGGCCACGAATCAGGTGTTTTTAACTGGTCAAAGCTGCATTCTGGGACAGTCAGGACAAATGAGGCGTAATATTCATGTTTCAGTTTTAGTTTAGCTACAAAAAAACCAGTTCTTTTACAAATATTATTTATATGCGACGTCATGGCTTCTATAGTGGTGTTTGGGTGCAAGAAACAGACGTGAATTTTCTTTGTTCTTTCAACAGCTTGTATTTGGTTTTGATGTTGTTTTGCTTTTCCAATGACCACGCCTTCGCGCTTGAAACTTCGTCGATAACGTGCAGTTTGCCAATGCTCATCATCATTGCCAGAGTGATCCTCGGTTGGTCGAAATTCAATGCTCTGCTTATTTGCTGGCAATGTCCCGGAGCTTTTTATCTTTTTGACTTTAGTGGCAAAGTGTAAATGCGATCATTGTTGCAATTTATTTCATGGTTTTCCTGCTCGATAATTTCAGTAGTGGGGGTGGTTTTAGCTGTGTGAGCGCCTGCTTGAGCATGTGTCATTGACCTATACTCACTCAGTTTCCTGCCTATGTTATAATTAGTGGCTTTCTGTTCAGTATCATACGAGTGCTCAATAGGGGCGTTATTTTTGATTGATGCAATTTTGTTATTGGCTAGCGTTAAATCATAATGGAATGATTGCTTTTCTACCTGTACTTGCTGTAATTTTTCCCGTGTTGACTCTATAGTGTGAGCCAGTATTTTATGTTTGTCCGTTGCGCCATCAAACATTTCACATAGATGATCTATATCGGTACGCAGAGTGCTATATTTTGTGTTAAGGTTTGTAATGCAGCTCTTAAATTCTCTTAGAGCTGTCGTCAGATCAATAAGCTTTGAGTCTTGAGATAAATTGTTTTGATACGTGTTCTCGAAAGTTAACCAATTCGGATAAAATGACTGCGTTGGTGACTGCTACCTTCTTTTTCACAGCAGTTGTCTGTTTGTCTGGGTCCGAGTGTTGGGTAGGTGAGACTGTTGGCAGTGTTAGAGTCGATTGGGTAGTGGACCTGTTCGTTTTCGAAGCTGTGCTAGTATATGACAGATTTAGATCGTGTTTCGAGATACTACATTCAATTGGTTTACGGCTTGGCTGCTGGGGTCCAGCAACAGGACGGACTGGGGAGGCAACAGTTTAACCTTTTTTCCAAATGCAGTCATCGCAGTTCCATTCTGCTCTGCTTTTAGGTGACAAGTAGTTGTAGTGTCTTTCTGTGACAATAGAACAAGTATCTATGTGAAGTTTGATCTTGCAAGTTATGCACGTCATAAAATGTTTAGGTGGTAGAGGTTGGCTGCATTTAGTACAGTTGTTTATGGGCGCAATTCCTGATCGTATTGAATGGAAACACTCAATAGTCACTATGTAAGCAATGTAACGTGTTCAAATCCATGTAATAATCACTTTATTGCTATAATTTAGATTTTTTGAAAGTACTGTAATGGTCAGAATATGTTTACTCAAAAAAGCGCGATCACTGATCGTATTGAAAGGAAATATTCAAGATAAATAAATAAATGGTTACTGTGTAAGCAATGAAACGTGTTCAAATCCATGTAATAATCACTTTGTTGCTATAATTTCGATTTTTAAAAGTATTATATTGAAAAAAATATGTTTACCTAGAACTTGTCAACATGACAAGTTACTGATGCTACAACCCCGTCAAAGGTTACTAATTCATTCCTTTGCCGTGGAGATGTCTTACACTTGCAAAGGTTGGCGCAAACTGTGCAAATCACAACCTCACAAGCTACTTACACGAAATCAGACCAAACATGGCACCTATGTTAACCAGCAACGATGTACACCACGCATCTTGAAGGTCGATGACCTGGTTTTTGTAATCAAATATTCTCAGTTTACAGGAAAACAGACGTGATAAACCCTATCCTAACACTATTCAGTTTCTGCCTAATGGACGGGACCAATTAAGACTACGCAGTGGTTTTTATGAGAAAACCATACAAGCGGAAGCTGAGTATATGGTGCCCAGGCGTGGAGAATGGTGTCTTGAGTCTTGCGCTGACTTATTTACAAACTTAATGCAATATGACATTGACTCCTGTTGCGTTGGAGTCCTGTTGATGTTGAGTCCTGTGGGCGTCGTGTCCTGTGAGCGTATGGCTCTCTCGGACAATGGGGACGCCTATTATCTGCTGCTCTGTTCACAAATCCTTTTCATATCATCTCATCTGGAGCTTTTCAAAGAAGACTGAAGATCTTAGTAATGATGACAAGATGTGTGATCCTTACGCAGAAACATATAGGCCACTTCTACCAGCAGTTAAAGCGTCAGAGCTTGTGCGTCGGCTGCACTTCACGTGACTGGTGACGGGCAGAGGGTCGGGGACTACGCTGCCGTCTGAGCCTGTGCTCAGCCTCGGTTCGTCAGCTTCAAGGGCTGCACTTTATAACGTGACGACGGGCAGAGCGTCGGAGACTACGCTGCCGTCTGAGCCTGTGCTGTACTCGGCGCCAAACAACAACGCCGAGATGCTTATGTGAGCAATGGCCGGCGACAGCCACGTACCTTCACAGTCGATGAATTTGTGTTCGTCTGTAAGGTGTCACAAAGTACTGGAAAACTAGACTCTGGTATGCGTTGCCCCCTACAAGGTGGTACGTGTGTTGCCTCACCACCGATATAAGCTAGAACTGCTCGCTGAATCTTATGGAAAACAGACCGAAGCAGCCGCAGAGCACACTATGTTATGGCGTGGTTAATGGACACCAGACGCGTGCTCAGCATTCTTTGGAAGTGGTGAGCCAATTTGTGAATAGATATCGTTGGATATGGCACTTAACCCTACGGGTGTGCATGTTTAACGTGTTCTATGTCACCTGTGAATTTTGTATTTTGTTGAAACTAGTTGCTTAGTTACCCAGTAGTTAATTATAGATCGGTTTGGTATTGTTGTCATTGTTGATTAGATGATTTTATAAATAAGTATTGTTGGGGTCATTTTGCTGCTAGTTTTAAAAAAATTGAATTCACTTCTGATTTGTAAGAATATTTAAAAATTCAAAATTCAAAATTCAAAATAACTTTATTCATTACAATCACAAGGACCACTTTGAATCGTCTTCTTACATGCTAGTGAATCTAGGTGCCGGTTCCTCCTAACCCCAGTTCAAGAAGAATCCGGCAAGAAACTTGTCTGGTCTTAACACTTTTTTGTATGATCCTTGACAATTTTGTTACGGATGCCGAGTCGAGTTGGAGCAGATTCATCCCAAGCTTTTTTGTCTTCTAAATAATCAGATATTTTATAATATGCTTTAATAGACAGTTTATGTTTAATTACGTTTTTAAATTTGCCAATCGACAAATCTAACACGTCGCTTGGGACCTTGTTATAGAAGCGTACACATTGCCCTATAAAAGACTTATTAACTTTAGCGAGCCTAACAGTGGGAACAGCGAGTTTATCTTTATTTCTAGTGTTAATACTATGATTATCGCAATTTTTTTTGAATAAATGAACATTTTTGTGCACATACATTAAATTTTCGTATATATACTGACAAGGCACTGTCATAATATTAATTTCTTTAAACTTATCTCTAAGTGATTCTCTGGGGCCCATGTTATAAATTGCACGAACAGCCCTCTTCTGCAACACAAATATGGTGTTAATATCAGCAGCACTCCCCCACAACAAAATGCCATAAGACATAATGCTATGAAAGTAGCTGAAGTAAACGAGTCTAGCGGTATCTACGTCGGTAAAATGACGGATCTTTTTGACAGCGTATGTGGCAGAGCTGAGTCTCTTCAACAATTTATCTATGTGCGGGCCCCATTGCAGCTTATTATCTAAAGTAATGCCTAGGAACACTGTGGTGTCGACGAGATCTATCTTTTCGTTATTAATTTTTACATTAGCTTTCACCTGTTTAACGTTGGGCAGTATAAAACGAATGCATTTCGTTTTTTTCTCGTTAAGTAATAAGTTGTTTACATTAAACCATGTTACAACTTTAGAGATTGCATTGTTTACATCGTCAAGATTAGTAAGTCGTCGCTTTAATTTAAATAAAAGTGACGTGTCATCAGCAAACAGTACAATCTCGTGATCATCCTTTACAAGTTTAGGTAGATCATTTATATAAATTAAAAACAAGAATGGCCCGAGTATTGATCCTTGTGGTACACCCATTTTTACCATTGACCCCGGAGAACGCTTTCCATTTACATCTACTCGTTGTGTTCGGTCAGTTAAGTAGGATGTGAGAAGCTTAAGTGAAACTCCCTTAACACCATAGTGGTGTAGTTTGCTGATTAGAGTTTCATGGTGAACGCAATCAAAAGCTTTCGACAGATCACAAAAAATACCTAAGGCATCGCGTGATTCCTCCCAGATATCAAAAATATGTGATATTAACTCAACACCGGCATCAGTCGTTGAGCGTCCCTTTGTAAATCCGAATTGTTTACTGTCTAGTAAATTGTTGGTATTAAAATGCCGTTGTAATTGGTTTAGAATAAGTTTTTCAAATATTTTACTAAATGTAGGAAGTACTGATATAGGCCTAAAGTTACTAGGATCGGAATGACTACCTGATTTGAATAGAGGTATGATCTTGCTATGTTTCATCAAATCAGGAAATACTCCACTGTCAATACATTGATTAAATATGAAAGCTAGATCTGGTGCAATAATGTCAATTAGTGGTTTTATAACACTGACAGAAATGCCCCAGAGATCAGTGGTCTTTTTTACATTAATCATTTTGAATGCCTTGATAATATCGTTTTTGTCCACATGTTCAAAGTAAAATTGTGTGACACATTCAGGTAAACTATCTTTTAACAATGATACTGCTATTACATGAGAAGAGTTTAAAGACTTTGTAGTGGAGACTGGAATATCAGTAAAAAAAGTTTCAAATGCCTTTGCTACATCTATATCTTGCTTAATTATATTATTGTTAATATTTAAATTTATTACACTATTATGAGTTTTGGATTTTCCGGTCTCACTATTAATTATTTTCCAAGCTGCTTTTTGCATTTTATCTTGACTGTTTCTAATTTTTGAGCTTAAATACTGAGATTTAGCAAAGCGACAAACATTCTTAAAGATTCTTGAGTAATTTTTTACTTTTTCTTTAAACTCTTCACTAAAGTTATACCGTTTTTCACTGTACAATTCATACAAGGTACGCCTACTCTTATGAATACCTGCTGTTGCCCACTCACAAAATGTTGAACTGCCAGAGACCACAATAGTTTTAGATGTGAAAATGGAACTGAATACATTATTAAATTCAGTTCATCATTCAATTTATATATTTGTATTTAGGTACGAATAAAAATGTCTACTTGTTAACTTTGATCAAAACTATGGTCGGGTGCAACATGAGCATATGACATGATTTTTGTCTTGCTCCTGTTCATTTTAAGACCCACCTGTTGGGAGACGATATTGAGGTCGCTGAGCATTGTGCCTAGGTCTTCCAGCTATTCTGCCATGATGACTATAGCGTTGGCAAATCGGAAGTGAGTGGCGCATTCGCCATTGATGTTGATACCATGTCTTTGCCAGTACAGTAGCTTGAAAACATCCTCCAATGCAGGAGTGAACAGTTTCGGAGAAATAACATCTCCCTGTCTCACCCCTTTATGCAATGGGATTGGATTTGTGCTCTGCTCCTGGAGTCGGATAGACATGGTGGCGTTACTGTACAGACATTTCAACACTTCGATATACCGATTTGGCACCGCTAGAATGACCGCAATACTGCCCAGGTTTCGACAGAATCAAAGGCTTTCTCATAGTCCACAAACGCTAAACAAAGTCGCCGGTTATACTCTTCGGGCTTCTGTATAACCTGCCGGAACGTATGGATGTGGTCTATGGTTTTGGTCTATGGTTTTAAAGCCTTTTGGAACCCGGCTTGTTCGGGAGGCTGGAAGTCGTCAAACCTACGAGACGATTAGTAACTACTCTCGAAAACAGCATAAAGACATGGCTCAACAGCGAGATGGGCCTGTAATTCTTTAAGAGGGTGTTATGACCTTTCTTAAAGAACAGTACCACCAGGCTCATTTTCCACGCCTTTGGCGTAGTTCCCTCGAGGATGACAGAGTTGAACAGCTTCTGGAGGACCTTAAGTACCGGTGTTACACCCGCTCTCAGAAGCTCTGTCGTCATTCCGTCTTCCCCCGGTGCCTTGTTGTTCTTAAGCTGCTTGAGAGCCATTCGGATCTCGTATAATAAGTTACGTAAAGATAATAAGAAATATGGTATAATTTGGTTGGAGCATCCAGATTTTAAGTTTTGGCTAATGAGATCTGACAAAGGTGAGACAAAAGCTTACTGTAAAGTATGTGATTGTGATATTGTGTGTGGAATGTCCGTATTACTGCGACACAACAGAAGTGCCAAGCACTCAAAGCAGTTGACTGTTCTATCACAAAGTGGAAAAATTACAACTTTTTTGAGCAAAAATCAAACACATACTAGTAAGGTATTAGAAATGGAATTAAAAATGTGCGGCTTTCTCGCAAAACATGATCTGCCCATTTCCTTAATAGATGATTTTATGGCACTTATGAGAAACTTGTTCCCGGAGTCAAAATGTTTAGGAGGTGTGCATCTTGGAGAACATAAAGCAACAAATATTTTACATCAAGTCACTGGATCCACCTATAAACAAGAAGTTATAGATATAATGAAAAAAAGCTACATCAATATTATAATTGACGAAATAACAGATCTATCTGTGAAAAACCAGTTGGCTATAATTGTAACATATCTTAACAGTGTTACAAAAAAAGTGGATTGCAGATTTTTCGATATGATTGATATAGTAGATGGGTCAGCAAAAGGCATATTCCAAACATTAAAAGATATATTAGCAAAACATGAAATAGGTACCACTTCATCATGTTTTTGGATTCACTTCTGATATAACAAATGTTATGATAGGAAAACACAATTCAGTTCAGGCCTTACTTAAAAAAGAAATTCCACATCTTGTCGTTATAGGGTGCACATGTCACCTTATTCACCTTGCAACATCACATGCTTCCCGCAAACTGCCTAATTTAGATGATTAATGAAGAATATACCAGCATATTTTCACATGAGCCCGAAACGAACCGAATTACTGAAAGAGTTTCAAGATTTTCTGAAGATAACCATCATAAATTGTTAACTGCAGCTAATACAAGATGGCTGTCACTTCAAGCTTGTATCGACAGGATACTGGAACAATACGATGCCTTAAAATTATTTTCTACAGTGGCAGTTTTTCAGGATCCCTCTATTACAAATGATTCCATACTGACCAGTCTCAATAACCCATTTAATCATGCATTGTTGCATTTCACGAGTTATGTCTTCTCTGTAACAAAAGAGTTTAATACCTGCTTTCAATCAAAATCCCTCAACTTTACATGCTGCCAGAGATGATTCGAAAAATGTTACACACTTTTCTATCCAACTTCATTAAAAAACAGTACCTAAACCCTGGAGAACTTAACCACTTCATGGCAATAGATGTAACTAAACCGGAAATCCACCTTAATAACGACTATATTTATGTCGGCCTGGAAGCATATTCCATTCTACAAGATTTGAAGACGAAAGCTCTAATAGAAGAGGTGAATACATTTTATACAAATGCCGGGAATTCTATGTAGAAATAATTTTACAGATTCAAAAGCGGTTCGAGTTAGACGAGAAACTTTTTGATTTGATTAAATATGTAGATCCTGATGTAGCAAGAAATCTGGAAAAGCAGTCTTTGAAAGACGTATTTGACCATTTTGGTTTTTTAGTTACATAATGCAACATGCAAAAAGCTGATAACGATTGGCGAAATCAGGCTCTAATCGAACCCAAATGTTTTGGAGTTGATGATGAGGAACAAATAAAATTAATGCCAGCTGAACTTTACTGGAATAAGGTATGCTTGAAAGACTATCGTTGTAATTTTTTATATGAAAACCTCGAAGTGGTCATTTCACTATTACTAGGGGTTCCATCTTCAAACACTGAAGTAGAACGATTACTCAGTATCTTGAAAAATGTAAAAACAGATAAAAGAAACAGGCTAACCAATCAAACCCTCAACGGAGTACTTCACGCTAAGTTAGGAATGCTGGCTAAAAACTGCTCAATTTTGGAGCCTATGAGTGCCATGCTCAATGCCGCGAAAGCCTGCAGAAGTAATGCTTCTGCTTCTGAGTCTACTAATTAATTAGTTGTTAATTTGTCATTTTATTTTCGTATTAAAATATGCAAAAAAGATTTGTTTTTCTATTATTATTCATGCGCCCTAAATTAGGGAATTTCTAAAAGAAATTAAGGATTTTTAGGGATAAATCCTCAGTGGAAACACTATTGCAGTGCAAGCAGATCCATGGCCGACAATCATTGAACCACAAACTATAGGATGCTAATGCATTGAACTTTCAATCCTGGCCGATTTATAGTCTATAAAGTGTACCAATACTAACATAGTTAACAGTTCATCCCCCTTCTTTCATACTTCTTTCCTGTCCGATCAAGTCATGTTTGTTTCCTAGTTTGCTATCGACATCAAATCGATCCAAACAAACCAACCAAACTAACAAGCAACAGCTGTTGTAATTTCGAAGTTGAATGACGTTGATTTTTTAATTCTGTAAGTAATTTATATTTATCCTCTCAATTCCTGAACCTGTAATTTAATCTCGCAGTAATGTACAAGTGCTGTGTTGTGAGCTGTGCTAGTAAACTAAAGGACGTCAGTTTTTTATGCTTCCGAATTGATTAAAAGAATTCGAGACTTGAAGTTTTCAAGATGCTCGCAAGCAGTATGTGTGTCGAAAGCATTTTTAGAAGAGATTTCTCGCTTCAACTCGAGAGCACATGCCTATCCAACGTAATTTACTGCTACCGAAATGTCTGTCTATTGGTGTTCATACTTCTGCTCTAATCACCAGTAAGTACTTATTGTACCTACTTATCTTACCAAAATAGTCACCATAAATAGTTGATGTTGTGTGCATTGTCCAGCAATATTTATTTATTTATTTATTTTAGTTATACTTTTATTTGTAAATACATGCATATTATTCATAGAAACACCCATAGAAACAACATACGCGTAGAACTTTTAAACACTCAACATTATTGCATTTAGTTAAGTGTGCTTAAATTTGTAATTTTTTTTTCATGGTAGTACTGTGATCATGGTTACACACGATGAAACTACAACATTTGGCTCACACCTACTCCAAAGCAGATTACACCTAATCCAAATGTCAACATCAACATAGCAGCTGTTCTAGACCCAGAAGGTCTGATATGTGATGATGGTAAGAAGCCTGATGACTCCTGTCCCTTAGGAGATGGGTATGGTGTAGACACCTTTGCCGCATCCCATTAGAGTCTGGGATTTCCGTTAGAGCTGGTGCGGCAGCTGCACGTGAGGAGGTGCTGAGGACCTGATAAGATGCAAATATGCCTTTCTTGATAAGGCCTACATTATGTGAGCTTTTTGAGTCGAGACCCTGGGCTCGTTGGAAACAGGAGCCCATCGCGTTTTCAAAATTATTTCAAGGCCGCCTCCGTGAAATAATCAAATGTTCTGGACCAGTTTGGCTATCTGTAGATTGTTTTACGCTGTTTAGATAGCTCAACTGTTTGACTTGTATTTTGTATTATTGTTTATTATTCTGTATATTTCTGTAAATAAATGTCTAATTGCATAATCAATGTGTTTATTATGACTATAAGGGTCTTTCCTTTGTAGATCGATAAAATATTTTAAAGTAGCAATAGTATACAAGCCAGCAGTAAAAATATGATCGGTAGAATGAATACCCCGCTGATGCTAAAAAGTTCATTCAAAATAAAAAAGTTATCTGTCATATGGGATAAGAGTGAACGAGTATTGGACAGGATGTCGTCTATGGGAGTGCCCCGTCTGATGCGTTAGTTATAGCATCCTATAGTTTGTGACATGGCCGGCGATCATTGAACTTTAAATCCTGGCCGATTTATAGTCTATATAGAACGATAGTACTAACATAGTTAACAGTTCCTCTCCCCCTTCTTTCATACTTCTTTCCTGCCCGATCAAGTCATGTTTGTTTCCTATTTTGCTATCGACATCAAATCAATCCAACCAACCAAACTAACAAACAAGCAACAGCTGTTGTAGTTTCAAAGTTAAATGACGTTGATTTTTAAATTCTGTGAGTAATTTATATTTATCCTCTCAATTCCTGAACCTGTAATTTAATCTCGCAGTATTGTACAAGTGCTGTGTTGTGAGCTGTGCTAGTAAACGAAAGGACGTCAGTTTTTTTATGCTTCCGAAAAGAGAGATTGGACTCTTGGATTGGACTTCGATAGGACTAAAAGACTTCTAGACCTGAAGTTTTCAAGATCTTCGCAAACAGTATGATTGTGTGTCGAAAACATTTTTAGAAGAGATTTCTCGCTTCAACTCGAGAGCACATGCCTATCCAACGTAATCTGCTGCTACCGAAATGTCTATCTATTGGTGTTCTTCTGCTCTAATCACCAGTAAGTACTTACTGTACCTACTTATCTTACCAAAATCATTAAATAATTATAATAATAATAATGATAATGTAAGCAGAGCTTTTGTTATGGGAACCAAGTGACTGATATACTACATAATCGACTGGCCTGTCAGCTCAGTTGGTAGTAGCCTTCTCCGCTCTAAGTCGAGGGTTTGATTCCCTCCCAAGATAAACAATTGTGTGAAAAGCATAGGTGTTTGTTCTGTATCTGGGTGTAAGTATTCTATCAGTCATCTTGGCACCATAAATAGATGATGTTGTGTGCATTGTCCAGCAATGTTTTTTATTTATACCTTTATTTGTAAATACATGCATATTATACATAGAAACACCAATAGAAACAACATAGAATGTTGAACACTCAACATTATTGCATTTGGTTATGTGTGCTTAAATTTCTATTTTTTTTTCCAGATAGTACTGTGATCACACCTACTCCAAAGCAGATTACACCTAATCCAAATGTCAACATCAACATACCAGTTGTTCTCGGCCTGTACAGTCTGATAAGTGATGATGGTAAGAAGCCTGATGACTCTTGTCCCTTAAGAGATGGATGGGCCATTGATATGAGATGCTACTTGTGTAGACACCCTTGCTGCATCCCATTACAGTCTGGGATTTCTCTTAGAGCTGGTGAGGACAGCTGCATGTGAGGAGGTGCTTAGGACCTGATAAGATGAAAATATGCCTTTCTTTCTCTAATTCAAGGCCACTTCCGTGAAATAATCAAATGTTCTGGACCAGTTTGGCTATCGATAGATTATTTTACGCAATTTAGATAGCTCAACTGTTTGACTTGTATTTTGTATTATTGTGTATTATTCTGTATATTTCTGTAAATAAATGTGTTATTCTATAATCAATGTGTTTATTATGATTATCAGGGTCTTTCCTTTGTAGATCAATAAAATATTTTAAAAATAGTAAGCAATTGTATGCAAGCCAGCAAAAAAATATACTCGGTAGAATGAATACCCTGCTGATGCTAAAAGGTTCATTCAAAATAAAAAAGTTATCTGTCATATGGGATAAGGTGAACAGGTATTGGACAGGATTTCGTCTATGGGAGTGCCCCGTCTGATGCGTTAGCATCCTATAGTTTGTGGTTTGTGATCTCTCTATGAAATGAAACAACTGTTACAACTGTTTGTTTGCTAGAGAAAGATCTCACGAAGTAATATATCGAATTTAAAATTATAGATAATTCTATTATAGTGAGAGGATGTATGTAATTTTGTAACTTGTTTGGTTGTGTTTCTGATTTTTATTTTACAAACAATGAGTCTGGTTTCTCTATTTTGAAGAATAGCAGTGATGATACCATTGTTAATGATATATTGATGGAATATATATTTTTTGAACGTAGATCATGGGTGATAAAACCGGTATGTATGTATCTAACGCATTAATTTATTATAATGCACATTCTCAGTGAGTTTGCAAATTTTTCTCAATGCCTACTAACCATTAGGTCATATGTTCTAATATATAATAATATAAGTATAGATTTATAAAATGTGTCTGTTGGTTGTCCAGATGTTTGTATTGAAGTACGCTGAGTTGTGACGGCTGAACAGATTTTGATAAAATTTTGAGGAATCTGATATTTGTTCAATAAACATAAAATCAACACAAAAGCTACGATAATAGCATCTACTTCAATAATTATATATAAACCTGCATAGAAGGTACCTACATAAGCCTCCATAAAAAGTCTTCACAATAGTATACTCATGGCTCTTAAAACTATTGACAATGGTGTATTTTTATTATTATTATTAAATAAAACAATGATTACATGTTATCAAACAACACATAATATAAGCAGATGAAAACACAACAAAAAAAAGTTTCATACTTACCAACAGTGTTTATATATTTTTTATGTTTTAAAATCTATAAAAAACTGTTTAGTTGATATATAGAACAACTACATAACTTAGAATCCCTGTGGCTGCAAAAATACTAGTACCTAGCTGTCTATACAATAACCCATTGGCTCATGAATTATTGCTACCCTACACACTAAGTATGCTAGGAAGGTACTTATTGTACTCGGTGAAGATTTGAAAGTTGCACCAGTGTTGCAAAAGTTATTAATTACGAGTAATTAATTACCATGTCATGCAGAGGGAAGAAAGTCATGTTTCAAGAATGTTGCTCAGTTTGAATGTGGATGCATAAGGGCAGAGCTAGGCTTAAGAAATGATGAATGGACTGATATGGGTTTAGAAAGAAGTGACTATTGAGATGGCAGATGATAGAAGGGAGTGGAAAAAAAAACCTGTTGTGCCGACCTTACTTAGTGAGACAAGGGCAGGCAGATGAAGATGACGATACTATGGTACTAGACTTAAAATATATTTAGTTAACCTATAATAAATAACTAATAACTTATTTGGTAATTAAGATGGATGTGGTAAAATTAAACAACTGTGGTTTGTATATTCTGTAATTAATGTTTGCTGCGTCATATCTATGTCAGGAATAAAGTGACTGTCTTCTATGCTGGTGTTAATGTTAATCTGTCTACTAATCCCTATGATAAGATCATTGAAAGCATTCCATCCAAGCTTGAAACTACATGGTACCTATAATTTTATACTTTCAAACTTCAATCCAACAATGATATGCAACTTTATGAAAGGAAGATGAATAACCTAGCCTAATCTATTTAGTACTGTTTTGATATATAAATATTGGTGAACATTAGGTTGATTTACTACGTTCAGCCAGTGGCATTTACATAAAAAGGAGCCCATATTTTAGATCACTGACTTATATCTATACCATGTTTCATCCAAAATACCATGGTGTAATTGAGCCACAATTCAAGATTTTTCACATTTACACCTTATAATATTAGTAGGAAAGTATATACTTATCGACGGGTAAAATGCAATTTGATTTAACTGCCATTTTGGTAACTTTACAGGAGAGCCAATTAAAGTTTTACTTTTCGAAATAAAAATAATTACTCCTAAAGTACCAGTTGAAAAGAATTAGAACTGGCAAACATTTAAACTATAATGAAGCTGCTACAATTATGTACGTTTTGCTTCTATATAGGAGCATTATTTACTAAATTAGATGTTGTTTAAGTCATATTGCACTATGTTCTGATCAAGGCTAATTGATTTTAAAACCTGAAAAGTCAGGAATAGATCAAGGTAAAAAGATTTATAGACCACAATTCTGAAACATAGATCAGGCCAAAATGACTTAAATGACAAGGACATTCCTTTAGAGAACTGGTTAGAAAGGCTCAAATTCTGAATGCTTCAGAGGCAAAAGATACATACGTTAAGTAATGGAAAAATGATTTAAAGGAAAAAGAGACACGTTAAGAATTGATTTAAATGACCAAGTTACGAAAAAACTTGGTCAAAAATCCATGAAATTGAAAAGAAATTCATCTTTTATTTGCTTTATGATCTTAAAGCTATTCTAGTTCTTGTTTTTAATTTGGTAAAAAAGCATTTAGGGCCTAACCAATAATGCAACTTTGATTAAATTTGATGGGATCGAAAACACAAAATAAAAAAAAACAAGGTAATCAACATTTATTGGTGTAACAATTACGTAGATATTTCTTTTACATTGATAAAGGTTGTATCAGTAAAAATATTTAAATACAAGTAAACAAAACATAGAAATAATCAAAATTAAATTAAATACATGACGTGCTTTTTCTAATATGAAGATAGCTGCATGAACGACATGTAATATACTGTTGATCAAGGATAAAATGATCAAGCTTCATATTTTACTGAAATAGTTCAAAGCAAAATGTTTGAAATGACAGCAGTAGCTATTTCAGTTCAAGGTAAAATGATTTAAGCGACCTCGTCTATGGGAAACTGAATCAAAGAAAAAAGCTTCAAAGCACAATGGTAGTTAATTTGGATTTTGTTAAATTAGTTTAAAAGGCTGGTTTACGATAAAGTGTTCAGGGCAAAAAGGCTTATGTGTGAAGCCCACTGAGTGTTAGTCCTAGCACAGCAAAATGACAAATGAAATGATGAATTTTCACATTGACTCAAGCGACAAAAATATGCTCCGATTAACGCGAAACCCGGCTCAAAAGTCGCAGAAAAATTAGCTGATTCCGAATATGTAATATATATAACTCAATATCGCCCAGAGTGGCGTTTGAGTCAATTTGCCTTTTACCCGTCGTTATATATACTAGCTATTGCCCACAACTTCCTCTGCCTTTTTTTTGTAATTGTAGCTTTAATCCTTCCCCCAGATCCAATTTACCTTCATGCCAAATTTTAAAGAAAGAAGTTTCAAACCAATCACACCCACCACCACCCATTAAAAAGTTTCTATACAAACATTCACACCCCATTTTACTCCTTTATGAGGGTTATTTATAAAAATCCTAAAACACGTGTCCATTTATTTTGCATTTTAAATATCCAAACCCAGTTTCTAAGACATCTCCCGTTAAAAAGTTCATCTCCCGTTTTATTACATCTCCCGTTAAAAAGTTCCTATACAAACTTTGACACCCGATTTTACCCCCTTTCTAAAGGTTATTTTGAAAAATCCTGAAACACGTGTCCATTTATTTTGCATTTTAATTATTCAAATCAAGTTAAAGCAATTCGCACTACTTGTTAAAAAGTTTCATACATTCGTTTTTACCCCTTTTCAGACTCTTAGGGGTCGAATTTCAAAAAACCCCGCCTTAGTGGGTGGTTTTGCTATAAAAAGAAGCTACCTTCCAAATTTCAGCTTTCTAGCTTCAGCGGTTTCGGATCGGCGATGTTGAATCAGTCAGTCATTCAGTCAGGTTAAGCTCTTTTAAAGGTATAGATATAGGAGCTTGTACAATGGAAACCATATTACTAATAGAATATACATACAACTGACTAATAAAATACTTCATGTTATCCTTAGAACTGACTGGCAAGTTTAATTTTATGAATTATTTAGAAGAACTTCCGGAAACATAGCTTGTTAGAGACACTGTTCTGAAACAGAAAGTTATCATGCTGTCTATGTACGAATTTAATTGTTTGAAAAATTACGAATCGGATAAGCTTGGATTACGAGAAATGCATGAGCAGAATGTGCAGGATAGATACCGCGACATCGACATGGTCCGGCCATGGGATGCGATCCCGAGTTATTCGCATCTCGGTTGGCCAATCGACTTCTGCGCCACAGAGGCTATACAGTATTAAAACTTTAATGACGACAGACACAACCACATTTCAAGACCTTAAACTCTCGTCTTGTGTGTAATTTTTTTCCTTATAATTACTTATTTCTAAAAACGTTTTATGTAACGGGAAAAAAGCATTGCGTAGAAATTGATAAGATAAAACCTCTGTAGTGACCCCTGACCTCTGTAGCGCAGTGGGCTAAGGTCCCGTTGAGACGCAGAATGTTGCGGGTTCAATTCTTGCCGCGGGACAAATGTTTGTATTATCTGCATGTATTTATCTTGGGTTTGGGTGTTTCTATGTATAAAATGTATGTATTTGCAAAAAATGTAATATATAAGTAGTATACAAGTCATGTGATACCCATAACAGAAGCTCTGCTTACTTTGGGGCCAGATGATGATGATGTGTGAAATGTCTGGGATGATTTATTTATTAAAACGGGGTAGGTACTGTAGGTAAAACCCGTTGATAAATAATTAAGAGGAACGGGCAGTAAATAATGCGAAAACCTCATAAAATGATCATGTGCGAAGGTCCTGCTATTACATGACGCAGTTTCATTGAGGACCATAAAAGTTGTACGACCGACGGGGATGGGTGCGAATATTGATTAGGGGTCGTCGGATGTGCGGCACCCCTTGCCAGAACTGCGCATGCGTGTGTGTGCGCGCGCTCTCCATGTGCTGCCGACCACAGCCGGGAGTCTTCCTTACCATACGCTTGACGCTATAAAGCGTATATTAAGTTAAAAGCCTGTCTGAGCTCTGCTAAAATCGACGACATGAAAAAACTCACCACCGACAAGATGTAAGCAATTCCGCCGCGCGTATGTCTGTCCGCTCGGACGGCAACCCTGTGAGCGACAGTACAAAATCGATACTCCGTGTAACACGAGAGTCGCACTTCAACGCCAGCACCAGTGAATTCCAATAGTGTATTCCCGTTTCAGTGGTTTAAAAAGACGACTAGTTAAGTTCCCGATGTTCAATCACAAGTTACCGACAGACTTTCCAATGCAAACCCTCCGTAAGAAAACCAGCCCTTGCAAATGTGAGTCGCAAACGTGTTTAGCTCGTGAAGCTTCCTCTTTGTATTTTATTTGAACGGTAATGCGGTGTTAGAGCTAAATGTTACGACCACATACCCTGGCTTTGTTATTTTGCGATTTATATTGTAAATTGTATTATGCATGGATGGGCTGATATTCACCATTACTAATGTCAAGCTAGCACCGTAACGCTAGAGCCTTGCTCCGTTCGCCCTTCATGATAGTGTCATCTGACATCGGTGGTGTTTTGGACAGAGGGTGTGTTGGGCCGCTGAAGGACCGGCGCACCAAGTCTGCGGTTACTAATTCGGTTTGTTCGGGGCCAATATGCAGGTGTGTCATTTCCAGCATCTCTTGCGGCAGTTCGGTGAGTATCACGGACATTCCTTTCACGCTTTACTTCTTCACTAACATTGCATGATAATTTCTGTCTTCGCATATATATCTCTACGCTTCTACTATCTTTACTAAGTACTAAATACGTGGCAATCAAAGAACTTACTACTTAGTATTTTTTCTTACATCGTAATCTGTTTCATCTAGTAGTCAATGCTCATATTTGAATGACACGTGTTTGCCTTCTTATCGCGTCACTAGTTATTTCGAACCGGTGGTGCGCTGAAAGGATTAAAGTGCGCCTCAGAGGCTCCTTTCGTGCACTAATTCCACTACTAATTTCGTGTGAATACAGGGCGATAACATCTAAAAAGAGGGGATAAACTGGTTGATAGTTTGGCTCGGTTGCGGTTTTACTGCAATCCTTGTTAGCTCGTCTTAACTACCAGCTTTATAGCTATCGGCTAAACTCTTACTTGGCTACTGTTTCCGCAATAACGGGGTTTCATTAGCGAACTTTATTACTGCTGTTTATTTTATCGGTTTAGATTCAAATTAAGTTTCTACGATGTACCAACGTTCACGATCGATGGGTATTAGAAATTCCTTATCCTTAGCCTTCACAAAATTTGCGAGGAATCTATTGTAATAAATTGTAACACTCCTTGTAAACCGATTTGAACAGGCTTTAGTGACTTCCACTCTTGGCAGTCAGTCTTGCAACCTATATATCTGGCACCGCAATATTTATTACTACTAAATGGAAATGGTATCTACTTCTTCTTCTTATCGTGTCACTAGTTATTTCTAACCAGTGTGGTGAAAGGATTAGAGTGCGCCTCTGAGGCTCCTTTCGTGCTCTTAGGTAAGCCTTAATGTAAGCTCTCGACATTGCCAACAGGAATCTACTTAGTTTATACAAAGGATTTAGGTACACCATACATCTGAAACCGAAACATCGATATAAGTTTCTCTGAAAAGAATAGTCTGTCCTCTATCCTATAAAATGGTTTCCTTTCCATCAGAGAATCTTTTCTGCAACATCACGAATAGGGACTGCGGGAAACCGTTCCCTCATTCGAGGATCTAAATTTGAAACAGGAAATTCAATTAATCCCGCAGTGATGAACCATAAACAGGACCGAAATAGGACAACTGTGCTCACTTTTATTTTGCCTTTGACACTGTCGCGATACTCTGCTCTTATCAAAATGACTTTAAAAAAAATCGAACTCAAAAATCTGTTAGGAAGAGGTACTTAATGTTTTGTGTTTTAAGTGTTGTCTGTTGTTGTGCTTTGGTTTATATTTAGATCGCTTGTTTTGCTTCTTTTCAATGTGTTTCATTGTGTATTGTGTGACAATTGTGTTACAATTTCTCAAAAACGACTCTACCATCCCGCCACCGGCAACAAAATACAATAATCTTGTTAACTCGCTGATTTCTAGTTGAATACAATTAAGGGTTTTTTGTATGAAAACATATTCCAAATAACAAAGAAATGAAGACTCTTAATTTTACTGAACAGCGATTCCAATTTTCAATTCTCGATTTGCAGACAAGAACGAGCCGGGCCGCTTTCTGGGCGAAGGCGTCTCGTTTCGCGCCAAACTAATCGGCGTGTTGGAGGTGCCAGAAGCCCGTGGTGATAGAATGTGCCAGGAAGCCCTATCAGATCTTAAGATGGCCATTCGCGCCGCGGGCGAACATAAACAGAGGATACAGGTCCACGTGGCTATAGATGGACTGCGCCTGCGTGACGACAAGACTGGAGTAAGTCTGAATCTTTTTCTAGAATTTGTTACCAACCGAAATGTTTTTAGATGTTGTAGGTAACCTTCTACGCTGACGGCAATCCCTCTGTAGGTTTTTTGTCGCAAGATAGAGCAAGATCATGATAACGAGGTACTTACTAAGTTAGTACGTACTTACCTAAATGTTTTTTGCACGTTTCAAACAAATCTTAAAAACAATACATATTCACATCTGCACTTGTGCTTAAGCTAAAATAATATTAGGCTACGTCAACATGTTAATTCAATATCTACGTAATACACACGTAATATTGAAATGCAAACATCCGTTAGTAGCAACCGTTGTTATATTTTACAGTGAGGAACGAAGAATTCCGTTGTTTTTCGATTTTCGTAAGAAAAATCAGCTGACGAATTAACCGAATTTATCAGAATCAGGCTGTAGTATAGCTCTAGAAAGTACTATTAATTATTCTGTGTAGCCATGCTCCAGGCTCGATTGTAGCAATGGGCATTCAGCCAGAAATGGCAGTATCACCAAGCAAAAATCCAGACAGTAGGATTTATGCATTATATTCAACCCGTATTCGTGCTGTAACCCCAAAATAAATCAACTCCATGTAGCTAAAGTAATTTACGTGATTCTGCACTACGTGAAAGATGCCCAGAGTTTTACAACATGCTATTTTCATTTTGGAGTTCCTTTATATGGTATATTATTGACTCTGAGCAATTCGTCTATGTCTTTACCCAAAGAGCCCACAGAAAAACGCTCCATGTTTAGAAGGACATTTTCAACTGTCGGTTGTTGTCAGTTCGACTGTTACTTTGAACAGTCGTTCGTTGGACCATGATGGTTGTTGTGGAAAGGCCTTTGGTTACCTAAAAACACTAAAGATCTCCGTAATCTCATTATTCGGGTGCTCAAGTGCTCTAGAATTTTATTGAGATCTATTTGTCAAATAGTTTAACAGGACGACATAATGTTCGTAGGAAATGACTAAATCATGTAAGACATCTCGTGCTAAATTATTGTCTCCTTGTCAACAATGTAAAAACGTCTCTTTGTTTTAGTTTGTTGACAAAATGATAATGATCATTGAAACATTGCCTACTATTGTTACTGCATTGCAACAACAACATGATAAGGCTATTCATAATGCTTTGTGTAAGAGCTCTTTCGTTATTGTAACACAGTCATATTTGGCATGAGCACAGAATAATAAATGTACAATGGGTCATCGACATCGGACAATATAATATCTTACAGACTTTATGCTGAATCACCGCTCCACTCAACCCACTCCCCTTAAGAAGCAAAGGAATTAATTTTCATAAGGGTTTAAGTAGGATTAATATTATGATTACATTTCGCCGTAGGCTTACACTTGATCGGTGATTAAAGTGTTAGACATAAATCCACGCCATGTCTTACGAAGAGATAGTGACTAGGTACTGACCTTGTCTGAGATTACATTTTATTTATACCTTTCGCTGATCCCCCTTTGTGGAGCAGTAGGGGGCTTATTAATTGTTAAATAGGGTATAATAATTTGAGATGCAAACAGTACAGGTGTTCGGACAACTGAATCACAATCGTCGAACGCGACGTTTCGTAGTCAATAGTCATTTTGAAACAGGATAGATTTATTGTATATAAAATAGATAAACAAAACTGGTCGTTGGATATTCTCCCGGAAATTCAAACACTGGGTTTAGTACAATTGGTTCATCAAATATCATACAAATTACGGTGGGATACCATCTCGTTTCAATACACTGAATATGGATGTCTTCATTTCAATAAGCTGATCTGATCGGTTAAAATGATAACCAGTACAATGGAGCCCAAGGACCGCGCCTTCTATTATCGGTTCAAAGTCACTGGCCTGCAATAATGAGGCCAACGAATACGCTGCATGTATCATTGGAGAAGAAAATAATTGGCCAAGCGCGTGTCAGGCGCATTGAAGGCTTCCGATGTCAGTAAGGACAAGCATGACTAGTGGTCAGGTCCCAAACCAATTCAACGCCATCTAGGTACCCAACTAACTGAATTTAGTATGGAACTGTTATGTAAATCAGGCCTTAAGCCATGATAATTGTCCTTGAATATTTATATAACATAATTATTATATAAGACTAGCTGATCCGACAGACGTTATCCAGTAACTATGAATATTGAATTAGATTTGGTACAATCTATAACTGTCAATTAATAATGACTGACAGTTATGTCAAACAAGGTTACAGAATAAAAATGAATATCGTCGTTTAGTTTCTTAAATTTTCTAATTTTCCACGCAACTTTCTTATTTTTTCTTTCATAAAGAACCTTCTCCTGACAATAACAAACACAACCATGTTTAATTAGCGAAATCGGTATAGCCGTGCACGCGTGACGCCGTGACCAAGGAAATAGGGATTCATTTTTGTATATATAGATTAATATAATTATCAAATGAATATTTGTATCGGAAACCTCTTCAAGAAACCTCTTAATGTCTTTGAAAGACCGTGAGTGGAAAACAAAACACCTCACTTTTTATGTGGGAGAGAGGTACCCGACAATAAAATTAAAACAATGCTTTTATTTCCCAACTTTGTATTAATTTAAACATAGAAAAATTTATTTAGGAACCCTAAATACACCTAATTACATAGGCTTACCGCCGTAAAGTTGCTTGCCTTTCGATATTTTATAAGATATATTTCGGAGAATGTGCCCAGGAATTACAACATCTAATTCGACCATCTCCTTTTCACAACAGGACAAGCAGACGTATCGCTCAATACCATCCATACCTTGTCAGTCTATCAACCTTACGAACAAAGCGCTTTGCTTCCACATTTATAATGCGTACAGCTAAGGATTGGAATGCTGTGCTGTCGTCTGTCTTTCCAATCTAGGCCTCTTCAAGTCTCGAGTAAATAGGTGTCTTCTAGACCTGCGTGCCCCATCGTCAGCCACATCGTCGCTTAACATCAGGCGAGATCATGGTCAAACGTAGGTTTATCGATGATAAAAAAAATACATGAAATCAAATGATCGTGATGTAATTAAAATACCGGATATCTTCTAGAACTTCATTAAGTAGCTACCTACAATGCTTTGAAGAATCAAACGTGCCAAAACAGATTAAAATGTGAATGACGTCTTTGCCATACAGGATTCGCTGTACCATCACCCGGTGCACAAGATATCGTTCATAGCGCAGGACATGACTGACTCCAGAGCGTTCGGCTATATATTCGGCTCTCCCGACACCGGCCATCGCTTTTTCGGAATCAAGACTGATAAAGCTGCTAGTCAAGTAAGTGCTTTACTGATGAAGTGCCGATTGCCGTTGTCAGTTCAGTTGGTGGTAACTCTGCCTTCTGCTCTGTAGGTTGTGGGTTCAAAGGCACATTTGTGTGATGAACATGTGTGTTCTGTATCTGGGTGTTATAGAGTATCGTAAGCATATATTTAGAAATATATACTAGCTAGTTTGGGACTAGATGGTATTATGTGAATTTTCCAGCAAAGTTATAAATTTAAATAAATAAATAATGCCGAACATTCAACACAGCACCATCTGGCATCAAAGTAAGCAGAGCTTGTGTTATGGGTACCACACATGACTGTTGAACTACTTATATACTTTTTTTTTTAATTCATAGATATTATACATAGAAACATCCCAGACCCGAGGCAATTACTTGCAGATCATACAAATATTTCTCCCGCGGCGGGAATCGAGTCCGCAACCTTCTGCGTCTCAGGCGGGCATTCGCCCACTGCGCCGCAGAGGTCGTCAATAATTGATTTGAAATGAAATTAAAAATATTTTTATGGCACGACACAACACAAAATAGACTTAAAAGTTAAGGTGGTACACAATACAAACATAATAAAATAAATGGGTACCTACGCTACAAAATTCAGTAGGTAGGTGTGCAGTATTAGGTACTTGTAATCGTAAAGATATAGTAGGTCGCCATTTACAAAGATGTCTTACGCACCTTTTTAGAACTCAAAACTTGTTAATTCCTTATTCGCTCAACAACCCTCTATAGTACTAACTATATTCAATGTGTACTCACTGTGTATAGTTACAGATGTAGCACGAACGGTATTCTCAAGGGTAATACGAGCGGAAGTATTAAATAACTCGTTGTTTGAAGCTTTAAAAGTTCGTTGGTACCACTAGCCTGCTAGTACACCGACCTTTGACCCCATTGAGTTGGTTAAAACGTTTCGGTGAGGTACTGAATAATCTGACTTACTCTGTGTTTTACTCTGCGGCGCAGTGGGCTAAGGTCTGGCTGAGACGCAGTAGTTTGCGGGTTCGATTAAAATTTTTGTATGATCTGCAAATATGTGTCTCGGGTCTAGGTGTTTCTATGTATAATATGTATGTATTTACAAAAAAATATATATAAGTAGGATATCTGTCATGTGGTACCCATAACACAAGCTCTGCTTACATTGGGGCCAGATGCTGCTGTGTGAAATGTCCAGGATTATTTATTGTTATTATTATTTATGATACTGTAATTTTTTTGAGTAGGTATACGCACTCTTAGTTTCTGGTTCTATTAATGACAGAATCTTAGTGTGGGTAGGAATACCATTGTTTCTACAAATGCTTCTTGTCTCATTCAGGAATTCATAGATTGGTGTTAATTAATTAACTGTCTACTGTTTTAAATTAGCTGTAGCAATTAAATTGTACACAGTACTTCTAATTGTTTTGTAACATATAGGTATCTATGGTTCCATCACTGTGGAAATTCCTTTAATTAGATACTTGGTCGAAGTTCATCTATCTGAAGTCATGAGCGATGACATTTGTGTCATTGGTATAAGATTCAAAATTCAATAATTTACCAGTGGTATACAATTGCCCTAGCGTAAGCTTATACGGGTAGATTGTAACGAATAAACTACTTGTATTTACAGGTAGTCATAGCAATGAGAGACCTATTCCAAGTGGTGTTTGAGCTGAAGAAGAAGGAAGTGGAAATGGCGAAGCAGATGCTGGAGGCGGGGAAACCGGTCGCGGTCTCTCTCACCAGGCCCATGAATTCACAGAGCTTTCTTGTCTCGGATAAAATGAAGGTAAGACAATTAATATACAGGAAAAACCCGTTAAAATTCGGTGCAGCGAATGTTCAGACTGCATTCATAACTTATGAAAATATATATCTTGAGCTTGAGTTTTTAGGATTTATTTAAGGTGTGCACCAAATACTACGTATACTATGTATAATATCGGTATACTTCGGCGCAAGCCGCTTAAATATCAAAGCAGATGTATAAATACAAATGCAGATGTGGATAGATTCACCTTGAAGTCATAAGAGATTAATAGGACTAACTGTGGTCACATTACTTTATTCCAGCAATAGAATGATGATGTCATACTAGTTTTAGACAACAAATTGCATCCTATAATGCAGATATACATTGTTGAACTACATGTATTTTTTTATTTTTTATTTATTTTTATATGTATGAAATTGCATTTTTCGAAGCTAATCTTTTGCGCAGAGAACTTGTATGAATTCAGCTAAAAATACTCTGAATAACGGACGATAACTTTCCACGTTTTCTCATTCTCTGTTTGTATTGGCACGGCTCACTAAACTGTATTTACGTAAATGAAACTCAAACTGTTTGTTTTGCCAATCGATCGAGTCTAACATTTCGTTAATGAAATATCAACAATCGTATCGATCGGCCAAAATATTACATGTCAGTAAAGAGATTATGAAAATGTGTATGGAATTGGAATGGAATTGTGTGTTCTAAGAGTAAAAACATGAAACAATGTTCGTTTCTTTAAAGTACTTAGTTTTAGGTCATTGATTCAGACATGACTTTATTACAAAATATTTAACAGATAAATAAATATTTAATATCAGACATGTCTGATCTGATGACACACATCGTTGCACACAGACACACATACATACACACATGAATACACACACACATGAATACACACACACATGAATACACACACACACTTTACATACACGCACACATTAAACACACCACACACTTGCCACTTCTTATTTATTTAATTTTTCGTTAGGGTTCTACAATCTGCCTATTTTGTTAAAGTATCTTATTTTGGGTTATGTTTTATTATGTTCGGAGGTGGGCGTTAACATTCGCGGAACAGTTATTTTATCTTCTGCGTAATGTTATCGTTCTTTCCATGTTTTTGTATATCATTGTTTATGCTCTCAAATAAATACATTTAGATTTTTGATATCTTAAAATGTCTTGTTTCGAACTAATAGCTGCATTTTCATACCTATTCGAAGATGTTTTCATGTTACCTATCTTGATAACTACTACTACTGCTTTAGTAACTATGTGCCAAAAGCCAACTCTTGTGAAATGACCTAATAAAATATTGTGACAAAAACATTTCAGTACTGTGTCCTTTCTCCCATAGAACATTATAATATCACGCCTCGACATGTCGGCATCAGCGCCTTTGAAGGCTGCCGAAGCCGCCGCTGAAAGCAACGTGGCAGAGCTGGTGGATCTCGAGCAAGAACTGTGCTCGTTGCGACGCGGTCTCTCGCAAGTCGAGGGATTGACGCCGTCAGCCGACCCGTTTGGAGATTCCTTCATCGTGCCCACATCTCAGTCGCAGGTAAACTTGTTTGACAAATAGATTGTTTAAGCAAGAATTTTGTTCGTTGCGACGCGGCCTCTCGCAAATCGAGGGATTGACGCTGGAGATGAACCGACCCTTTTGGAAATTCCTTCATCGCGCTCATAGAACGGAAAGAGCTCCCTAGAGCTCTAAAGTATAAAATTAACATATATATTGGTAGACAATGCACATAAAACCATCTAGCTCCAAACTAAGCATAGCATGTATTATGGTGAACAGACTGATAGAATACTTATATATTTTTAAATACATACACATGATACTTTATAACACCCAGACATAGAACCAACACTATGTTCATCACATAAATGTTTAACCTGGGAGGAAATTGAACCCTCAAACAGCGCAGAAGGTAGAGCTACTACCAACTGAGCTGACAAGCCAGTCAAATTTAATTGCTTTTGGTATAATATTGTGTCGTATCATACATCTTTAATTATGGCTACCTAAAACATTTTTAAGAATTATCACAAACTTAGTTCTTTTTACGTTTTACAGAAAGGCCTTATTCCCCCGCCACCCCCGTCCGGCACTTCCACACGTGGTCGCAACACTCCGTCCTCGCGAACGGTGTTTAGCCCGAGCAAGCAGCCATCTCTGGCTTTTGACTTGGCTCCATCTTCTTCCGACTTCGATACCCCGCCTACTTCGCTCGTGGATAATATTAACGTACCGAGCGAACCAGCGGTAAGTGATACCTAAACATTTTCAGGAAATATTAATGTCCTTAATGTTTATTGTTTAAGTGTTTGAAGCATATTATCGATCATATTTTAAACTTTTATGATGTAAAAACCATGAGTATTTAACCATTGGGCGATTGTTGTCCATATAACCACATAATATATTTTAACGCTCAAATTACTGATGCAATTTCTTACTAGCAGATATCTCCTTCGCGATCACAATTAACCGGTATTTATCGCGCATAACCATAATCCCGTTATTTAAAGGTAATATACGATAAATACCCGTTAACTACTAAAACAGAGATAGAGATGACCTCTATCTCCCTTTAACTTATATTAAAGTTCGATAATGTGCTTCCGAATTTGGGCTTATTATAGGTACCTAATGGATAGATACAAGTGACAGCGACACTTCGAAGGACACATTGTAATATGGATGGCTTTCAAATTTTACCGCATTATTCTCTAACGACAAAAAAACAATTAAGTAAGATAAGATTATTTACATCCAGATGTTTTTGATATACATGCAATATATTCCTGTGTCCTATAACAGAAGTATCTCTGTAATTTGTACGCTTTTTCTAAATGTTTATATTATTTTGTTTTATCCTGTAGGGTTTGTCAAAATGCCACGTATCTTTAAACAAACTGCAAACAAACAAATTTTTAATTTAGTTACATGTATGTACATAAATGGTAGGGTTGGGATCTTTAAGTTTACACCTGTGTTGGAAGAGTCCCCTCTATTCTGTGGTCCTCTGCACTTGTCAATAAAGAGTTTAGCATTAGGTTATTGAAGAAATAATAAATGGTAGAAATAGCGTTAGATATGCACGCATATCAGAGTAGATTGTAAATCTCTCTCTTAAAATCACATATGAGATAATGTGACGTTAAAATCTATTGCCGTTTTATTCATTTATATTATCTTTATAATATTTGTGTCACTAGTTATTTAAAACCAGTGTAGTAAAAGGATTAACGTACACCTCAGAGGCTCCTTTCGTGCACTTGGCACATATATTCGAACTTTTTAGATTTTACGACATACCGGTTTTCTCACGATGCTTCGGCGTTTGAAAGTATAATACTCACAATGGATCTTTCTAACTCGGAAGTTAAGCGCAAAGAAATCTTGCGCATGTACTGTTGTGCAGATAAATGTTGGCTACAGGTGTTTGAAGCCCGATACACAAAGGATAGTTTCTCAAATTTTTAGAGCCTGGGCTAGGTCCATGATACCTGCCTACACTACTTTTATATAAACTACTCAACAATTACTTATTAATTAAAATTTTCTGCCAATTTGAGCCAAATAATGACTTTGCGCAGCTATTTGCATCGAACTTCCGAGGTATATAGATCCAGTGTGCGTAGTGTACTGGTGTAGCGCACTTATTTTTTTCTATCTAAAAAATACTTCGGTACACGACTGGATTCGAACCCTTTGAATCGGAAGGATATCAGAATGCCAAGGACTTACTTTAACTGTACTTTAACGCCACATTACCTAATTATGTGGTTATGAGGTTACGGTATAGTTCTAAATCAATGTTCTCAAAGACCGTAAAGGTAGGTGGCACTTATTATTGAATCTTTTGACATGCCCTAAATATTATGTTTGCTTTTTCCTTTTATATGTTTCCTATGTGTCGTCTGGCCTCGCTGTAAGACTAAATAATGTACACGTTACACTTAAATGTAGCTAGCATGCAAATAGCATCCTTAAAACCCTGCACTAAGGGCGAGATACGCATAAATCGCATCTGAAAATGCGATGTCAATGTTTTTTTTTTTGCACGATTTTATGTTTATATTCTCATTGTTAAAGCTTAGTAAATGTATGTTTTAATGGAAAATGTTTAGAAAATGTGAATTAATCAGATCAATAATTAATTATAATCACTACATTATGTAGAAGTATCGTACAATAAATACAATTAAATAATTAAATAATAGCAATAAATACTTATTATGTGACTTCAAACACGTTCTTCTTAGAAATCTAAGAAGGTTTGCAGAAAAAAGTCCGAAACGCGGTTCAGTTACAATACCACAAGTTCACAAGTCATAAGTCACAATATCACAAGTTCTTCGGAATTGAAAACCCATTGCTTATCCCACTTCAGATTTTATTTGCGTATCATTTTCATATTCCTATGGTACTTCAACAAATAAGTAAACACATCAAGTGTTTTGATCGTCAGTAAATGGAAGCAGCAATCAGCTGTTCGCGCGTGAGTGTACGTACTTAGTCTTACGGTGTGGTTGCAGGTATGCCAGACCGTCGCGCCTTCGACTCAGTCCCTCAGTTACGACGTATTCACCGAGCTAGACCCCCTTGGCACGGGCAAGAGTAAACCTTACGTTGACAAAAAACTATTCTTTCAGGAGCTCAAAAACCCACCAAAGAAAGTGCTCAAAGATCTCGCACAGTCGGTTATAAACGAGACAGAGTCAAAGGATCATTACGGGCCGGCTACGACTATGACGTCACTGACGCGGCATTCGGGTGGTTCCGTTGCAATTGCGAAGCCTCAAGGGGGCTTGTTCGGAGCGAGCTTTTTCGCGTCAGATCCTTTTGCGGAAACTGATCCGTTCGATAACACGGATCCATTCTCGGATTCGTTCAAAGATGATCCTTTTACCAGTATGCAGGAGTTTCCGAAGTCTAGTCTGATTCGGGCGGAGGATTTGAAGATGGATGCGGGTGGGTCGGTTGCTAGGAAGAGGGAGTTGGATAGAGAGCCGTTGGAGAATGATAAGAACGTTTTCAACGGACCGTTGCAAGTGTCGTTGCCGCCGGAGCCAGCGCCCAAGTCTCCGAGGCTTCAGAGACAGGTCAGGACTTTATGGTTTTCACTATTATTGCCCCTTTTTAGTGCTTCCGTGCTTTTGAGGATATGTTTAGATGTTCTTGTCTTCAATAATCGTTGGGACATATGGAGATTTTCCGAAGTTCCATTGCAACTTGTGGATCGCCCCTATCAGTGAGTACCTAAGGTTGTGTTCGTACAACGCAACCACAGATAGTCATCTATTACTCTTAACCATATACCGGTATAACATTTAAAACTAGCATGGTTTAGAACATAAATTTCACTCAAAACGGGATATTTACCATGATATGCGAGTCTTTCTGCTTCCCGATATTTGGCACAGTTGCATGCGCCGTGATCATGAGATGAACCAGATAGATCAGTTTATCTTGTGATCATAGCGCATGCAACTTTATAAAATACCTAAATTAATTATCACAACAAGAATACATTCAAAAAGAACGCGACTGCAAAAAAGTTATTTTTGCAAACCCCTTTAATTTCCTTTATTTTGATTTCCTACACTCGATAGGTTTGTTTATTTTTTTTTTCTATTTCGTGCCAAAAATCCTCCATTTTGATTTTTTTAAACAACAATCTAAGGACACTTGGGGTTTTAAGACGAATATAACGATACCTTAACTGTCGAAGTCCATCCAGCTGTTTGGAAGATACGAGGTAAGAAATTCACAAATATATATACAAGATACGCGCGAAAAACTAAACCTTTTCTTGGCTGTAAAGTCTAAATAGCCAAATAAAATACGGATGTCAATCTTTAAAATTCTGAGTACAGACATCTGAGAAGTGCATATTGTTTTAGCTATTACCTTGTATTTATTGCGCACGAGCTGTCCTGTTCACGGCTTAGTCTGAAGTCTGAAAAATATATCAATGTCAAACGCCATAAGGTTACATTAGAAAAGTTTAAACATATTAACAAAAGCGCTAACTAAGGTTACATTAGAAAAGTTAATATCGTCGTTAAGTATTCTTAAATTTTCTAATTTTCTACGCAACTTTCTTATTAAGAAGCTTTTCCTGGCAATAACAAACACAACAATAAAATAATTAGCGAAATCCCAAGGGACCAAGGGAAATAGGGATATATTTTTATATACATATATAGATTCCTTTATAATTTATTCCAGACGTTTCAGTGGTGTTGCAATAACCATGGTCACGATTGACTCGAATACACCATAAATACCCGCTAGCTACCAAAACAATATGAATTTTGAATGTCTAAAAAATATCTGAGGAGTGTCGACCATCAACGCATGCCAGATACATTGAGCAATGTCTTCAGCAGAATCAGCAAAGTACTGAGTCGAGGGTCGGTCGTCGCGGCCGGAATGGAGAGAGTGTGTCCCCCCCTCCCCCGCTGCCGCCTAAAAAGTGTGTGGAGATCAGCATCGCCCGTCCGCCGCCTCGTCCGCCGCAGGACCACGAGCCCGACAGTGATCCTGCGCCGCCGCTGCCGAGACCCGTCAGGAAGAAGGAACCTATGGTAAATCATGGCCTCGCCGCTAGATATATCTATCTAATACATTTAAACGAGCAATTCTTGTATATATGTATATATATAATCTGAATCTCGGAAACGGCTTAACGATTTTCATTAAATTTAATATGCAGAGGGTTTTAAGGGGCGATAAATCGATCTAGCTAGGTTTCATTTTTAGAAAACGTCATTTTATCAGTGTTTTATATCGAGCAAAGCTCAGCCATCCAGGTACTAATATATAATGCCGGACATTTCACGCAGCATCATCTGACCCCAAAGTAAGCAGAGCTTGTGTTATGGGTACAACATTACTGATATCTTAATTATATACTTTTTATTACATAAAAACACCTAGATCCGAGACAAATACTTGTAGATTATACAAACATTTGTCCCGAGGCGGGTATCGAACCCACAACCTTCTACGTCTCAGCCGCACTTTGGCCCACTGCGTCTCAGAGGTCGTCACAGAGATAGATAGATAACTCTTTATTGTAGGTACTGAATAGTACGCAAAAGATTGCGGGTTCGATTCCCGCCGCAGGACAAATGTAAATGTTTGTATGATCTGCTAATATTTGTCTCCGTTCTGGGTGTTTTTCTATGTATAAAATGTATGTATTTAAATTTAAAAAATTAATATATATGAGTAAAATATCAGTAATGTGGTACCCAAAACACAAGCTCTGCTTACTTTGGGGCTAGATGAAGCTGTGTAAAATGTCCGGCTATATAATAATAATTATTATTATAACTACTAAAAGCTGTTTATTTTCAGGCTGATCGCAGTACCAAGCCCCGGCTATCTTCAGTAGCCACAAACAGTAGCGAAGATGAATATCTAACGCCAGCGCCACCCCCGCTACCGGCCGCCAGACGATTCGATATCACCCTCAGCCAACTACTAACCTGCTCTATGGACGACCTAGCTAACAGGTAATCAACTTCGGCAAGTCTTGGTTAAATTTGAAATGTCACATTCACTATTACACTGGTTCGAATACAATAACTCAAAACATACAATACTCACACTGGATGTTTCTCCCTCTGAAGTTAGGCGCAAAGCCATCTTGCGCATGTACTGTTGTGCAGATAAATGTTGGCTACAGGTGTTTGTAGCCCGATACAGATCACAAAGGATAGTTTATCAAATGTGTAGAGCCTGGGCTAGGTCCATGATACCTACCTACTTTTTATATAAATTACTCAACAATTACTTATTATATTCTCATTTTATAAATGATTATTTTATGATATTAAGTCAATAAACGTGAAACTCAATAATAACAGAAAACAGATAACAACTATAAAAATAATAACAAATACTCAACAAAAACGCTTAAAATGAATAATAACAAAATCTTTACAAGGCTTGAAATTATAATTTGCGAGTTGATAACGAGTGTACAGCGAGAGTAAGCGAGATAAGACAATACAAACATAAATGAAAGAGCGAGGCAGTTATTAAACGTTTTTAGCCCCCTCCGCAACTCTCGCTTGCAGCCAATTTGACCCAAAAATTACTTTTGCGCAGCTATTTGCACCCAACTTCCGAGGTATAAAGATCCAGTGTGCGTAGTGTATGTCCATCGTGGACATAAATCTAAATTGGAACACAAATGGTCGCGTACAGTGCGGTTTCAGAGGAATTTCTTCCCGTGAACGCTCCGGATGTGGAATGAGCTGCCAAGGTTTTCCTGGGGAAATACAGTATGGGGTACTTCAAGAGGGGAGTTAATAGGTTTCTCGGCGGTCGGCAACGCGATTGTGATGCTTCTGGTGTTGCAGGCGTCCAATGGCTTCGGTGACCGACCGCTTACCATCAGGCGGCCTTGATTGATTGCACCATCAATGTGGTATATAATATATATTATTTTTTATTTATTTTGATGATTACGTTTGTTTCAGATTACGAGTGCCGGCCGCTACGTTGTCGTCGATGACTCTGCCACAACTCACAGAGTACCTTCGATCTTACTTAGCGGCTGACAACGAAAGAGCCGTAAGTTTATTTCCATATTGTTATAGATATAGGCGAACTCTGTGGCGCAGTGGACGTAGATCCGGCTGAGACGCAGAAGGTTGCGGGTTCGATTCCCGCCGCGGGACAAATGTTTGTGTGATCTGCAAGTATTTGTCTCGGGTCTGGGTGTTTCCATATATAATATGTATGTATTTACAAAAAAAGTATTTAAGTAGGTATATCAGTCATGTGGTACCCATAATACAAACAAATGTCCGGCATTATTTACTTATTTATTTATGGATATGAATGAATGAAAATTCTATTCATCTTTATTGTATCTTTATTGTACACCTTAAATTAGATAAAAATTTGTCAAACTATATCTAAGAAAATGTATGTACCATGGTAGATCTTATTGTTATGAGAGCAATTTCTTCCAGATAACCATAAAGGAAGATACATCGGAATGCGTAAAATTTTACATAAATATTTCATATAAAAAAATGCAATTAACTTGCATAATATTATTGATACTTATATGTACATACATGAACGATATGATCTCTAATTAAGCAAGAACATTAGGTGGCAACCCTAAAACCATCTTGCCTCCATTTCGACAACCAAAATTAGTATAATTTGAATTTAAGATATCCTTCGACAAATAATAAACTCTACCGCTTTCTGGTTTGTACCAAACTAATTTTCTTACTTACGAAATAACAAACCAACAACAAAGGTATATACAAAAACTTAATAATAATAATGCTGGACATTTCACACAGTATCTAGACCCAAAGCAAGCAGAGCTACTGTTATGGGAACCACATGACCGATGTACTACTTATATATATATGTTTGTAAAACATACATGTTATACCTACATAGAAAAAACCCAGACCCGAGACAATTTTTTGCAGGCATTTGTCTCAGGCAGGTCATGTCTTATTTTGTTCTATTATATAATGTGATACGTTTCTATCCTGCAGCATATCCACATAGAGCCGTCACCGCACATACAAAAGTCCAAGCATATATCAGCCATGTCTATAATACAACCAGCCTCGATGTCACCACCCACAGACAGACCGAAACCGTCTGCGCCCACTCTATCGAACCTCTCAATATCATCTGAATTCAAACCGCAATTCGAAGACAACTTCACACCGCCACCTTCCGACACCTTCGTAGCTAACTTCGATGACTTCGAACAGAAAGCGAACTCGTCATACGACCGATACGCAGCGTTCAGAGAAATCCAGGAACAAGAATTAAAAACTATGTCTATCCTAGATTTTGTTGAACCGAAGCAAGATTCCGATGAGAAGGAAGAATTCGCGGCGATAGATACGATAATACGTGAGAATTTAGAAATTGAAGCTCATGAAATCTCTAAAAGTCCGTTGAAGTCTTTAGATGAGTTGACCATAAATTCGTTTAATATGTTCAGGAGTTCTGTTAGTCCGAAGCCGTCTCATGCTCATACGCCGATTGACGCGAAGATAGAAGATATTAAGTCTGTTATGAAGAATCTGCAAATTGAGACGTTGAGACGGAGTGTGTCGCCTAGAGATAACGGGCATGTGGAAATGAAGCAAGAAGATACTAATGATAGGTATGTACTTTTATCTGTATTTATAGTAAGGTCGACAACTAAAAGTAATTCTGTATCAAAATACCTAAATAATTAACCAGTCAGCATGAGATGAACTAACGGTACAAAAAATAATTATAAGGAAAACGGAGACAAAATGACCATTTGCAAGTGATTTTGACGTGACAACGTCTAATAAATCGATCAACGCCGGCTGCACGCACGAAAAAGGATGACTCATTGTCCCGTTACATCGGAGAGAGAGCGCATAACAAAACAGATCTATCTGTGTTGTTATGACGTTGTCACGTTAAACTATCGTCCGACCGACTTTACAGACAACTAATTTTTTTTTCAATTATTAAATCGACTTCCTGATCAAATGATTTTAACGCGTATTCTCGGCGCTCTAGGATCTCGGCTATGATTTTTTAATTAGAAAACATTCAAATAAGGAATTCAGATATGAGTTTTAATAGGTAATTTTTGAATTATCTTACTTACCGCCTATTATTGTAAGCTGGAAATTTAAAACAATGTAAATTTTAGGAAAAGATGATGATTTTTGAATATTGTATCCATTATTTCATAATTAAATTATAATACTAACAGTTACTTTTAAAACTATTTGAAACTAGGAAGTAGGAAGCAAAATATTGAAAACACATACTATATTTCTTTTATTATTCCTTCAATTAATGAGTAGCCACTAAATAACGGTAAAAAAGACTAATTATTTCCATACAAAAGTATTTTGTGGGCACCGTCTAAACTCAAGTATTATTTATCATCCATACTAACATAAAAATTGTCTGTGCCTGTTTATAGATAAAAGACACATTATTGCACACCATAAACACATTATACTGATATAATAAGGAAGTTGGGCGGTCTTATCGCTATGTAGCGGTCTCTGTCGACAACCAGACAGGTTAGGTTGGATGGATTAGGATGGATAGAATAAAATACAGCTGAAAATGTGCGATGATAATGATAAAAGAAAGAGTTCTGTGAAGAAGAAAAGAATTCTGTGTTTTTGTTTCCTTTTCACGGCTGAACGTAAAAAATATGGTAAGAATGTATCTTAAGGACGAACATAGTCTTCTTTTTATCTTGTATCACTTGTGTAAAGCCGCATGCAGCAGCTAGTCATTCATATTATCAAATCAAGCTATAGGTTCACGTACTGACATATCATAGAATATAGTTGAAGTATATTTTACAGGTATGCAGCACTACGCGAGATCACAATAACCGAACCGCCAGACGAATTCGAATCCCTCCCCCCGGAAATTCCGAAAGAGCGCAAGAAATCTGACGAGAAATCCGACGGTTTTGACAACTCGGACTTCTTCGACTGCATCGACAATAGCTCGCTGTCTTTCTCGCACGTTGAAGACGCGTTTAGGAAAAGTCCGGGAGTAAAGGAGAGGGAAGATGTGAAGGAGAAGAAGATGGAGGTTCAGGTTGAGTTGACGCCTCTTCGTGAGCTTCAGCCGCCGCCCGCTAGACTTTCTACGGGGTCCATTAGTGATGTTGTGAGTGGATCCTCTCCGGATACTAAAGGTGAGCTGGTTTTATTGATTCAAAGATATCCTTGTCATCTTATTAAATAAGACGTTAACTTTCTAGTTTTGTGGATTCTTTGTTTAGCTAATATTTGTTTAGACTGGTCTATCAGCTCAGTTGGTAGTAGCTCTGCATTCTGCGAAGTTAGTTGGGGGTTGGATTCCCTTCCTGGACAAACATTTGTGTGATGAATATAGGTATTTGTGTCTGTTTCTTGGGGTTATAAAGTATCACTAAAATGTATTTTAAAATTTCTAAGTATTATATCAGTTCTCTGGTCACCATAATACAAGTTATGCATTTATTTTTACACCATTGTACACCATTTATTTGTTGTTTTATTTCATAATGCTTACTTATATATTTTTTGGCAGAATGACCGCGTCAAGGCAGAGCTCTGCTGGTCTAAAAACTCTAGTGCATTTCAGATAGTGATTTTCAGAAACATGTGGCTAGAATTTTCTCGGATTCCTCGTCGCACAAATCATGAAGCAACATAATACACTTATAATTCCCAAGAACACCTAATATATCATTAAATAACAAGAGAAAAGAAATTATTTTTTTAGAAGAAAAAGAAAGCAAGCTATATCAACCCATTTCTTAACGGTTTCAAATATAAACTGATGTTATAGATAAAGTGAAGGTGGTGAGCGGCGGGATGGGCGCTGTAAGTGGCGTAGGCGTGGGCGTGGGCGTGGGAGTGGGCGTGGGCGTGGGCGCGGGTGGGCGCTGGGCAGTTCTAGGCGGCGCGGGTGGTTCCGGCGCTTCCTCTGACTCCAGAGACTCAGAGCCCCGGCCTCGCGCTCGTCGTCGGAATGCCAGCCCGGCTCGAAGACATCACGGTAATGTCTATGTCTATGTCTATTTAAAAAGTTTTCTTAAAATTGACGACCTCTTTGGCGCACTGGGTTCGATTCCCGCCGCGGGAAAAATGTTTGTATTATCTGTAAGTATTTGTCTCGATCTGTGTGTTTTTCTATGTATAATATGTATGTATATATTTACAAAAAAGTATATACTTAAGTAGTTTACCATTCATGTGGTACCCATAACACAAGCTCTGCTTACTTTGAGGCCAGGTGATGCTGTGTGAAATGTCCGTCCGAAATGTTTATTTATAATTATTTTTTACTAGGTGACTCGAGAGACGTTGTCCTGTCTTAACTGCATATTGAATTAGAATTGGTATAATTTATAACTGTCAAACGACTGACAGTTTTGTCAAACGCCATAAGGTTACATTAGAAAAGTTTATACTGTCAAAAGCGCTAAGGTTACATTAGAAAAGTTAATATCGTCGTTGAGTTTTCTTAAATTTTCTAATTTGCCTCGCAACTTTCTTATATTTTTCTTTCATAAGAACCTTCTCCTGACAATAACAAAAACAACAAAAAAAAATAGCAAAATCAGTCTAGTCGTTCACGCGTGTTGCCGCGTAACCAAGATAAATAGGGATTAGTTTTTTTATAATATGTACTAGATACCTATTATCTATATCAACTAGATATTGGTGACTTCGTCCGCGTGTTTAAAAAAAATATCCAATTGTAAATCTAAACCATTCTCGAATCCATCCACTGTGTGTTCAACACACAAAAAAATCAGTCCAGCCGTTAAGGAGGAGTTTAACTCATTCACTGCCACCACGATTTTCTTGAAGTTTATCGAGATGCCACCGTATAAAACCGCGGACACGCTAGGCGTGCTCGCGGCATTGCTTAGAAAAACAGATTTTAGTAAGTAAATTTATTATAACGTAATACAAGGTTCTCAAACTTTTTTTACTAAAATTCCCATGCATAAATGAATAAAGTTTTATTGTGAACTGTAACATTGGCATTGTTAACAGTGCAAGTACATTTTTTTTAATAATATATTGAGTGACAATCATATTTAAACATATTTTCAGTCTTATATGAGTGAATTCATCTAAATTATTAAACCGATAAAAAGCTTTGAACTGCAGAAAGTTTGTTTACGTTATTTATCTCGTATTATCGTAATGTTAGTTGATTGGCCTTACTAATTACATAAGTATGAATTAAATTCAAAATATTCAAATGAAATAAATTGATTTCTTATCTTTTTTTCAGAAAAGTTAAATTTGTACCGGAAACGGAAGATATTAATGATAACAAAATTTTTAGCGAGACAAACGAACATCAATTGATTTTAATATAATAGAGATAATTTTACTATACGTGTGTATGTCACTGTGTGTGTATGTATAATTATATAAAGATATACATCGGATAGGTACGTTTTTTTTCATTGATGGCGTATGGAGTTGTATAAGCGACTTCATATAAGTAGTATATCAGTCATGTGGTACCCATAACACAAGCTCTGCTTACTTTGGGGCCAGATGGTGCTGTGTGAAATGTCCGGCATTATTTATTTATTTATTATTTATTCATACATGACACAGTACTGTATACGGTAAAAACAACGGTTCGATAAATTATGACATTCCGTTTTGTCATCAAATACTGGTTAAAAATCTCATATCGCAAGCTTATAACTCTGAAATTAGCGAAGCATTTAAAAGAATAAAAAAGTTTGGGAACCTAAGGGTAGCTTCAGTAAGTGAACACACCTAGCGTGTTCTCGGCACTACAAAATACCTATTTTTCGTAAAAAAATCTAACTAGTTTTTTTAGGGAACCGCTTCAATATGCCATAGCCTATCCTTTAAAAATGATGCACTAAAAATTTGAACAGAAAATCTGGCCTAGTTTTGGAAATATAACCGAAACATTCAAAACACGCCTGGCGTGTTCTTGGCGTAGAGACTTAGATTAGCCTGAACACGCGAGGCGTGTCAGTGGCAGTGAATGTGTTAATTACAAACTCACGCACAGAAGATATATATATATATATATATTTGAGATAATCTATCTTTATATATCTTTATCTTCTTCGATGTACCGAAGTCGCGATATCATGCCAAGAACAATAGAGAAAAACAATTGTCCTATTCAATTTCATGTGTATTTACTTATGGTGTTACAAATGAGGTCGTAACAAGTTGCGCTGAAATCGTCACTTTCAATTGTCATCTATAACAATGGGGCATTGAATGTTTGTTTATATACACACACATTGATTGGCACATAAACACATAGACACACACAAGCACACACATCAAAGATTTGTTAAATGAACCAAGGCAAGAGCGAAATCTCCTTGTGCAAGTATTCTTTACTTAAAAGGAAGTTTTATCATTGTTTTAAATTATGTGTCTATGGAATCCAAATAAGAAACATTTGTATTTAATAATTTTCAGTGCAAACATCATCATCATCGCGCGACGTATCTCCGTGGGACGAGGACATGCCTCCTGTAACTCGGCTGCCTCGACCGCCGTCTCACCACAGAGACCGAGATAGAGAATCGAGGTATATCTCTGACGACCTCTGTGGTGCAGTTGGCTAAGACCCGGCTGAGACGCAGAAGGTTGCGGGTTCGATTCCCGCCGCGGGACAAATGTTGTACGATCTGCAAGTATATGTCTCGGGTCTGGGTGTTTCTATGTATAATATGTATGTATTTACAAAAAAAAAAGTATATAAGTAGTATATCAGTCATGTGGTACCCATAACACAAGCTCTGCTTACTTTGGGGCCAGATGATGTTGTGTGAAATGTCCGGGATTATTTATTTATTTATCTCTTGTTTTGTAACTATTAAACCACAACATTAACAAGTGTAGGTATATTAAAAACATAAAAAAACCCTCATTATTAAGACTATGAGGATCAGTAAAGTTAGAGCAAATTCAATAGAACTAGAAAAATCCACGTTATTATTTATAACATAAGAATGATATATCTTTTTGAATTATCTAAATCGGACCATGGGAAGATATTAAGTAATAAACATTATGCCGTCCCTGCCGGTAAACTGAATGTACTTGGGTGCGTGTGACGTCACTGGGACGGTCCGAGCGCTGCCGGCCCTCTTACTTCACGATTCGATAACTGGCGGCGACCGTCCCTGTGACGTCACAGCTACCGCGGCAAACACTCGGTGAACTTCGCTAGTAATTTTGTCATAACTTTGTAAATTTTTGCACTGTATGTTAAGGATTTCTTAGCTCTATAAATCTGCATTCTCAACTAAAAATGTTACGGATCCTCATTCTAATGAACCCAGATACCTTTGTAAGTTTGTGAGGATTTGGGTATCCTGCAGATTCCAGGTGATTCCATCAGCTTACCATGTTCTTGATATATTATTGAAGTAATTACCGAATTCTGAATCGATTAGATCTGTGGAATTTGCTCATATTTCTTCATAAAAAAAGGGCTGATGATCATCAAATGGCTAAATAGATTTTCTTGAATCATAGCAAATTATAACCTTAAAAACTCAAAATTCTATTTTCAAAGTGTTTGTTACTGCTTTAGGTTTAGTTTAAAATCTTAACGAAAGCAGAAAAATAACCTTAATAAATGATCTCAGACATAACTCATCCGGCTCGAGAGAATGCCTAGACTCCGGCAGCGGGCGCGAAAAGGACAAACTACGGGACAAACGGGACTTGCGCGACCGGGATCTAAGCCGTGACAGCCGCGACCGGGACCTTAGCCGGGGCAGTCGGGAGTCTGCACGGGACAGACGGGACTCTGGTAGCGGTCGGGATCGACGGGACAGTAAGGAACGGGACCATAGGTACGTGGGACTAACGAGACATGCAATATAAACCCTACTAATAGAAGGTCAGGCGTTCGACGCCCTTTAAGATGTTACAAGTACATTGGCGCACTTAACTTGTTGGGAAAATTTGTAGAGTTACGCGATAGAAAGAAACGCACTATGTGGATAAATATAATGTTAGGCACTTATGCCGATTTGGCGAGCTGAATTGAACTTTGTTGCGGCGTAGCAAGAGTCGCTATTTATATAAATGTTTTCATGGATATCGCATATGTATTTGTACTGATACTAATTCTGTGACCTTAAGAGGATATGAAACTGAAATTAATGGTTTTAAGGCCCAAATCCACCAAGACATGCTGAGACATGTCTTAATATATGTGGGCCTAAAAACCTACATATTTATACCTTTTGATGTTGAGACCCTGGATCCGTGGGGAACAGGAGCTCATCGCGTTTTCAAAACTATTTCACGGCGTCTAGTAGAAATATCGCATGACCCAAGAACTGGCTCCTATCTGGCCAAGCGCTGCATTGCTATTCAACGTGAAAATGCCGCCAGTGTCTTGAGGACGCTGACTTCTGGCAGTGACCTGGATCAGTTGGAGCTATCTATATAGATCTTTTTAAATGGTCCTAAGGTTTAAAAAGTTTAACTGTTTATGTGAAACTCAAACATTATTCGTTTATATCCATTTGTACCTACCCCGTTTTAAGCTAATAAATAAATGAAATGTAAATCGAAATAATTTAGAGAAAAAACTAAGTAATGTTTTCAAAAAAACCCTGTTGTTATTTTAGGGATCACAGGCGAGATCGTAGAAGTCGAGAGCGAGAAACCGACACGTGGGACAGAGACAGAACATACACCAGAGACTACAGAGACTCGCGCAGCAGAGAGAGACAGAAAGATTATCGGGAGAAGGACAGGGATAGGCATAGGAAGCCGCGGCACTCTTATGACGAAGAAGAAGAGTGAGTATAACATTTATTTATTAACACTAGTGGTCGCTCACTGGTCGATATTCGACCATAATTAATTAATAATTAATGTATTTTTTATGTATTATTTAAAAAAAGTATTAGCATTCTGCACTCCTTCTCTATATAAACTATAAGCGCGAAATTCAGCGAGTTCATATTCCTCCTTTCGTGCAATTTTCGTAAAAAAAGGGGTACAAAGTTTTTGCTTCACGTAATATATAGATGATTATATGATTACGATTAACTTATTGTGTCCCACAGCTGGGCAAAGGCCTGCCTCTGATCTCTCCAGTCATCTCGGTTTTGAGCTAATGGGGAGGTAGACTGCTCTTTGATCACGATAGATGTCGCTAGCATAGCTATTACCTTACATATGTCATGTCAAATAAAATACATTTTCTTGTGATGATTTTCAAATAATTATTTTAATACCGTAGTGTTGGACTCCAGACTGTAAAACAGACAATGCACACAACACCATCTAGCCCCAAACTAAGCATAGCTTGTATTATGGTGACCTGATGACGATAAAGTACTTATATATTTGTAAATACATACTTATGATACTTTATAACACCCAAACACAGAACAAACACCTATGTTCACCACACAAATGTTTATCCTGGGAAGGAATTGAACCCTCGACAATGAAATAGTTGTGTGGAAGCTTCAATAAGAAAAATCTTCAATGCAACAGCTGCGTCCAAATTGTGTTCCGTGCATTTCAACATCATTTTTTTTATTATTTAATGCTATGGCTTATGTTAGGGCTAGATGGTGTTGTGTAAGCTGTCCACCAATAACTACTTTTAACCGACTTCAGAAAAGGAAGAGGTTCTCAATTCGACTGTAATTTTTTTGAAGTGAAAACTTCTTTAGCATCTTTGTGATTTGAAAGTCGATGAAACGAAAAAGAGACAGACACATAAATTCATAAGATTTAACGTGGGAGAAAATGAGATAGGGAGCATTATACAGTGTTGCTTATATTCGTGGTTCTCAAATTTTTGAAGGTTTCACTTCTACCATGTGTGATTGCACACATCTTTTTTTTATGTTTGTTACCTCTTAACTTTCGACTGGGTGGAGCGATTTTGATGATTCTTTTTTTTTATTTGAACGCGGGTGTTTCCCGTGTGGTCCCATTTTTTCCAGTTGTGGCAATTGGTCCACAACGACAATTGGACAATTGGTACAATTTGGTCCAGTTCTGACAATGACATCCATGAGAAAACCATAATAAGTCTTAAATTTGCATTAGGTATGTGCGCGACAAATAGACGAATAACTCAATATCACGCCAACCGATTTCGATGATTCTTTTTTAACCGACTTCAAAAAGGAGGTTCTCATTTTTTTTATATTCAATGAAGTCGTTTGTCGTTTTAGTTTTTAATACGTGATTATATTTATTGTTTTTAGTTTTAAGATGTTTATAACGATGTTTCAGCTATAGTGATGGATGTGGCTCGGGTAGATCCTCATCACGGGACCGGTGGCCGGACCAACGGCCAGACCAACGGTGGCGGAGAGATGGTAACACTCAATACCAGAGATATTGTTATTACCACAAGTTTTATATACAGAAATGTACAAAATAAAAAAAATACATGTGAAACAGTTGAGCTATCTAAGGACCTTTTGAAACGATCTATAGATAGCTCAACGGCTCCAGATCACTGCCAGAGAGCAACGTTCCCAAGACACTGGCATTGCCACGTTAAATGGCAATGCTAATACGCTAAGCCAGTTAGGAGTCAGCTCTTGGGTCACGCAATGTATCTACCAGACGCCGTGAGATAATTTTTTAACTGTTTTTTTTTGATATATTTTACTGTTTCAACCTTGTACATATCTACTCCTGTTAGTTATTATAATGCTTTTGTTTTTAAGCATGGTCAGTGGGGCGATTATGGAACTTTGATACTATCAAAACATTGATACGAATAGCTCTCAGTTACTATTGATGAATTGGTCTCTTTCAGATTTTCTGAGACTCAACTCAAGCACAAATAAACCCTCATAAGTTATAAGTTTATATTTATTTCATAAGTATATAAAAATATATAAGTATTGTATCAGTCATCTGTATGGCAATTATGGATATTTTTATATAAATCAACATCTATCAATATCGATTAGCAATCAATCCGTATAATTTCAATCATTAGTTTGATTATAACTGGAACCAGTTTTGAGAAGTTGGATTATGTAGTTAGTATTACGTACGTTCGGCTTCTATCTCAAACCAAGTAAATATAAAGACGGAGTGTCGCGAAGAACCAAAGTGAAGCCTCTTGAGTAAACTCACACATCGACACACACTCATACACCCAAACCATGCTCCTTGCTCCTAGTACATACATACATACATACTTGTACTTATAAGTATTCTGTAATAGGTACATGTTATAATATCGTCAAGAAAGCATCATACAAAAAAATTTTTTTTCGTGATTTCATGACAAAAAGAGTGTCGGGAACCACTTTTCACGTGAAATAAAATATAAATCGTAATATTAGCTTTTTTGGTGTATTTTGAACACGAATCGTCATCGAAAACACTTGATCTAAAGTTTAGTACGATGCTTACTAGACGACGACGTTATAAGAGCAAGGAGCATGATTTGAATGTATATGTGTGCGTATATTCATAGAGAAGAGCAATGTTTAAAGGCTTTATATTTTGACTAGCTGTTCCGTTCGCTGTGACTTCGTCCGCGCGTTTTAAAAAGAAAAAAAATTATCTAATTGTACCGACTGCAGCGCTATCTGCCGGGCTGATTTGAGAATCTAAACCATCCAGGGCGCCACCCAAACGCATACAAAACATACACACATACACACATATATAATTCTACTGTACGTTACATACACACGTACAGTAGAATTATATATATAAAGATAATCGCGGCGCTGTCTTTATATTTTTTTGGTCTGAGGTTTCTATTACAAAATGTCAACCTTCCGTAATAATAATTCATCAATAGTTACTGAAAGCTATTAAAATCAATGTTTTGATATTATCAGAATTCCATAACTTTTCATCATAATACAAGCTATACTTAGTTTGGTGTTAACTATATAAATAACTATTGGTGGACAATGCACACACGCATTGTCCACCAATAATTATTTATAGTCCATGCTGTCAGATTATATGAAAGTACCTGAATGACCGAGCTTTGGTCGGTATAAAACACGGAAAAACGACGTTTTCTAAAAATAAAACCTAGCTAGACCGAATTATAGCCCCCAAAACCCCCTGCATACTAAATTTCTTGAAAACCGTTGCAGCCGTTTCCGAGATATTATATACGTACAAGAATTGCGTGTTTCAAGGTAGATTTCGTTCTAATAATGAATTCATCAATATTATTATAAATGCAAAATTTTCTGTTAAATTAAACTTGGTATAGATTTAGCCTGTGATTTGGAATTTCAGATACTTTTAAGGTAGGTACCACGGAAATAAGTATGTATATAATATATATGTTATATTTGCAGAAAGAAATTACGGTTCCCTGGGATGGCGCGAAACCAGACGGAGAGCAGAGACAAGACAACGAGAGACAACCGAAGATCCCAGGTACTTGCATAGCAAGATGAAATTGGTTTTGTTCTTTCAACATTTCAACCTGTTCTTACCGGCTGTCCTATAGTTTTAGTTTTAAACAAGTTAAATACAAAGCTTCTCTTCTTTTTCTTTTCTTGTCGATGCTTCAGTCATTATAGCGATATCAATCGCACTAACTGTGGCCGCGTTAAGATCTACCCTTGTGCAAGTATTTGGACAGAGAGGGCAACCGTTAAAAACTTATTTTTACTTATAATTTTCATTGCTTGATTGTCATCTTAGTTCAAACTGGGGTAGACTAAAAACCAGCCAACAGTTATAGTGCTGAGTCTACTTTAATTGCTAAATTGCTCCTAGAATTGTACTCTTTTACCTAACTCATTCTGTAAATTCTGAAGATTTTTAGGAATACTAATAATTATAATAATAAATAATGCCGGACATTTCACTCAGCATCATCTGGCCAAATTAAGCAGAGCTTGTGTTATGGGTACCACATGACTGATATACTACTTATATTTTTTTTTGTAAATACATACATATTATACATAGAAACACCCAGACCCGAGACAAATACTTGAAGATCGTATAAACATTTGTTCCGCGGCGGGAATCGAACACGCAAGCAATAAACATTTTTGTAATGTCAGTATAGATTCAAATTAGTTTAGACACGCCTTATTACTCTTTATTTTATGGAATAGTTAAAATTATCTGTTTATTATAATAATTATTGAAAAAAAATATAAAAATATTGATGTTAATATAAATTAAATTTATTACAGTTTATGACGTCATTTTAAAATCATCAGTATGTATTTGAAAATATACAAGTATTTTATCAGAATACTGATGTTCCTATAGTACAAGCTATAGGAACATCATGCTTTGTTTAGGGCTAGACGGTTTCATCATCATCATCGTAGAAGTATAATTTCTATTAATATGGGTTTTTCTGTTTTTCTTTATCTTGTTACAAAGTCTACATACGTCTATCATAATAAGTAAGATTACATGAATCTATACTAATATTATAAATGCGAAAGTAATTCTGTCTGTTTGTCTGTTTTTTACGTTTTCACGCCTAACCCACTGAATCGATTTATTATAATCGATGAATTTTGGTATAGAAATAAATGGGACCTTGGAGAAGGACATAGGCTTCTTTTTACTTAAGTACCACGCGTGCGAAGCCGCGGGCAGCAGCTAGTAAATAATAAATTCCAAAAAGTTCTGGTACAAACCGGGCTGCGTGTCCAACTTGCTCTCGACCAGGTTTCTCTGTCAGATACAGTTCAACTCTGGGTTGGCCGGCGCGTCGCTCTAACCGGCGAGACGAGCGCGAGCGAGAGGAGAGAGAGGCGAGGCGGCGGCCGCGGCGCGAGGAACCGAGACGGAGAGACTACCGCTTCTCCAACGACTTCTCCCCACGAGAGCCGTCGCCTTTCGAGAACGACGAAGCGCCAAAGAAACGGGTGTACCCTGGCTTTCCGGAATGCACAAGGTAAACTTATTTTATTCGCGTTAAAAGCGTTCTAAAGTGCTTTAATTTGCTGATATGTGGCTGGGAACTTTGATGTTGGCTTCGTTGGCGATTTTCCTCTATTCCTTTTTCACTGTGCGGCCTTGGATAATCGCGAAACGTATTTGCCAGCCATTCTGAAAAGATTATAATGAATCGTGAGTTTAAAGATTGCGCCAATATAGACTGCGTTACATTAAAGCGAAAACAGACTTCTTTTTATGTCGCTAGTTATAGCTATGTATAATATGTATATATACAGAAATAAAGTATATAAGTAGTACCCATAACACAGGCTCTGCTTACTTTGGGGCCTGGTGATGTTGTGTGAAATGTCCGGGATTATTTATTTAATACCAGAAATCACGCTCGCGCTTAGACTCTAAATATTTTATGTCCAATGTGCCTGTCGTGCTTTGGTGGGTATGCCTTAACGTACCAGGTCAAGTCAAAAGTCAAAAGATACTTTATTCAATACAATCACAAGGTTCACTTTGTAACGTCTTACATACTATGTGAATTTAGGTGCCAATTCATCCTAACCCAAGTCCAAGAAGAATTGGCAAGAAACTCGTCTTGGTCCTAGCGCTTTTTATATGATCCATCTTATAATTACCTTAACTACGAAATACTAATACAAGAGAGTTTATACATTTCAAGTGTGTCGGTTAACTGTCTGACGGCAGAGACGGCGGCTGACCCTATTATTGTTGTTATTATTATTTCATACAGCACCATCTACCCCTTAAGGTTGTCTGGCAGAGATCGCTACATAGCGATAAGACCGCCCATTGTACTACGGACTAGCAAAACATTGTTATTTTTGTTGATAATTGTATATTTGGTGTGCAATAAAGTATTATCTATCTATCTGTCTATCTACCCCTAATAGAATGTCTGATAGAGTATATACTTATGATACTGTATAACACCCGTGTACACAGAAAAAACATCTTTGTTCATCACACAAATGTTTATCTACTGTGCAGAAGACAGAGTCACTACCAATTGAGCTGTGAGCCAAATTTAATAGTTTTAATTTCTATCCAGATACGCAATGTATACAGCTGGACTGTCGACTACATCTGCGGTAGGCAACCCAACGCAAATACTCAACTCTAGATTCGCGTTCGATGCAGAAGAGACCGCGCTTCCTTCAGCTTCACCTCTCTCCGTCAGCAGTGCTCGCGCTCGAGATGGAGAATCCCCCGCAACGCGGTTCCGATTCGACTCAGACTCCATCTCGCCCCGGTCCATGTTCGAAGACGATTTCACAACCATCTCCACCCCGAGGGGACGAACCGCTTCTATAGCAGAAGAGGAAGAATCCGACGTTCCTCCGTTACGCGCTAAACCACCGCAGCAACACAAGGATATAAAAAAATCCGAATCGATTAATATATTCACGAGAGAATCTGACCCGTTTGAAGGAGACGCGTTTTTCGCATGCACCGGCTCTGATAGAGCGGCTAGACGGGAAAACTGGCCGGGAGATTTCCAAGGGTTCGATAACGCGTAAAACGTCCGTGTTGAATCTGTAAATCACTGCCGATAGCATTAGCACGGGAATATCAACTCTGTTATAACTAGGAATGGTCTAATCTCGAAAACAACAAATTGCACTAATAAAAACTACAGATTTTGCGCTCTCCGGAGTTGTAATATAGTTGAAGTTTCCGTCGTACTGATTTTAGATCGTGTAGAGGATTTCTTAATGACCAAAGCAATAGCGGGCCTTTATTGCTTGATTCACATTCGTACATTTATACTGAACCATTTTTGGGATATGATAGATTATTTACAATGATCCATTCCATATTAGTTAGTTATCTTTATATGATGTAAGAAGTCCAAACACTTATTTATTGTAGAAAATCTCAATAGGTAACCAGTATTATACACCGGTTACAACCGGTTTTAATGTGGAACTTAATTTTGAAAGATCTCGTTACATTGAGTTACATATTATTTTTTTTATTTTCCGCTTGTATTTTGTAAGGCAGTATATAATCTAAACTTAAAATATTCATAATAATAAGTAGATATATTCGCGGTGTAGCTCACATTATAAAGTAAATCGTTGAAATATTAAATATTGGTGTAAGATAACTTGTAAGTTCAATGCACACCGTTCTAATTACAATATTGTTGACTCCTCAAAGTGCGGGTCACTCGAGGTAGATGTAGCTCCTATTTTGCTATTTTTCTAATTTGTATTTTAGGATATCGTTGCTATTTATAACCTGGGCGATTATTCGGCTAACCAATTACGATAAATCGGAACGATGTCGTCGTGGAATTTTTCGTCAAATTATAATTACCGTATTATCTGAGGATTGCGATGTCGTAACGTAGAGTAGGGTTTCGCACGATAATTGTCCCGATATATCGTTCGTTTTGCCGAGTAAACACCCTGTTACGATTTGGTCATATTCCATTAACATACTGAAGACTGCAGGCAATTTTGATAAGAAAAGATTTGATAATGAAAATCTCTATCAAAATATTATGTTGTTATACCATTGTTCATTATCGTCCTAGTATTATTATGTATTTAAGACACGTATGACTATTTGGACTCAAGTTTGTATGTGACTGTAGAACATGTGATATGTACAAGCAACTCCCGTGTTTTTGACGTGATAACGTCTTATCAATCGATGAACGCCGGCTGCAGGCACGAAAAATTGACACGTTCCGCATGAGCCGAGTGTGCAAGCGATAGAGAGGCACGATCGGCCTAAACGTTCGGATTGTGACGCATCTTAATAGGTTAAAAGTATGCAATTTTTCTTCAATGTTTTCTTATGACGTTATCACGTAAAATTATCGTCCGTAAACCGACTTTACAGACAACCCTTTTTTTGGTTGGTCAACTTATTATGCTTATGAATTGTATGTTTTTATACAATGTTGATAAAATACTGCAGTTCCACTTTGCCGTGAATGGCTTAGTCGTCTACTCTGCAAAGCGATACCGATATAACGTAACAATAACTTCGTTGAAATGTTTGTCGAATTCAGTCGAATCGATTGTTCTTTTGTTGTAAAATTCAAATTATAGTATAGTCTATTGTTGAGGATTGTAGAGGATTGGATCGTTTTACACAAGTCGAAACGATGTAACTAAAGAAGGGTTATATATTACTAGCTGCTGCCCGCGGCTTCGCACGCGTGGTACCTACAGATAAAGTAGCCTATGTTCTTCTCCAAGGTCCCGTCCATCTCTATACCGAAATTTATAAAGATCTTTATGAATTTTGGTATCGTTCAGCCGTTTACCCGTGAAAACTTAACAAACACACAGAGACACTTTCGCATTTATAATATATATAGATTGTTCCGATATATCGTTGGTCGATTTCAAGAGTAATCTCCCTGCACCCGTACATAAACTATTTTGAACATTTGTATGAGTATATCCTACTATTATTATAAATGCAAAAGTTTGTGTGGATGTTTGGTTGTTATTGGTTTGTTTGTGGCTCAAAAGCGCTGCAATGGCTTAACGGATTTAGATACAATTTAGTGTCTATATAATCGGTGACCTGGGATGTAGATAATACTCGTGGGAAACTGGGGGCAGGAGCTAGTTTTATACTTATAAAAATACTATTAGGTACAAATTTTTTACCCATTCTGTATTTTGTAGCAATATTTGTTCATCTATTTAATATTTTGTAATGGATTTCCGCAAATAAATTTTTAAACACAATTTGTTATATCTAAAATGAAATAGAATTAACTATGAGTAAATTGTGGATTGGGCACAAATGAAACGTTGTCTGTCAGTATTATTGTAAATATTTTGCTATGTTGTTTTTATAATTAGTTCCTGTGTAAATATTGTTACCAGACTCTTCAAAGGATGTTTCATTAAAAAATATATTCATTTTAATCTTGGCAATGGATTATCCTCTAAAATCATTTATATTGACTACGTAACTAAGTAATACTTATGTATTTAATTAAGTTAACTTATTTATGTTTTTGTAATATTTTTAATCGATTATACGTCAATTATATGTTTAGATTTATAGTAAATTTGTTTTGAAATTGCTGTGATATTTTATTTAAATTGTGATTGCTTTTACCTGACTTATTTTTTACCATCATTATTTTTATTGATTGCTTATATGTTTGGTATAAAGGAGGTTTAATATTAATTTTAGTATAGGTATTTATTTTAACTGACATAATAGTACTTGTTTAAGTAAGGTATTTGGAATGTGCAGTACAAACTGAACAATTTTGTCAGTTGCACTGTGCAACGCAAAATGTGCTTATGTACTTGCATTGATGTTTGTTTTTTCTCAGCCTGATAACTATGTATATATTGATTTAACTTTTTACACATTACGATGCCTGAATCCTAGTAACCACAGTTTTGTATTCATGTGTTTTTGTAGATAAAGTATGTAGCTAGAGGAAATTAATTATTATGTGCAATTATAATGTACCACCTCTTTGATGCAATACCAAAGGTATTTTTTATGTTCTGTAACTGTTTTGTTAAATACTCACTTTATAATACCTACAATAAATTATAAACAAAATCATGAGAAAAGTATACATAACTGTTATTTTAATCAAATGAACCTAATAATTCCTTTTAGGTATCCGGAAAAAATGAATGAATGAAGAAAATGAAGAACTCTCAAAGCAGCATTTCATAGTATAGTCATTTATTCATGGTTCGTAGGTGCAATAAAGATCTTATAAAATAGACATTGTTCCCATCGAAATAGTACTAATATAATATGTTTCCTTCTGCTTCCTCTTATTTTGCATAAAAGAGCACACTTGCGTGTATGATCCCGAACAGTAGCCCACACAGAGATGGTTTAAACCCAGTGGGGGCAAAATGAGACAAATAGGATATACATCACAAGAAATTTTATGTTTTTATATTCAAAAAAACATTAAGTTTCTTGTGATTTAGAAATAGAAAGAATCATAACGTAATTCTTCATTGAAATTCAGAAATAAATTGAGGATTCATTGAAACAAACTCAAATGCCTGCGCTGTGGACGTAAGTTGATGCTACCAAATTTCGGGATCCCCTAAATAATTCTCGTTCATCGTTTTTATGACAGTTTCCTCATCTGAAAGTTCCCCAGATTACGTGATAGTTCGATTGAAATTTACTAAACAAGAAATACCTACTAACGCAATGTAGACTGCAAATGCGCAAAATATCACAGTCTACATTGCGGTAGTATTTTTTGTTTACTTAATAATTTTCAATCGATTTATCACGTTATCTTGAAACTACAAGGTCTAGAAACTCGTAACATTGCATGAAGGTGCTTTTCGTGATGCAGGCAGTAGGCTAGGTACCTGTTGAAAACGGGTTTTACAAAATTCACAAATAAAGAGGTTAAAACTGAAACCCTATCATGTCCCACTGCTGAGCAAAGTCTTTGACCAATCATGGCCAGACCTACCACGCTATGCTTAAACTCTTGTAGCATTGATTGGAGCCCCTGTGCTGATGATGCACAGAGTACGATAACATCAGCGAAGCCGAAGCGCAAGTTTTGTAAGATTTTTACCTCCCAACTTAGTTCACGTGTGTTAGCCAGGAAGCCGCTAATTTCCTAAATATTTCTAGGGATTTGTAAAAAGCTTCTGCGATACAGCGTCACTTTTTTTATCTCCTTTTTCTATGCTGAAGGAGGGACCGGAGCTCTCAAGTTGAATTGTAGCAGTTCTATTATAGAAACTTTGTATTAGATCTATGTAAGTTTGTTTTATTTGTTGGTTTTTTAATGATTCGATATCAGCTTTGTGTAGTCCACAAAGGCTGAATACAGGCGTTTACTATACTCTGTGATGATTTTCTATTATTTGATTTAGGCTATCAAGGTCGTTAGCATCCTATAGTTTGTGCAAGGTGGTCAGAGGTAGTAGCTATTCGTTAGTTTAAAAATATCAACCATAAAAACGCTTATCACATGGGTATTTTTTTTTTTAATTAGCTGGGAGATTCTCTGCAGGCTGTATCTAATCTAGCTACAGAAAGCTGTGTTTTTGACAGCTGTGTTTTTCCAACCACAGCTTGGGTCGCTCGAGATAGCAACTGGATTTGAGGGAGCTGTGGGATGCGGCTTATTAAACGTTGCTTAGGTAGCTGGACTCTGGAGAGGGACTGTCTCTTATATTTCGCCGCAGCACATACGCCAGCTGTACTTACACAAATTAATCAGAGTACCTAAGCATGAGACAACCAGTAGCGGTCTTATAGTTCTCGCTTAGAGATTACTATTCGTGCATTTTACTATGCTACACTGGACAGAGAAGCAAAGTGCTAGTCCAGGTGTTCGCAGTCCCGGGTGTGATGCCCTAGTGGTGGTGAGACGGAGGATGTTGTTGCACGTGTTATTTTGCCAAGTTATACAGTGGTTTTAAAAGTTAACGACCTGTCGAGAGCTACTTCCAAATAGGTAGGGTGTTGATGTGAACGCCTTGCCAAGAGATGTTAAGTTTAAGGCTAGTTTCGTTATTATTAAATTCGGCCAATGTAGACGTTCTGTCTCCAGTAACTCCGGTCCGTAGCCATCTGCACCACACTGTAGAATGACGGTCAGACCGTCTGGTTGAGGATCCTCTCTGAGATCGCTTACCCTTTCCGTGGCCGACGATGACCAGCTTTTATACGTTACCTGCTTCACGCACGACTAGCAATGTTGTAGCCGAAATACGACAGAATGCGACGGTAGCATGTCGTAGATAGCAGTTCTTTTTATATTGAGCTGCGTGAGGATTAACGCATAAGTGCGCTTCGCCGTCCACGGTATTCCCAACATTCACCTCCACATCTCGAATGCGTCAATCCTCATAGGTACTCTCTCTGCCCAGGAGGGATAACGTCTTCACACCATAGAGGAAGATCGCGAATACTAGGGCTTTACCAGGCCGATCTTTATTTTATATAAGTACCTATCTACCTAATATTATAGGTACTCAGTTTTTTCCAAATCACTTCCAAACGAGACAAGGCTTCCTACCCACGGCATTCCATAGTTTGACCTGCGCTACACAACCCCTAGCTGGTTTTGTTGTTGGGAAAGTGAGAATGACATGATCAAATCAAACCATCTCAGGTATGGTCTGAGGGCATTATCTTTGTAGTATTTCTTTCAGAGCTCGCTCCATATGTTTTTAAGCAACTTGAAATCTTACTTTTTGAGTGTCTGGGGTATGAACATCTATATTGACCAGCTTGATCAAATTTGAATTAGGAAAATAAGAAATATGGTTACCAGGTACCTACCTACCTACCATAGCTCAGGTGACTCAGGTCAATAGGTAGGTAGGTGCTTACAAGTACTTAAATACTATTCTTACTAACAACAGTAAGTATTTGAAAAACTAAGCCTTACACCGCTTTTGAAGTCATAATTAACTTTTTACAGAAATTCACATAAAATACCTACGTCTTGAAAATGAAGACAGGGCTCTGTATGCAACGAATGTAGGCGCTTTCGTTTTTGAATATTTTTAAATCGAAGGATAAAAACGAGGACTAACGCCTGTGAGTAGAATCCAGTGTGAGTAGTATCCAAAATGCAGTGTAGTGTAGATAACTAAGCATTTGTGAGTCTTTAGGTGACTCTCTTGTTACATTTCATAATCTTTTATTCTAGCTACCTACGTTAATGTTTCGTAAATAAGATAAGATTCCCAAATTTTTTAAATAGAATATCTCGAAGAAAGGCAAATGCATCAGTAAATGCGGCCTAAAAAAACGAAGTATGTACGTAAAACATAAAACGTATAGGTTAGGTACAGCCTGTAGGTACTTATGAAAATTATTTGCAGTTTGTGTTTATTTTCACTAACCATCTAGTCAGAATTAGTTACCTACTTATACTGGTGGTCTGTCTACTGTGTTAGACACTGACTGTTGACACAGGTTTGACATTTTAATAAAATTGTGACGTGACGACCTGATCATTCAGTCAAACAAAATTTAGTCAAACAGTGATGATTTCAACAGCTGTTTTCCAATTTAATAAATGAATTTAAATATTTTAGGGCCAAAACAGGTATTTCCTAAACAGGTCATGGTAGATTTGACTAGATATAGTGTATTTAAAAATGAAACAAAGGTACGTGATACGATAGTGAGCGCGTAGATTGAAAAAAAGTGGTTGTTTACGTGTTACTGACAAAGGTATTTCTATAGGACTCGCCCAATGCAGAGCGAAGAAGATTTAGCGTCCTACAATATGGGAAACGCTAAAAAAGAAGACGGCGATGACCCGAGTGAGATCCAAATGCACAGAATAAAACCACAGGAGCATTTTATTGAAGCTCAGATTCAAGAAGGAGACACATTACAAGCCATTGCACTTCGATTCTATTGTTCTGTAAGTAGATGCTGCTTAAAGGAGTGCCCTTTGGAAATACTTGACGTATTTAATAATATAAGGGAACATTGTTTAATTTTTTTACGTTTTGTAAATGTGTATCCTACAGTTTGTTATACATACTTATTTAAAAATTCAAAATTTTTATTTCAAATAAGCTGCTTAGTAATTAACTTACTTAATCGCCAGATCTCACAGACACTTTTTTTCAGATTTCAGAGCTTAAACGAATTAACCATATCCATAAAGACAATGAAATATTTGCAAGAAGAACAATAAAAGTCCCTATTACACCATACTCGGTCCTGACTGAGTTGATCCCAACACACCAGACTGAGCCTGTGCCTTCAACTTCAAGCCAAATGCCTAACGCAAGCCAAGATTTAATACAGAATAATAATTATAATGGTTCAGGAAATAGTAAATCTGAACAGAAAGAAGCAGACTGCACTATAGATTGTAATGACATAGTTCTGAATAGTACTCTTGCCCCTGCTATTCTTCCTTACACAGACTTAGAACCAGCCGAACATGCTTCTGAGGACACTGAACTTCTACCAAACAAAGAAAAGGTTTCAGTTGAAGCTGTAGTCGTCAAACAATTAACATCACATGGAGCTGATTTTGGATTGAAATGGTTTCATTTACTATGTTTTGTGCTAGTTCTCGGTTTTGCCGTACCCCTGATAAAGGTGATGTTCTTCTTAGAAAAGCATGATGTTGAGCATCCAGACCTACCACCATTACATACAACTTGACAACTAATGTTCAAAAAGTTTGAATCAGAAAGCTTTAATTCTGGTGGTATTATATTATGTAAATCATTATTTTTTAATTAATTATGTATAAGGGGACACTATGTGATTTTTAAATAAATTGTATCATATTTTCTATGATATTTGTATTCTTTACAAAATCTAAAAATATACACACGGGTGTTATTTATCTTTTAAAATTTAAGCACCTGCAGTCAAGTCAGTGCGGCCATTGTAGCATAGAATGGGCTCAACTACACATTTTGAATGTAATGCTTTGCAAAAGAAAGAGGTTTTGTACTCAAACATTATGCAGTGAAGCTAACATACTGACTAAGATAGCTAAATCTACTACAATGTACACTCAACTCACAAAACACACAAACACAACAAACATCTATCTTCAACACAACTGCTTGTGCTGAATTGGATTCGAGGCACAATCTATAATGTAGACAGCAAAGTTAATTGAGTGGCTCATAGCTCAGTTGGTAGTCCAATGGTTGATCGGAGCTTACCTACTTAGTAAACATACTCAACTGTCATAACCTGCACAAAAACAAGAACAAAATTCGCAATGCAGTACAGTGCCCAATCGAAACAAATCTAGGTAGGTATAATACGGTTAATAAAAAAAATATATTTACACAATGTCTCATCACATCAGCAATGCAAAAAATAGTAGGCAAAGATCAATCGGTTTCAATTTTTGAATTACCAACAAACTGAAGATATTCTATTACCAACTAATACTAGCTACCGCTCGCGTGGTACCTTAGTACCTTGATGTGTTATTCTTAAGACAATCAAACTGTAGTTTCATCAAAATCCATTCAGTAGGTAGGTACCTACCTAGTTTGTGCGTGAAGGAGTAACAAACATCCAACCATCCATCCTCACAAAATTTTGCATTGATAGATAATATTAATATCATTCTATTGTCCTAACACGCTGTAACTAATGCCATGTCAAGATACATTTAACCGTTTGAGCTACTTAAAACGACAGCTTAAGAAACTAACATACACACATACATACTTTCATTCTTAGACATATAAATGCAAAGGTACCTACAATCTTACACCCTCCACAAAAGACGTGCACTTAGTCAAAACTTTAAATTATTCAACTAGGTAAGTATTTTATCAATATATATTTTTTCTGTAGGTACTCGTGTACCTAAATCCCCTTTAAAATAAAATCTCCCCTCACACTCCACATTCTATACCTACGCACACATATAAATAAATATAGCTGGACAATTCACACAACACCTTCTAGTACCAAACTAAGCATAGCTTGTATTATGGTGACTAGATGACTAATAGAATACTTATATATTTTTAAATTCATACTTTATAACACCCAGACACAGAACAAACACCTATGGTATTCACACAAATGTTTATCCTGCGAGAGAATCGAACCCTCAACCTACAGTGCAGAAGGTAGAGCTACTAGGTACCAACTGAGCTGACAGGCCAGTGGCGCGTAAAAAATCGACTCTACGAGCGCTCGCGCAGTTCCAGTACGCAGTTTCAGTATATAACAAAGTACTCTGTGCGCAGTACTGAGTTCGAGGTTCGAGCGGCCCACGCATATTATAAATTATATTGTGGATTTCCCGCAGTTGTAATTAATTACGTTTATATATAGTTTTATATTACTATTACTTAAAAAAAATAGTAAGTATACCCTTTCATTGCTTATGAACTAACGTATTTACTCAATAGTATTAATGTAATAAGGAGAAATTTACAGCTAATTCTGAACATTTTTTAGTAGTCTATAGTTTTGAATGGGATTTTATTTGTAGATACTTTTTACATATTTCTGAGTTCCGAGGCCGTTATAAACTCAACCACTATATAAGAGATGTTATATATTTTTCATTTCGTTTTCATTGACGTTCAATCTTATACAATACTTATCAAAAATACTTATAAATACAGTCTTCTTGCAAATACTTTATTTGCAAACTTGCTTCAAAATATTGGCTTTACATAAATAAATAAAATAAAAATGCGAAAAGCGAGGCCGGTATGAACTATAATAATAACTACTACTACTTCTCCACCATACAATAAGTAGAAATTGTCGAAGACTTTCGGTTTCTCTGAACAAGAACGCCAAAGATCGGCATTTAATTAAAATAATCACGATCGTAATGTAATATAATAAGCATCTAAGTTAGATACTACTGCAAATTGTTGTTGATACTTTTTAGAATTACCTACCCATTTAGATACCAATCATATAAAATAAACCTATCTAACCTAATTTGATATACTTACATAGATACCTATTATTGTGTAGGTACTTGTGTAACTTAAGTTGTCATTATTTAATAGAAGGAAGGCTAACCTGTGTTAGAACACAGGTGTAAACTTAAAGATCCCAAGCCTACAATTTATGTAAATGTAATTAATATAATTAATATCTAACTGACCTGTAAGCTCAGTTGGTAGTAGCTCTGCCTTCTGCGCTGTAGGTTGAAGGTTCTTTTCCCTCCCAGGATAAACATTTGTGTAAAGAACATAGGTGTTTGCTCTGTGTCTGGGTGTTAGAAAGTATCATATGTATGTATTTAAAAATATATAGGTATTCTATCAGTCATCTAGTCACCATAATACAAGCTATGCTTAGTTTGGGACTAGATGGTGTTGTGTGCATTGTCCATCAATATTTATTTATTTATAAAAAAAATAAACTGTATAAAATAAATGTACCTACTTATTATTGTATTTTTTTTTATTTAACCCATATTGTGCCACTACTGGGCAAAGGTCTCCCCCAAATCCTTCCTATACTAGTATACCGGTACACATAATATACTACTTATATTCTTTTTTTATTTACATCCATATTATACAAATAGAAACACCCAGACCCGAGACAAATACTTGCAGATCATATAAACATTTGTCCCGCGGCGGAAATTGATCCGCTACCTTCCGCGTCTTATCATCCGGACCATGGCCCACTTTTCCACAGAGGTCGTCAAATATACTACAAATTAGATGCATGCTTTTTTTTCTATGATAAGAATCTCATCTACCTGCTCTTATTCTAGTAGATGGGCAGCACGACTGTTTATTTGTCCACTCTACCCTCTTCTATCATTTGTCGTCCCTCTGTCTTTTCTCAGGCCTGCCTCTACTATGCACTATCTATCCAAATTAAAATCCATCAATCACCTTACTAATAACATACGTTTTTTCAACTACCATTAAATAAAAGTGCCTAATCAAATAAGCAAAAAAATCAATTTGATTGTTATACAAATAAAACAATAAGCATCCACAAAATAAAGTATTTTATTCATCACTTAAAAATACACCGATGATGTTACAAATAATTCAGTAAATTATTGACACAATCTTAGTTAACTTCCTCCTAAATAATTACAAATACGAAATATGATAAATGCGTTTTATATATGTTATTTAAATATCCAGGAAAACATCAGATCGTCTAACTCAATGAGTTACATAAACGCTTTGCTGCGGAGAATATTCACTATCGATTATTATTGAAAGCTTTGTATTTTCCTGCTTGTAATATATATATTTATAATAATATGTGTATTCTTATAAACATGAGCCTCATGAATATCAACTGTACAATGTGTTACGAAATGTATGGGCAAAGCTTTCTATGTTACACAATTGATAAGTTGCTCGAATGACTTTCGATCAGAAGTTACTACGGCCGCCGCCGCCGAGATTAGGGTTGCTCTCGTGCACACTGTAAAAGAGATATCATTTTAGAATACGTTTAATAAAAATGCATCTTAAAAATATTGAATTATGTACACAAAATTACTAAAAATAAATAACACAAATTGTTAGTTACAAGGCAGGAGAGTGATGTTATCTTGTTATCTTCGCCCGCAGAGCGCGCCAATTCTTTGTAGGGAGATTAGTGATTTCTTGTTATATTAATAAAAACAACAAAATCACTAGTCTTCCACACAACGAGAGGCATCGATGTCCGATGTTAGTTGATGACACCTAGAAATGATGTTAGAGACCAAGGAGTTAGTCACACAACTATGAAATTATGCACAGAATGTTACAAAAATGACAAGAAATATGTTACAGGTGAAACGAATGAACGAGTCTACAAAGGAAACTTTACAATACATACTTACAAAAAATCACTAAAAGATACCCAAACAATTATATGAAACTACATCCTCTACTTACAATAGATTGCATCTTTACCTGATCGTCACAATCGACGTCACATTTCATTCTATTATATTAGTTTGGTTTGTTGCCAAATCGGGGAATTCTTCAAACATTCTATTGTCAAAATAATAACGTGTTAGTAAATGGAGTGATCATGGCTTCTTTATACATGTAAGGGGGCATTTAAGATTAACTCTCAGCCAAAAAATTACTTATCTGTGAGACGAGATGAAATTTCACATTTTTGATGGAAATTTTGCATTAATTGCAGGCAGGCACTAGAATACCACCTTTACATGCTAAAATGTTGCATCATTTGTAAATGTTTGATCTTAGAAAGCAGAATATGAATATAACAGTAAATATCTTAGTGACCTGTAAGGTTACATTTTAATTTTATTTCCTGGTTTATATACAAAAAGAAAGCTACATTTGCTTAGCTTGTTCTATACAATGCATGCAGATGCAGTGAACAGGCGGCGGCGGCGCGGCTTGATACCAATGATTAGGCCGAGCGCATTTCGGATACATTTGTATTATTAAATAGCGAATGAGTTTCGACATTGATATAGATATTGAAATGAGACGGCGCGGCGGCGCAATAGAAAATTTCGTACAGAAAATTGCTACTGCGCAATCACGTGGTCTTGACTTCAGAGGGTCTACCATGAGTTATGACTTACGTTAATCACTAACCAGCGCGTAAAGTATCTCTTGACTGGAAATCTTTTGAGCAATTCGGGCAAGGCTAAACTCATGGTAGATCCTCAGAACAAAGCTTCCGTGTACTATACCTCTGTTGCAGCAGATACTGAGCCATCTGAATGCGCTGCGGATTGCCAGTGATGGTGATAATGCGGTCGCTGGAACCGGGTAACGGCTCCGCTATCTCGATGCCAGCGCCGCTTTCTTGGCGAATCTTACGAATGCGGGAACCGGCCTTGCCGATTATCGCACCCGCCAGCTGGGAATATAAAACTTGATATCAAGCTTTCGGTCTTTCTTTAACAATTTAGGACTTTCATAACGCATCGTCCTTTTGTCCAGCCTCGAGACAAATATTTTCAGATCATACAAACAGGTGCCCCAGCACAAACGTTTGTCCTGTAACGGAACTCTCATCCACACCGCAGAAATCAGAGAAGGAAGGCCGCAATTGATAATAGTAAAAAAGTAAATAAGTCCTTTATGGGGAACACGGTGCGCTTCTATAATAAGCTTCCTGAAAATGCTACTAAACTACCTATTAAGAAATTTAAGGCGTACATAAAAGGTAGTCTTTTGAAGACAGCTTATTATTATTATTGATAAGAACGCATGGCCTCATGTCGCTCTGCCCTCAGAAGTTAACCGACACACTTGAAATGTATTAAGCTCTCTTGTATTATTATTTCGTAGTTAAGGTAGATAAAAGATGGATCTTGTAGCGCTAGGACCCAAGACGAGTTTCTTGCCAGTTCTTCTCGGGCTTGGGTTAGGTATGAGGAATTGGCACCTAAATTCACCTAGTATGTAAGACGTTTCAAAGTGATCCTTGTGATCGTATCGAATAAAGTATCGTATCATATTCTTGACTTTGACTTGAATACGTACATCTTTCGGAATGGTAACTTGCGTGGAGGTGTCCTGGTGTCCGGGGCGCGGGTCGCCGTTGGGCTGCGGGAAGCCCGGCGGCGAGGGGTGCGGAGCACCTCGATTGCCAAAGCCGCCGCCGAAGCCGCCGCCAAAACCTCCGCGAGGGCCTCCGAAAGATCGCGGGGGAGGGCCAGGGGACGGGCCCGCGAAGTCACCGAAGGCCTGCGGGCGCGGCGGGGGCCCGCGGCCCATGGGCCCGCGCGGCGGGGGACCCCGGCCGGCCGGCGCGCCCAGCCCGTGCGGCGGCCGCGGCGGCGTGCGACCCCCCCCACCGCCCCCGCCGCCCCCACTGCGCCCCCCGCGCATCCCGCAGCCCCCCTGCCCGATGCCGAAGCCGCCGTACTCCTCCGCGTAGTAGTCATCGTAGTTGTGCGGGTCGTAGCCCTGGACGCCGCCTCTTATCGGTACCTGATGGACGAGGTGTTAATCTACATAACCTATTCTGCTCTAGGTCTTGAAGTAACCTATGAAGTTGACGTTCTATAAATAATTACGTTTGAAAAACTAAAAGGAAAACCGACTTCATTGAATGAAATTTGAGCCCATAAAAATACAACCGAATTGAGAATAGTTTTCGAAATTCGTAAACAACACGGAATAGATCGGAAAGTCACAGGAAACCAAAATATCTTTATTTCGTTTCATCCACGTGGATGACATAGATTTTTAAATCAACCTAACCACTGAACCGATATTTATTAAATTTATATGGAACCAATCGGGAAGTATAGCCTTTCTCATGAAATCATATTTTTTCAAATCGGTTCATAAATGTCGGAGGTTTGAAGTAACAAACATAAAAAAAAACCTTTTTTTTAGGCCAATAAAAAAGTAGTGTCATTGATTGAACCTTTTATGCTAATTTTGAAAGTGTCTGTCTGTCTGTTTGTTTGTTACCTTTTCACGGCAAAATGGTGGAACGAATCTTGATGATATTTGGTAGAAGAATGAGTGTATCTTGCGCACGGGCATGAGCTACTTTTTATCTACGTGTGAGGATAGCAGCTAAGTACACATGGTATGCTACTGATCTGGGAGAAAAGCATCACGCATTCTATCTATTGGTAACCGAAGATATGAGTTGCATAAATATCAAAGATCAGTCAGCCACAAACTACGGTTGTTGCACACACGATAAATACCTGTTAACTACTAAAACAATATAAATGACGCTTACCTGGCGTACCAGCTCGAGTACTTCACGGACGCCGGCGGCGACCGAGTCGACCTTCCCGACCAACTGCACGACTCTCTCCGTACTCTGCGGAGCGGGGTTCGAGAATATCTTCAGACGAGCACCGGTCTTCTGCAACACAATGCGACCACACTTCATTATCTCAAGTTCGAAGATATGTGCCATGTGCACAAAAGAAGCTTAAGAGGCGCAATTTAAACCGTTCACTAGTTTGAATGTTCGAAGTAACTAGATCACACGATAGAAAGAATTATCTCAGAAGTAGAACTCCTCCCTGCTACTATAAAATAATTTTGTTTCTGTATTTTGCTAGTTTCTTTGGGACTTCGTTCGCTTAATGTTATTTTCTTACAACATTTAAGACTCCGTTGCATGCATTTTATAGGTTATCGAGTATTTATATCATAAGCGGAAAGTTTTCTGAATTTTAAATTGTAAAAAACTTTTCGTGTCTTGTTCTGAAATACGGACCTTAGTGTCCTTTACCTCGTGTTTAGTCCTTCTAGTTCTAAATTCACAACTAGATGTCGCTATTAAAATTAACCGAATCCTAGAACGCGCTATCGTTGCGTTTCGAAAAATTATATAGGAACGCAACATTTATATGTAATTTAAGCTCTTTTAGACCAAGGAAGTTTGTTTTATTGAACAGCTCCCCCCCTCTCAAAGACACATAGCTCTTAGCTACGTACTAAAACAAATACACCTCGAAAGGTAAGGCACACACACACGCCTCATTCATAACTGTCGGCTAGGCTGTGCAGTCAGTTATTTAACTAACGATTATATTTATTTAGATTTGTTACTAATTCCCGACTGTCTTTACACTACGAGTATGTCGTGGACAACACTGAATGAGACTAGTGCTGAAACTTGATTGATTTAATATTGACACCGACCATAATTGATTAACTATATAAGTAAGTTCAGGCCATATCAAACCTTATTAAATAAAATTAATATTTCCAATAGATACCACTCCACCACCGTGATAATAATGATATAGGGAAGACTGCCTTGAATCTAAAGAGTTTAATTTGATTAGTACAAGCATTCGTTACTCAAAGTGTTTTGTAAGTGTTATTCGGAATTAAATATTTTTGATGAGATGTCTTTACCCATAACCAAAGCTTAACAGAAAGCACCGAAGCATGTACCCATGCAGAATAATTAGACTGATTCGTACACCCTTACCCATATTCTTTGACCAAGCGGCAAATTACATAATGACGATATCCGACCTACATATCAGGATCAGTTGCGACTTTCCAAGAGCATACTAGACGGGTGATCAATTAGCCATCGTTAGATAACGAGTGACAAGGTGGCTATGGACGTTCGTTGATATCTCGGCAAGGGGCTGGGGCGCATGCGCGGTCGAATCGACCAGCGCACGTGGGGGCCCACACGTACAAACATTACCCCCAAGATAACAACCCAAGTCCAGGTGACATCATTACACCTTTACTCACTAGAACTTCTTCACTGCACGCACAATCCCGGCTTTCTAAACCGATTAAAATTGGATGAGCGATAGTATTAAGCACTGATACACTTAGCACTTGGCTTAGGGGTAAAGATACGTCCGCACGGGAAGGTGGTCGGAGGCGGAATGCCCGCGTCGTGCCAGTTCTATGCAACACCTGCCTGCCGTGAGTGCGCGATGCACTTGTGGGGCTCCGCGCCACGCCTACCCTAAACACTTTGGAACTTTCCGAGTTCTGTAGCAGGAAACGAACTTTTGCTTTTGTTTTCACTTTCCGGCAGCGCTTGAGGTTTTTACGTCTACGGAACATTCGATTTAAAGCTTTGAAAACCATAGAAACTAGCCCCGATAACTTCACAGGTAAACGTTACAAACGAACCTTTGTATTTACGAGTACACCTTAAAACTGTTTACTCCTAACTTATTTGTAATCCGTTAAGTTAAGTGATTTTTACGTTATCTTGTGATAATATTTATTGATTTATTTTGCGCAGACCGAGCCATTTAAACAATTCACACTAACAAACGCCGCAGGACGTCTTTGTACTTTGTAGGACAAATTTGAATACGCTTGTTTGTCATTTTGTTTAGTATCATCTCGTTCAGTTTTCTAAATAATTTGAAACAAACAATAAAGAAAGATGATAATGGTGGGATGGTACTCATCCGTTTAAAAGGCTTTGATATACTGAGTTACGAAGTATACTTAGGTAATCTAGAATATTAAACAATCATATCTCGTAGCTTTGCATACTTGTGCAGAAAGCTGATAATGAAGCCTTCTGTCCCCATTATGGAATTATTTTATGAATAGTAGTGAATTAGGCATATTTTAGATCAATTGAATCTCTTTTGTTTGTTTTTGACAAATGTTTGTATGATCTGCAAGTATTTGTCTCTGGTCTGGGTGTTTCTTTGTATAATATGTATGCTTTTATAAAAACAAAAGTAGTATATCAGTCACATGGTACCTCATAACACAAGCCATGCTTACTTTGGGGCCAGATGAAGCTGCGTGAAATGTCCGGGATTATTTATTAATTTTATTTATTATTGTTCTGGTACTTGATCATCGGCTAAAAGATTAACTTCCTAAAAGCGGAAATATATAATTCAAAGATAACTCTATATAAGAGGGAACAACATACATAATTTAAAGATAAATGATATTAACGCGAGTTGGCGTTAAGCTGGAGAAGCTCTGTAAATCCATCATAAAGTTTATACGAAAGCGACTCTGTGGGGAATTGTGCTGGGAAAAATGCGAGCTCTTTTAGGCTAAATAAAATAATACAATATTCAAAACTCCATTATTCTTAGAGAACCAAAGAAATCAATTTGTCTTATTTATGTAAGAACATCAGCATCTGTTAAAAAGAATAAGTATATCTCTCCGTGACAGAAAGTACTAGTAGCAACTTACGTTCTGTCAAAAGTTAATAACTGTTGCAAATAGACTTCAAAATTGAGGTTACTGAATTCAACTGTATATTTTTTCAAATGTGTTTTTGCGGATAACTTCGTCGTTTATGAACCGATTTTGATGATTTTTTTTTGTTGGAAAGGAGATAGCCCAAGGGTGGTACCATGATAAGGAAACCAGGATCTGATGATGGCATCCCAGAGAAATCGAGGGGAACCGGTAGTAGTGATTAGTACAAGGTAGTGGCGATTAGTGCGTTAATTATTTTTTTCTTTAAGTATTTTAAAGAACTACCATTTAATGAAGGTCTGGAGTCGATCTGATGATGGAGCCGTAAGATAGTCGAGGGAACTCCTCAACGATTTACAGCAATTACCTGGTGTTTGGGCTTGATTAATTTGTATTATAAGAACTGTACACCTAGATGGGTTGTGACTGTCATTAGGGGTGATAATGACGAAGGACAGTCAAGGGAACTCCTCAACGTTTTACAGTAGCTACCTTGTGTATATACATGAAGTCGATTGTCTTTTTAGTTTTTAAAACGTAATTATGTAAAATAGTGTCAAATTTAAGCTGTGTTTATGTAGTTAAATGGCGTTTATAAGTGAGGCCGGTAATTTGCAGAGGTTCATAATTTATCTTTGATAAGACGTTTTATTTTCCTAAAGAGCGGAGAAGCGTACGTCTTTCGTGTATTTAATCCATTGAAAGAGGCGCTCTAACCATTTCGCCGGTTATTCCCAGAGGCGGGCGGAAATAAATCAGAAGAACCCAATTAAGTTTAACGTTTTAATTTCGTGAATTTCTCTCGAAATTTCGAGCTAGCATTACGGTTTTATTTGGTGAAATTACATTTATAACCATAAAAGAATTATTCGCTTTAACTTTCATAAGTTGGTATTAAAATTGACGCTCAATCTCAAATTCTTTCTTACCAAACAAAAATCAACTGGCTTCTATTATTACACGCAGGTACACTACACAATGCACAGGGTATTAGAAACCCAGATTCTTATTATTAAATTGCTATAATATTCTAATGAATTCTATGCAATTTTCAAATCGAAAATGTATTGTACGAGTATTTACTTTAATAGCTAGCAGGACATGAATTGCAAGGTATTGCAGTTATAATACCGAGATACCGACATTATCGCTAGGGGTGCATGCTACGCATAAAAAGTTATACCCCATTGATACGTGTGCGCGAGAATAAGCTAATTACTTCTTTTTAAAGTCAAAGTTTTAAAGTTAAAGTAATCTTAACGGGAGAATTTATCTGTTTTAAAGAGTCTCTGATCCCAGCCACCTACTGGTCAAAGTGACTATAATTTGACAGGGTTGCAATAATAATAATAAAAATAATAAATACCGGACATTTCACACAGCATCATCTGGCCCCAAAGTAAGCAGAGCTTGTGTTATGGGTACCACATGACTAATATACTACTTATATACTTTTTTTGTAAATACATACATATTATAATACATAGAAACACCCAGACCCGAGACAAATACTTGCAGATCTTACAAACATTTGTCCCGCGGCGGGAATCGAACCAATGACTAATGATAATGACACAAGCAGTGGTAGTCCGGAGAGGATTAGAATAAGTAGACGTACATCCTGCTAACTAAACCGTCGAAGCAGAACTGGGTATTCTGTGTATTCCTTGTTCGCGAAGCCCTATTCGAGTTGCGGTTGGATCGGAAACGGAAGCGAGTCGCGTGCTACGACCGGGTGGCGAGGTACCTACGAACTTAATTGTCGTTGTCACCGTAATTACCTTACCCACGACATGTGCCGCGCCCGTCGATTCCAACCGAACCTAGAATTATTGTTGTTTGGTCAAACATATGTGTAATATTTGTAACTCCGTGCTATGAGGCTCAAATTAGTTTTTAAATGAAAGATGAATTTGGTAAGAAAGAGATTGTTTATAATAGATTTTTACAAATGTGGAACCATATTGAACAAGGAATTTAGCCTGTGAAGAGACGTACGTTAAGTTGTATCTTTCTTTTCGGTGATTGTAATTTACCCCAACTTCATAACTTACAGCTGTTCAAAACTCTAGATTCCTGAACAGCTCTAGGATAAAATGTTATAGGGTAAAGAAGAAATATTTTTGAAGTCAAGTCGATTCAACTTCAAATTAGTGTATTCTTTTAAAGAGCCGGGTGAGAAAGCGTGTACATATCCGCTCTCCCATTTTTTCCTTCGAGGCAATAGGGGAGGAAGTGGATTGTGAAGGTCCACAAAAAAGCTTCCCGCGTCACGTGCTTAGCGTAACACGAGCCGGCAGCGCAGCGGTGGCGCCGTTTCCGACCAGATGATCCTGTGATAACCTTTAGTTGATAGACTTTTCGAACCAAATAACTGTCGTTGTTTTTAAATTTATACAAAGACTAACGGGTTTTAAGAGTTTGGGTTATAATATATGTAACAAATTTGTCAATTTTGGCGGGCATACGACGAAGGCTTTACTAATACATTGTTCGTATGGAACAGACAGCTACGAGTTGAGAAATATCATTATTTGAGTGGGTCCAATAAAAAGGGATTCAATCGACATACTTTATGTATCGGGAAGGGTGGAGACGAAGCTTATAGAGAACACCGAGACCATCTATTTATAAAGGTAGACGAAGCTTCAGGACGGCCGGCATTGTGTACGTAGGGTAAGGACGCGACAGCATATGCCGGGACTATTTAAAGGAGTCGAAGGCTCGGGAGTATTGTGCAAGTAGGTAGAGGTGAGGCCCAGGTGCGCGCTTTTTGTCCGGCTTCCGGCGCGGCGGCTGCGCTCACACCTGCCACGTCAGCTGCCGCCCGTCGCACGCGCCCTCACAAAGGATCTTAGAAAGCCTTCGACCTGACGGAACGCCGTACCGTGCTATAGATTACACAGTAATATTTTACTATGTATAATAACGACGACTTTGACGACCTCTGTGGCGCAGTAGGCCAAGGCCTGCCTGAGACGCAGAAGGTTGGGGGATCGATTCCTGCCGCGAGGCAAATGTTACTAAGATCTGCAAGTCATTGTCTCGGGTATGGGTGTTTCTATGTAATATGAATGTATTTGTAAAAATGAAATGTAAAAAAAAGTGTATACTTAAGCAGTATTATACCGGTCATTGTGGTAAAAATAACACAATCTCTGCTTACTTTGGGGCCAGATGATGCTGTGTTTTTTCGGAATTATAAATTGTCCGGAATATTTTTTGTATTACGATATAACTTTTAAAACTATAATGTTTTTTACTAAGTTTATTTCGTGATCACGGCGCATGCAACTGTGCCGAAATATCGGGCAAAAAAAACTCACATATCATGGTAAATATCCCGTGTGAATTTACAAAAAAAAAATATAAGTCCGTTTTGCAGTCATGTGGTTCTCACAAACACAAGCTCTGCATACTTTGGCGCCAGATGATTCTGTGTGTAATATCCAGAATTTTATTTTTATTGATTCTTATTGACTCAAGTTAATTTATTTGGAAGAATGTTGGTTATTAGCAAGATATTGAGTTTACATATTTCACCATGACCATTGGCATGCAAATCTTTATGCTAAGTTTCGTAAAAAAAATATTAAATTATCACTACATAGTATAAAACAAAGTCGCTTCCCGCTGTCTGTCTGACCCTATGTATGCTTAGATTTTAAAAACTACGCAACGGATTTTGATGCGGTTTTTTTTAATAAATAGAAAGAATCAAGAGGAAGGTTTATATGTTTAATACATGTACAATATAGTAGAGAAACACTCATAATTTTAAAGGTAATCACATTAGACATTCTATAGTATATTCAGTATCAGCATTGCACCCGTGCGAAGCCGGGGCGGGTCGCTAGTTTCTTTATAAATAGCCTTATCGTAAAGTCCTTTATTTAGAATTTTATTCAATATTAATAATAATAATGCTGGAAATTTCACATAGTATCTAGCCCCAAAGTAAGCAGTGCTAGTGTTATGGGTACCACATGACTGATATACTACTTAAATATTATTTTTTTCTAAATAAACCCGAAAATTAATGTAATTGTCACTAGACCCGAGACCATTATTTACAGATCAAACAAACATTTGTCCCACCTTACAATTTAATGAGTCTAAGGTCCGAACAATCCGTGAACGGTTTGCGTTTGCGTTTATGTCATAACGAAAAACGAGCAATCTATCTTGCATATTGTATTACTTTTTTTGGAAAACGTATTAATATATAAGTCTCGCCAACAATAGATAATTTTGACGGCGACGGCTGGTACACACGAGAGCGCGATAAAACTTAAAGTTATGTAAAATTTTACATAACTTGGCAAGAATGCCTAGTTACGTAGAACTCAAGTCACATTTCAAATAGAGTCAATACGTTATTAATGGCTGATTTGGCATTGAAGGTAGCACGGGTTTAGCCGATACCATGCAGATGGTTCGCCAAAGGTCGCCAACCTTAGCAATGTGAACTAAAGGACCCCTTCGGTTACTGCGAAATATTTCTATTCAAAAACAATCTATTCAGCGATTTAAATAGGAAATTATATTCGCCCTTTGAAAGACCCGGTTACAGGTAAGTCAGATACAGACAACATCAAAGGGACAAAGAAGAATTGGGAACAGCTGATCGTTAAAAAAATGTAAAGGAGTTTTGAGCAACATTTCAGGTAAAACGGACGAGATTGTGAAGATCATTTAGATTCGGGTTATATTAATGTTCGAAGACGATCCGGAGTTTCAAAGAAACCATAATGAGCTGTCTCTTTTAGCGAATCTGTAGACAAACATCGGCTTACTGGCTGGATAAAGTTATGAAACGCCACACCGAATCGAGATTGGGAAGTTGGAAGCCGCTGAGAGCGTTTTAAACTTCACAGGAGAAGTTAGACGGCAGTAATTGATCCAGGTTGCACTCTACAGTTATGCAGATGGTTAAAGTTGTTTGTTGTTTGAAGTTTTACTTCCGGAAAATCCATACTCTATCAAAACTTCGTCGGAACTCGGACCATACTTTGAAGGTATAGTTTCCCAGAGGTTGATGCTTTCGTGTCATGCTTGCTTAGCATCAATAAAGTTTAAGTTGCAATCTATAATATGGTTTACAACCCATCAAACATATTCTCGACTGTAACCAGGCTCGGTAGACACCTCAGATCACTAGTTATTTAGATATTTGAGGATTTCTAAGAGGGTAGGCAGAGGCACGTCCACACATTATATTTGACACATGCGTACGCTTTGCACAGTAGTTCCATACGTGACAAGTTGCAAGCCCATCACCGCTTATAGGAATGACAAACACCAATGACATTCAACTTCGATTTTTTTAGGTTCTACGATGTGCCAGTTTCCTCACGATGTTTTTTCTATACAGCTTCTATTATATTAATAAGCTAAGCTAGTGGGCACGTGTACAATCCCGGCTTGAATTCCGTTACCATGATTGACGTACTTACTTGTACTTATGCAGTAGTCTTATGAACAATGAAATTAGTTACGAGAACGCTAGATTGAAGTAATTAGGAAGTGGTTCCTGATGCCTTCTGTTCTACTGGTATTATTAGGTGAATCATTTATTACGCATCAATCTCCACCAAAACTAGCAAAACCAACTTGGAACTACAAGTAGTTTAGGATTAATAAGTAATCTCTGAGCGACTACGTGAAGCAGGCCCTTATGGCTCTGCTCGAGTCACGCATTAAAACAGGAGTGATGTTATTTTGTGCTATCAACGTATCACGAAATACGTTATGATAATCGAATTAAGCGGTAAGTTGTTTGCTCGGGAAAATATCTTACGATAAAAAAAAATGTAAAAAAGTTGTTTTTATGGTAACGTCTTATGTAATTTAAGCAGGTCACTTGGATCATCTGTAATCGTAAAATGCTACCTTGCAAACTAATAACTTGTGCCAACACGGCACAAGTTACGTTCTTATCGATATTGATTTAAAATAATGGTATCGTCAAAACATCCGCTGTAAGGAGATAAAGCGCGAGTACAGATGCATCGACAGCTGCTTCCACATCTGCCCTTCATCCCCGCCCGTCGACGTCGACCACGTGGCTCCTATACCTTTACGTAAAAAATCTATAACTGTACCTCTTGACAGATGATGTTCGCATCTTGTTATAAGCGCGCCATCTGCTATACACCTTCGAATGGCCGTACTAGAGACGAATAAAACTCACCTCGCGAAGCTCCTTTATTTTAGTACCGCCTTTCCCGATAACGCAACCTGCCCGGCTTTGATGGATCAGTAGACGCACGTCCAAGTCTTCATCGCTGCCTTTGTTGCTGGGCCCTTCTCCCTGTTAAAACATTTTATTTGAGAGAATGCTTTCTGACATATCAGCACTTATCAATGGAATAAAGCTTACTTACATCAGCCAAATTTGGAAGCACGTCTTTCACGATTTCCAAAATCGTTTCTACATCGTCCGCTGATATCGACAGAACCCTGAAAGCGAATCAATTTGAGAAACTGACAGTTGCGGAAATAGGAATAAAGTAACAGAAAAAACAAAAAGTAACGGTAAAATTCAACGGTCAGGGAGGTCTGTATGCCGTACTATAAAAATAGTATAGAAGCATGATGATGAGAAAATATTGGTAGTATTATAATCTGTAAAAATAAATAAGAGCCTCCCTGTGCGGAGAGAAGTGGCTCGAGTGAAGGAGTCCTCGGGATTAGAAGTAGCGTCTAATGAACGGAGAGCGCGGACACCCAGGTCGCGAAGGTAAGAACGGAAGGCGTGACTCGAGTGCATCGGTCGAATGTCGTGATGAGGACTGGAATGAAGCGTCTAACGCGCAATAACACGGTCTGACTCCTGACTGTTGACGAGTGAAAGGCTCCACTCGGGTACTTTTATTAATTTTCGAGAGTAGATGTTTGCGATATAGTTTACCGTTCGGGGCCGGGGCAATCTGGGACTGTTATAGAGGCTTTGTACTGCGTGGCGTGGCGGGTGCGGGGCGGCGGCGTCCGAGGGCGGGACCGGCAACCAACACACGCTGTAGCGACGGGCCACGAGCCTCCACGCGCCGCCGACTAGCGTCATTGACCATTCTCTACATACTCATCCGCTCAAACTACACCTTCGATACTCCTCTATATATTTTTAAGTCAGAGAAAATCTGTAGTTTAAATTTTCTCTTTCAAATAGACCATTGTGATTCAGAAGTTCTATTGAATCGCTGTTTACGATGGAAGGGTATAAGTGATTTAGTTTATGCGATGGTCAATGGCTCTAGGCGAGAGAGAGTGGAGTCACGGGGCACGGCTATACGAGATACAGGGGCGGGCGTCTCGGGGGCGAAAAGACCTGTAATTGGCTGCCGGAGGGTTATTCTGTCTACAGCGTATGGACTGGCCGCCGTGCAAGCCTCGATAGCAACAACCATCGAGGAGCGTATTCTTCTTCAAAATAAGTCTCTTGGTACTCTTATAAGAACTGATATTATTATAAAATTTATGGGTCTTTTCTGAGGTATAACAGTACCGACACGTGGTGGGTTATACAAGATTGGTGGACGTACCTGTGGCGAAAATATTCAAAAAGACAACATTAATAATATGGATTTGCAATTTCATTAAATGAATGCTACTTACACAATTATCTGAAGAATGAACCTAAATTGCAGGTCAACAATTAATTTTACTTATTCGAAATACTAAAATACCGTACATACCTCGTCTCTTTATATAGCCAATTACTAACAAACGCCCAATAATGAGCCTAAGTAAAGCACGAATGGTAGCTACGAATACCAAATAGTTGAATGTAATCTGAGACGATAATTAGCTACCAATACATTGAATAATTTCGTTGTAATAGCGAATACTGACCTGATTCCTCAGCTTGGTAATGTTAACTCCACCTTTCCCGATGATTGACCCGGCAACCTGGCGCGAAAATATGTCATTAATTTATTACTTACGAAGAATTTGGAATATTATTTAATAAAACATTTTATTGTTGGAATGTATTCGTAAATACCACGGTAAGTAATTTTCTGGCTCTTCTAGCGTTCGGTTTGACTTCGTGTTTCGTTTGCTGGCTCTCCTGGTAGTCCTGTTAGGTAACTATATCTACACGGTTTTCACTTAGTAAAAACGAAACATTCGCATTCACAACGAGCTTAAAACGGTGAAGCAAAACATTGTCACGAAACCGGTAACCGTACATCTCTCGTGTAAGGTATAAGTGTAAGTGTACAAGTTCACAAGCTGTACCTTGCTTGGGATCAGAAAGGTAACTTCGTCATCAGTCTGCCGCTGCCGCTTCTGGTTTGGGCCGTCGTCGCCGTAAGCGTCGCGCTTCATAGTACCTTGACCAAAAGAAATCAACATTCAGCATTTATCTCCTTCGTATTATAACTAGACTAAATGGTATCTGTCAAAGTTATTAATTTGTTTAATTTATTAAGGCTAAGTTTTTTTCAGTGGCGAAACTACGTGAGAGCTTTTGGTTGTCGAAATTTAGAGCATTTTGACTTACGGAATCGTAAGCGTAAGTTTTCATAGTTTTGATATTAAATAATTTAGTTGAATTCAAAACAGAGAAAATTAAAGTGAAATGCTTTGAAGGGCACCGGTCTGATTCGCCAAGATGCAAAATTCGTGTGAATGTGCCGCTCCACACCGCTGACGATGTCTGCTACACTATTGAAAATTTCACGCTTCATTTAACTGAGATAGACGTATGTATTGCTATTCATCAACTGCTTATCTGAGATGGAATAAATAAGCTTACATTTCCCTGTAAACTCAGTAAATAGGATAACTAGGTATGACGGCCTCTGTGGCGCGGTACAAATGTTTATATCATCTGCAAGTATTTGTCTCGGGTCTGGGTGTTTTTCTATGTATAATATGTATGTATGTATTTACAAAAATATATAAGTAGTATATCAGTCATGAGGTACCCATAACACAAGCTCTGCTTACTTTGGGGCTAGATGATGCTGTGACATGTCCGGCATGAATTATTAATTTTTTGATTAATTACCAATAGTAAAAAATGTCACAGTCAACTGTGTGAAAATAGGAACTTTAAGAAATAGAATAATTAACCTACGAGTATAGTTTTGAAAACATATAAAACCAAAGAACTGTGTTAAATAGGATTCCAGAACTATATCAGAAGCTGTTTCATCCAGAATTAATTTAGGAAACTATTGCATACTGAAAACCCTGGCAATATATCAACGAAGTCCAAAGTCGTTTGAGTAAAAGATTATTTGATAACTTTATGATTAGAGGCAGCCATGGTAGCGTGTCTAAGCTCCACAAATTCACCTGCAGTCAGGTGCAGTTACAAATTATGCATAAAGGTGCATACCGGCAATCTTTTAACAATTATTGCCCAGACAGCAGAGCAATAAAATAGCACGCTGAAAGTCAAAAATTTAGCAATTATTCAAGACTGTTCCTTACGACATAGTTTGATTTGACCAATAAATTGATCACCATTGCTGGTGTGCATATTCTGTGGTCAGAAGCGTTGCTCAGGTAATGGAAGAATTTACGTCGGTAATGTTACAAGTACACACGCGCGTTGAATTTGTTTTCATCATCCACGTTCAAAAACGTAATACTTTCAGATACCCTTGACAGTCAGTTAGAAACAGAAACAGCCCTTGAATTATGCTAATTCCGGGCGTGTGTCTGCTCAGCAGGTGAACGAGGTCACTGACACACGGCAGATGCCACCCACATCCAAGTTCGCAACCCGCGATATCAGCACCGTGCCAAACTGGTGACACTATGTCTCGCGACGTATTCAACAAAGGTAAGATTTGTTTCCTACACCTATGGAGGCTAGCTCAAGGTAATTAAGTGGAAATACGATTGATACCGATTTTGGAAGTAAAAGTCCTCATACTACAAACCTAATCGTAACTCAAAAAGCTCAAATTGCAGAGAAACTTGCGGATTTTATAAATAAGGACATCGATCGGTATGAAAACGATTACATCAGTTAGTTTTAGTTAAATTCTAATAACATCTTTGTTAAAAAATCTTGATGCGATGAACGATGACGACCTCTGTGGCCCAGTAAGCGAAGGCGCGCTTGAGTCGCGGGTTGAGTCGAGAGTTGCGGGTTCGATTACCCCGCGGGAAAAATGTTGTATGATCTGCAAGTCTTTGCCTCAGGTCTGGGTGTTTCAGGGCCAAATGATGCTGTGTGAAATGTCCTACATTATTTATTTATTTATACTTCCGTTATTTACGTAAAATTATTGCAAATCACGCAGACGATAATAAATCGATGCAGTTCGCTTTGATTTGCATAAAGGCATAATAATTTCCATCGCGGAGCTATTATGGAATTCAGAATCAGGTTAAGGGCGACTTTAGACACAGGGTCGTGTGGATAGAACAGGCGCGACTGGATCGAGGCCGGAGCGGCTCCGGCAGGTGTTCCGAGCACAAAGACGGACTACCTAAAGCAACTACCGCGCGCAAAAAATGTACTAAAAAAACTCAAGCATTCGACGCATAAAATGTCATGACCAGCTGTCTCACCTGCCTATGTTCTGTTTCTTTACATAGGTAGAGCTACATCATGGTTTTTGACTCGATCCCTCCTTATAACATTAAGTGCAGTCTTGAAGTAGTCGAGGCTCAAAGAATGAACACAAAACTAAATATAGAGATGAAACGAATGTCTACTAATTCGTAATTCGCAGAATTAAATTCGGCAGAGCCGAATAAATATTTATGAAATAGTTTTCAAATGATTATATTTTATAATCATATTAACCCTTTTATAAGTAGGTATGTAGCTATGTACTAATTTTAACGCAGTATCAATATGCACTGATAGGATTAACCCGAAGTTTAGTATGTTATCGGGACCCTCTAATTTTCAAGATTTGTCTATAGAAAAATTGGTGTATTTTGCTTTGTTACTTGGTAGGTATTATTTTCGAAATTAGCTTCTATTGACCCTAAAAAAAAATAAAAAAAAAAAAGAAGTCAGGCGGAAACGGATGAAACGAAGACGACACGACACGACGCATCGCAGTTTACGTACTCATTTCGTTTTATCAATTGGTCCAAAGGATGATTGTTAATTTAAATTAGAAGATTTGTTGAATGAGTTTTTCTCCAAATATTAAACCTATTATTCTATTCGTTGCATTAAGTAGGACGAAAGGCCGAAGAAAAGGTTGCGATGAGTAATGAAATGTCGGCGTCGGCGTTGCCGCCTGTGGTACTATAAAATAAAATCAAATACTCCTTTGGAAATATGAAAATATGCTAAATTCAAGTGAAAACCCTGAAAAAGTCTACTAAAACACCGCGCGCCTTCCGTAGCTAAAACTGTGTAAAAAGTTAGAGATATAAATCTGGAAAAAAAACAACATAATGAAATTACTTACCTTTGCAATAATCAGGAACGGTAAGGCCCACAGGCTATGGCGGTTCACACCTAAAACAAGAGAAACACCAATTATAAGATTTATAAGTTTATGGTAAAAAGTATTGCACTTATTTATTTTAAATTTTGTTTCTTTTAAAATGTGACCTACATTATAAAAGATGAGCGCAAACTCCTAGCAAGTCTAGGAGTTGCTTGTGTTGCCAGGATGAGGCTCGCGAATGGACTGGCCCTAACGGGGCTGAGCGCCATTTAAGTACGGCACCCCCGAGACTTAGGGGCGCCAACGGAGCACATGCGCAGTGTACGCCGCCCCGTCAATACCACCCTTCCTCTCTCAAAGGAAACGCCGACTTAACGAGTCACGCCGCAAGACGACACCCTATGTCTTACTCAGCCAACCTAGATATCTCTAATACCTACTGATGAAATTTGAATCTCTACAGCAAAGATAGTGTCAGTGGGCTATTACTATTTTCGAATGAGACAATGGCCAAATCTGATAACGGTGTGCCCTCAGAACATGGTAGCACAAAGATAAAATGCCACTGCGAGTACCCATCTAGATACTGACCTTACACAAAGTTGCTTTAACTACGTTGATTCATATGGTATGAGTAACTTAACTATGCCACGAGTACTTTTTTGCGCTTAAGATATGGGATCTGCCCTTTACTATACAAATAAACAAAATAATTTTAAAATTTAAAATTTGTAAGTCTTATAAATGCGATGTTAAAATAAGAATTAACGGGATTTCCCTAAGAATTTTTCCCCATTAGTTAATTAATCATCAACAATAAATTAATTTAAATTTTCTTTTAAACATGAGAAACAAAGTGTGACGCTAACAACAAAAGTTACGACACTGTGTAGTAGGTAAGCAAATTAAATTAATTATGTAACAAGCATAAATTTAAAATACAATCTCCGTCACAAAAAATACATAAATCTATAAAATATTTGTTGAGACCATTCCAAAGAGCCCAAACACAATACCTATCTCTAAGCAATACCTCCCTAGCAAAGTTGGAGAGGAGTTGGGTATTCTGCAGATTTCAAGTCATCTTCAAGAGCTGATCCTTTTCAAATGGCTGAACAGATTTTTTTGAATAATAGCTCAAAACACTATCAATCAAAACATCATTTACAAAAATTACTATTTGGATAGTTTTTTTACGATTTACAATTACGATTGAAATTGTAAAATTTTACGTTCGTACGTAAGTACGTAGGTACGTACATAGGTCTGAAATCATGACAGACCAGGATCTAAATCCTTAGGGGCACTCTTTACATTTGTGTAATGTACAGATCAAAGATGACGGAGACATCGTTTTATAATATCATATTTTTTGCTTAAGATAATGATTTGTAGACAAGTTAAACAGATCCTTACTAATATTATAAGCTCTGTCTGTCTGTCTGTCTGTCTCGCTTTCACGCCAAAACTACTAAACCGATTTAAATGAAACTTGGTACACAGATAGTCTAAAGCCTGAAAAAGAACATAGGCTACTTTTTAATTGGAAAAAAGTGTTGTAAAGGGTTAAAGAGGGGGATGAAAGGCTGTATGAAAGTATTGTCATTTTCATAACTAGAAGCATAACATTTTAGGCTGTTGATCTATACTCTATACTAATATTATAAATGTGAAAGTAATTCTGTCTGTCTGACGTTTCCACGCCTAAGCCGCTAAACCGATTTTGATGAATTTTGGTATCGAGATAGATGGGATCTTGGAGAAGGACATAGGATACTTTTTATGTAGGTACCACGCGTGCGAAGCCGCGGGCAGCAGCTAGTTAGCTATAAAATACGAACTTGATAAGTATTTTAAAATTAAATAAACATTTTAAACAATGTAGTTTCAGTCCGTACTTAGAGATATGTTACTTGGCTCTAATTAAACGGATTTCAGATAACTGATTAATGCGTGATTTTGGGGAAATCTATTACAACACATAAAAAAGATAGACAACTACTAAATATTTGTCTATCAGTGTAATGGTTTTTAACAGATTACCTACAACGTTTAATCTTTAGAACTTTAGAAATATTTTAATTACTGAGCGCGATTGAGAGTTCAATATAAATAATAAACATCTGAGGTAGAGGTAATAGCATGCGAGACTGTCGTTAAGAACCGTTAATGTCCACCTACAACTTCACTTAACAAATTGACCACCCGAGCCTTCGATATATTATGGATGCTTCATGTCATTTGTCAAACGTGGTATAGTTAACCTGCGTTTTGCATAACTCATAAGCCAAACTGCAGTACCTACTCGTACATGTATATAGAGTACCTACTATTTGAACGAGCGAGCGCGAAGCGCGAGCGCGTGTCTCCGCTACAGCATAGCCAAAAACGCTTTCGTATGTCTGTCCGAACGGCGTCGGCCGGCGTCTGTCTGGATGTTCTCTACAGGTCGCATTTCTCAACCGATTCTCGTGAAATTTTGTGAGCAAGTTCTAAAACTACTTATATAGATTTTTTTATCGATTCAGTTTTTGGAAATTTTTCAAAATGGCGGAGATATGGGGTTTGAAAACGTAAAAAAATATATATTAAGTTGGGGAAAAAGTCTTTTCGCATTATAGTATGTATGAACTTGTAATAAAATCTCTTTGGCTATACTATTTGTATCTGGCTGGTTTTGGTATCATTAAAAGTTTAAATTTTAAAGAACATAATTTCAAATTAGGAAAATGTGTGATTTTTATTTGTTTTTCGTACTGTCAAGATGAGTGAATCTAATGGAGAAATTCGATACATTTTAAAATTTTACTACAAAAAAAGTAAAAATGCAAGCCTCGAAAAAAATTTGCACAAAAGAGAGTAGCACAAATTTGGTTTAAGCGTTTTCAATCCGGAAATTTTGATGTCAAAGATGCACGTCGCTCTGGTCGCTCTATTACGGATAAAATGGATGCCATTTTTGAAAAAGTGAAGCAAGATCGGCATATCAGTAGTTACGACGTAGCTGAAGAACTGGGAATTGACCACAAAACAGTTTTGGCGCATTTGAAAAAAACTGGGTACACAAAAAAGCTCGATATTTGGGTAGCTCACGAGCTCACTGAAAGAAACCTAATGAACCGTGTACTCATTTGTGATTCTTTATTACGACATAATGAAAACGAAACATTTTTGAAGAAGCTGATAACTGATGGTGGTGATGAGAAGTGGATCACGTACGACAAGAACGTGCGAAAAAGAGCGTGGTCAAAGGCCGGTCAGGCTTCACAGACTGTGGCGAAACCCGGGTTAACTCGCAACAAGGTGATGCTGTGTATGTGGTGGGATTGGAAGGGCATTATTCATTATGAGCTGTTACCACCAGGCAGGATCATCGATTCTGAACTCTACTGCGAACAACTGATGAGATTAAAGCAAGAAGTTGAGAGAAAGCGGCCGGAATTAATCAACAGAAGGGGTGTGGTTTTTCATCATGATAACGCTAGACCTCACACATCTTTAGCCACTCAGCAAAAATTAAGAAAGTTTGGCTGGGAGGTGTTAATGCATCCGCCGTATAGTCCTGACCTTGCACCTTCAGATTTCCACCTGTTTCGGTCTCTTCAGAATTTTTTAGGCAGTGTCAGATTAACATCACGAGAGGACTGCCAAAACCTCTTGTCGCGGTATTTTGATCAGAAGTCCCAAAATTTCTATAGAAATGGGATCATGTTCCTACCTACAAGATGGCAAAAAGTTATCGAACAAAATGGTACCTACATACTTTAGTTAAATGTAAATAAACTATAAAAAAATGTTTTGAATTTTCTTAAAAAATGCGAAGATACTTTTTCCCCAACCTATTATTTCAGTCATTTCCAAAAATGTTCGCAAGCTCACAGAGCCACTATTATAAAAATTTACTATTCTTTATACTCCAAGTAGGAGAAAAATTAAAATAACGGAGATGTGAGTAGTGAGTATCAAATCATATTTTTTACAGGCAAGATCAAAATCGTGAAGCCTACTGGGTTTGTTTGTCAAATATCTGTGTCAAATTACGGTCAATCCTGCAACGTAAATAACAGAAGCGAAGCGATTTAGAGTTATGACAGCGTAGAAGTTTTTACGAGTGACCAAATAAAGTAAATGACTTCCAGCAATCGCGCTTCATCAGCATGCCTTCGTGCCATCCAAATATGGCTACAGACGGGAAGCCAGACATTATTGTAGGGGGCTATGCGAAAATGAGCACGCTGGTCACCCTGAGATTTTGTTTTGGGTGATGGTGGAAGAAGGCACTATACATGGCCTATGGTCTTTTTTATTAGCTTGGCATGTCTTTCAATGGGTTCTGCCGTAAAAACCGTAGAAAGCTCTACTATATCAGTGATGTTTGTCCGGGATGCTCTACTAACTGCCTGTACCACATGGTTTTAACTAATCAAACTAATGGTAGAGACGATTATGCATTTTCTAGTTGGTACTTAATACGGCCCTGGTGGCGACGGCGATCAAACGAACACGATACGACTGTTTGGACAACATTTCATAAAGGCATAAAGTATTAGTCTGCGCATACATAACTACTAATGTTTGAGGGTATTTGTAGGTATTTGTCAATAGCTAATAGCCTACCGATGAAACTACGTGGAAGACAATCGCTGCCATGGCAACCGATCAACAACACAAATGCACTATTTAATTTACTTCGAAACATAATTGGGTCTGCATAGTAAAACTGACCATCTTAGTATCTAGCGATTCTGAAATTAAATCATTAGTTACATTTCATACGTATTATGCAAATAGGACTCTTACGAAGTATCTTCACCGGTTAAGTCATCGTGAAATGCACGAATTATAATATAACTAGCTGACTTCGTTGGGCGGTTACAACTTCACAAAAAATGTTACAAGTACTAATATCGCTATTAAAAATAGATAGTTGTAATAATTACAGAGATTAACAAAGTTACGGATAAATATTGATAGATTTAGAGCGGTTGGCGCTAGCGGCCACCCGCTGCTTCGCCCGCCCCGTTCCCGTTTTTTTTCCGGAAAAAAAAAACCTATATCCTAATCAAAGTCTATATTCATTTTAAGTTCCAGCCAAATCGGTTAAGCGGTTCTTGAGTTATAAGTGGTGTAACTAACACGCCTTTTTTAAATATAATTTAGACTTACGAGACTGTGATAAAATTGAACCTAAATTAACTTTTTAAATTTTAATGATAATAGAAATAAATACATAAGTACTTGTACCAGTTACATAATGACTTTTCATTGATTACAAAAATACTTAGCTTAATTGCCTAAATGATGTACTAGTTTATTTAAATAAGGCATTTATTTTGGTCGCAATAAAAGATACAATATATACTTAATATTATAAATGCGAAAGTGTATCTGTCTGTCTGTTTGTTACGTTTTCACGGCTAAACGGCTGAACGGATCTTGATGAAATTTGGTAAGAAGATGTATTGCATTCGGGGAAAGAACATAGGAACATACTTTTTGTTTCTCTTAGTATTTTGATTTCTTCTTTTAGATTTTAGATATTTATTTTATTTCTCATGGATTGTCCTACTTGTGTCTTGCCTTGTTTAAGTGTTATCTGTTTTGTTTTATCTCTATGTAGTTTGTGGAAATCGCTCATCTTATGTCTCTGGCCTCCCGCAATACAGGCTTGCCCTAGTACCATCAGTAAGTTTGTTAACACTGTATTTTTATTATCTTGGTAAATAAATGAATTTGTAATTGTCGTATTTGTATTTGTTTCAAAAAACCACCTTGGGATGAAAGTTTGTTTGGGCAACTCATATTTCCTTAAGTAAGGGATCCGAAAATTCATATTTAGGCTTTTGGTAAGAAATAAATAAATATGTGTTTCAACGTTCTTGCAAAATTATTCTCGAAGGGGGTAAAATAGGAGATTTAACTTATGAGATGTTCTTTATAGATGCACAGAATGCATTCCTTCCAAAAATCAAAAAAAGGTTCTAAGCAAACGCGTACGAAGTCGCGGGTAACAACTAGTGAATTATAAATCATAATAAAAATATTATAAAAAAACTTTTCGAGGTTTCTAGAGGTCAAAACGCAACAGATTACAATTATTTTGTTGCGTTAATAACGATTATCATGGTGTTACTCTTACTGTTGCCGAACTCTATTAATACAATAATGCAGCTGGATAATGTTTGGTGGACTCCCAGAACTCGGTTACATTTAAAAACAAAAGAAGCATATTACTTAGTTCAAAAATAAATTAAAATGTTTCATTACTTTTGGCTTTTCACGCAAACGTATTATTTGCATGTCGTATATACTCTGTAATTAGCCGTGTGAGGAATCAGGTGGTACATGTGGGAAAGACACATATGTCGACAATCATGCAGCGATGACCTAATTGCAGTCCCACTTGCTGTTCTTTCCACGGAATATCATATCAAACGAAGTAATTGCGGTAGGCCCGAGGACTAGGCAAGAAGTCTATAATTTTCTGAGGGGGTTAGCTACTGAAATATTCAGAAAGCTGTGTGAATTCGCCGGGTGATAGCTACTTTGAGACACGCTAGTGGTGGACAAAGGGGGGGGTTTCAGGCGACAGTCCGGCGGCACCACCACACGGCACACAGAAGGGAACAAACAGGTGTCTTCAATGCTAATTTTCTACCTTCCCGCAATTACAGAAAGCGCTATTTCAATAACATTAAAATGTACTATTTATCAGTTCAACTAATTGTTGGAGCGTGCGACGCGAGCGAAGATCTCAGTGTTTGTTCGACGATAACTTTCGAAACGCTGATTCGACCTGCTTTCAATTTAAGAAATGAACCAAATTTGGCAAGGGGTTAAAATATGGGGTTCCAAAAGAGGTGAAAAAAAGTAAATGTTGTACAAATTTATCCTAATTAAAATGTATTGAAGTGAGGTTTTATAGTATTTTCACGTAGTACATTCCAAAACGATTAGGTACTTTAGTATTCTAAGACGTGTAATTTTTAAGATCGGTCTCTCTAGTGAAGCACCAAGATATGGTAGGAAACTTCAGCTACTTTTGGAACAACTGGGTCTCTGAAACTACAGAGACCCAGTAGTTCCAAAAGTAGATTAAATAAAACATTTTTTTCTTACTTAGATTTATTAAAATTTATTTTCTATTTTTTAGTTTGGTTTTCTATATAAAGCGTGTATTTTAGTTTTTTTTAACTGTTATTTATTTTCTACTTTTTAGTTCTAGGATAATCAGATTTTTTTTAATTTAAATTATTGCATTGTCGGTCTATGACAGGTGTGCAAAATTTGAATGAAATCTGGCCGTTTAAAGTGGGTCAAAATCGCGTCCTAAGGAGTCAGTTACAAACATACATACAAGTGAAGCTAATATAAAGCGTATAAAAACAATATTCATAAACTTTTTAAAAAAGTACACTAATTCTCGATTATCATACTTTTTGCTTCGCGATCTATAGCTTTTCTACTGAGGATTCTTTGCAAAACGAAGTAAAATAATTCTGGAGTTTTCTCAATAATAGAAAGGGTCATGTATCCATTCCACAAATAATGACTTTCTGTGGTGACTCTTTAAGTCAGTAAGTGCTCTCTTTTCTTGTTACTTTCGCTCAGTTTTTGTAAAAGACTCCTGTGATAACTCTTCTAATGTTGATACTTGTATATGGACAAACATCGATAATTATATTTAGCTCATTGACACATTTCTATTAATGCAAACAATATTCTTCTTAAAATTAAACCATTATAAGCAAAGGCCCGGGATCCGATCAGCTACCTGCCTTTATAAAACGTTCTGGAGAAGGGCTCTCGGATCCTCTTTGCATAATCTTTAATAAGATACTCAGTTATAGTGTTTTTCAAAATTTGGAAATTTTTCAAATTTTTCAAATTTCCATTGATTTTGGAAAACACTATAACTGAGTATTACTGTATTATTACTACTACACTAGTATTGAGTATTACTGAGTCAATTATTACTTCCAGATTTTATTAATGGTATTTGTCATCCCTTTTATACTGATAAAAGAGATGACAAATACCATTAATAAAATCATAAAAAAAACACACAGAAAAAATTGACTTCATAAAGAACACAAGAAAAAAGTGTCTTCTATAGAAACTACAAGAAAACTTCATAGATTTATTTTATTTATAAAACTATGTTAAAGCAAAGCTACTCATTAACCTATTTGGATAGATTATAATATTTAGCTTATGATTTATATTGTGCCCTAGAGTAATTAAAAAAAACTATTAATGCAATTTTCCGCCACTTCGGGCGTGTTAACCCCCCAACTTGATACCTGAAGTTAGGAGGGAAATTTGCTTGATTGCATCATTGTGAATTTTTTTTGACACATACTCATATACAATTATAAGGGCCTATGGAAATCCATAACCATTTCATTATATTAAAACCCTTCATACGCGATTTTGGAACATTTAGTAAATGGGGACTGCGCAAAGGTTAGTAAGGATCTAATCTATTATAGATAGGGGCTTTTGGCACAAGCCCTTCGCAAAGTGAAAATTCGATTATGGATTCAGTGAGAAACGCCTTGTTTCCCAAACAGCGACCTACTATGTGACACAACAGAGACTTAAAGGCCCATAAATCAACAACTTTGCTTTGTTTTGTTATTAAATAATTTTACCTACTGTGAAAACATAGTTTTTTGATCAATCTGATGAAAAATGACAACCATTGCAGATAAACTGCTGGACAAGTTTTATTTAAAGGAGATTATTTTACTGAATAGACTTAAGTAAATTTATGCTGAACTGAATCAACGAAACGAATTATTTCCATATAAAAGGGAAAGTAAGTGACATCTTCAAAGCAATGGTCTTGATTGCCACTTGATACAAATCAATCGCATTTATTTCATACTCGAAAACACTCGCGGGCACCCGTCTGTCTGTCGCTCCAAGCCAGGATAATTCCCAATGAACCGTTAAAGAATTGGACTCTTAAGCCGGCCGATAACTATACGGCCATTCGGGAGAATTTCCAAATAAAGATGACGATCTGATATTGTTTAAAAATAATTATTCTTGGCAAATAAATCTATTACATAATGTAGGTACACTTGATTTGGACCGGATTTATTCATTCAATTATTAGAAACTAAAATAACGACAGCATCAGCATCACCCCACACAGGTTATTTCCCTACTTTCTCCCTTGTAATTTTCGTGATTTTAGGCAGTTCATCAGGCTATCAGATGAATACATTAGATTTCATACTGTCTGGTATGTTTTACTTTTTGAATAGCGGGAAATAACTATTTTAATGCCCAGCAATACTAACAGTATTTACCCGTTTGTCCTTGTGGACGTACGTCACTAAAAACCATTATTTATTTTCAACGTGATCAAACCCGTTGCGTTGCGTAATTTTACTTTTGAAAATATAAAATAATAAGGCTGTTGCGAAAGTTGTTTAAGCAAGTTAAACAATGTTTTTTAGGAACCCATATAAACACGAACGTACTTTGTTTAAACTGATTTGTTTTCCTTACGGTAAACCATATAACTTCTCAATATAAAAGGATAAATTGTTTTCTTTTCCTTACGAAATTTTTCGTTTAATGGAATATTTTTCTTAGTTGAATTGAAACAAACATTAGATATTTCAACTGTTTCACATTTTTTATTGTTTATTTTTAATTATATTATACGTTATTATTGTATTTTTCTACAAATAAAGGTACAACATGATTTCAAAATCACATTTCCTCATAAAAATAAATTTGCCAAGCGCATTTGACCACGCAATGTGAAGGCTTCCAAAGTCAGTAACGACACAATACTTTTTGGTTGGTATAAGTACAGAAGGAGGTCACCACGAAAACATTTATATAAAATAGCGACTATTGCTAAGACACGACAAAGTGCAATTTAGCTCGCACAAGCGCTTAGTGCCTAACATTATATACACCTACACAATGCCTCTCTTTCCATCTCATCTGGTGCGGCATATGAATGAGTAATGGCCAAACCAATTCAATACCATTAACAGTTACCGTTACAGTATTGTAAGGAAATTAAATGAATGTTTAATGTTTACAAATCAGGCTGTTATTTACAATCAAATAAAGCCTTACTAGCCGTGAAGGATGAGACAGTACGATAAGACATCTCCGAGCTGGAACTCTGATTAGGGGCGGACAGACAAACAGACATGGTGAAATTTCGAAACCGTAAAATAAAATTATATCCATCTGAGTTTTCATAGAAAAAAATTACCAAGTTTTAAGAAAAAATAAATGTACTTTCCCCGTGTATAAAGGGATTTCGTGCGTATCTGTATCAGTATTGTAGCCAAGTACCTACTCGAAACAATGAATGTATGATATTTGTATTAGGTATAAGTACATGCATATGTATAGGCATATGTAGAAAATTAAAGAGACCCGTTACTCCCCTTGTGGCCTTTCAGACAACTGTTATCCATTCCGTTTCCTCGCAAGCCGCCAGGGGTGTCTGAATATTTGATGCTCTATCGATCATAAATTATTTTACGCTACAAAAACGGGCAAACGTACATATACTGTAGTGTAGAGTCATAAGCTACCTGCATGCTACGTCGCTTTAGAGTATTTCGTATTTTTAGTGCCTTTCTACAAACACCTCATTAAAACATACATTACATGAAAGAAGTCTAATGTAAAGTCTAAAGTCATTGGGCGAGCAAAGATATCTGTGGAAATTTGGGCGATTTGTTTGTTATATGTTTGTTTGTACGACGATAACTTACGAACAGTTGATCCGATTTGCATGAAATTTGACAAGATTTAAATTGTAAGATGAGCTGGTAGCGTATTTAGCCAAATTAGACAAGAAGACATTGTTAATATATGCTGTTCCAGAAGGAAGAAAATATAAGTTACACAAAATGAAAGCTTTATGTGCATAATTATTCCTAGGATGTGCCTATCGTTTTGAAGATAACAGCGTAAAAATAAAATCCTTTTAAAGCGCCTCCCTTACTAATGCTAATGACCTCCTAAGAGTGTTAACACAACCGAAAAAAAATATTCGACTTGAAAAAATATTAAACGAGTATTATTAATTCGTTAATACGGATAAGTAGTATAATAGGTTGGGGAAAAAGTTTCTTCGCATTTTTTAAGAAAATTCAAAACATTTTTTTATAGTTTATTTACATTTAACTAAAGTATGTAGGTACCATTTTGTTCGATAACGTTTTGCCATCTTGTAGGTAGGGACATGATTCCATTGCTATATAAATTTTGGGACTTCTGATCAAAATACCGCGACAAGTGGTTTTGGCAGTCCTCTCGTGATGTTAACCTGACACTGCCTAAAGAATTCTGAAGAGACCGAAACAGGTGGAAATCTGAAGGTGCAAGGTCAGGACTGTACGGCGGATGCATTAACACCTCCCAGGCAAACTCTCTTAAAACTCCCGCTTTCTCTCAACTTCTTGCTTTAATCTCATCATTTGTTCGCAGTAGAGTTCAGAATCGATGATCCTGCCTGGTGGTAACAGCTCATAATGAATAATGACCTTCCAATCCCACCACACACACAGCATCACCTTGTTGCAAGTTAACCCGGGTTTCGCCACAGTCTGTGAAGCCTGACCGGCCTTTGACCACGCCCTTTTTCACACGTTCTTGTCGTACGTGATCCACTTCTCATCACCAGTTATCAGCTTCTTCAAAAATGTTTCGGTTTCATTACGTCGTAATAAAGAATCACAAATGAGTACACGGTTCATTAGGTTTCTTTCAGTGAGCTCGTGAGGTACCCAAATATCGAGCCTTTTTGTGTACCCAGTTTTTTTCAAATGCACCAAAACTGTTTTGTGGTCAATTCCCAGTTCTTCACGTAGCTGAAGAACTGGGAATTGACCACAAAACACGTAACTACTGATATGCCAATCTTGCTCCACTTTTTCATAAATGGCATCCATTTTATCCGTAATAGGGCGACCAGAGCGACGTGCAACTTTGACATTAAAATTTCCGGATTGAAAACGCTTAAACCAAATTTGTGCTACACTCACAGACACTACACTAGGTCCATAAACATCACAAACTTTTTTCGAGGCTTCCGTTGCATTTTTACCTTTTTTGTAGTAAAATTTTAAAATGTATCGAATTTCATCATTAGATTCACTCATCTTGACAATACGAAAAACAAATAAAAATCACACATTTCCTAATTTGAATTTAGAATTATGTTCTTTAAAATTTAAACTTTTAATGATACCAAAACCAGCCAGATACAAATAGTATAGCCAAAGAGATTTTATTACAAGTTCATACATACTCTAATGCGAAAAGACTTTTTCCCCAACCTAATATATACGTATGTATTAATTCGTTAAAATTGATAAGTAGTATATATAAGTATTTATTAATTCGTTAATACGAATAAGTGTAAAACTACTATACTAAGTGTAAAATACAAGTGATAACGATGACAACTTTAGAAGAAGATCAATGAATATTTCAGATTTTATATCATAATTAAATTACTGAAACAATAAGATTCAAACTCGATTTGAATCGAGGAAGTCGGCAAGAAAATACTTAAAACCAGCTGTAACGCCTGCGACTTCGTCCGCGCGTCTGCACTTAACTACAATACACTTGCGAGCTTTAAACTAAAATCGCTTAATGGCGAGTTATTCAAGACTATTTTTTACAATTCAATCACAATACAATTCTATAAAATCTATAAATTCTATAAAAATAGTGAACTATGAAATGTGAATGAATTCATTTGTAAGGTAATTTTGTTAGCTTCCAAGTGATATCATGAAGATTTCAAATTAATAAAATTTCCTACATAAATTTAGGGAATTATTGCAATAGTTCCAAGTTGTGAACGTCTAAATAATAATAATAATAATAATAATAATGTTTATTCACAACAAAAGTACAAATAAATGAATAGGCAGTAATATGAAAAATTACATTTTTATTTACAATGTTTATATAAAAATCCCTCAATATTTTGTGTTTACCCCCCTAAAGGCCTAAAGACCCTAATGATCGCTTGTAAACGGTTTTTCATTAACCAAATGAGTTTCCTGATGGAATCCTGTGGGATTTCCTGCCACTCTTCGACTAAAGCAGTATTCAGGTCTTTTATCGACGCCGGAACTGGATATCTTGCTCGTACCTGCTGTTTTAGCTCATCCCACATATGCTCGATTGGGTTCAAGTCAGGCCGGAGGGCTGGCCAGTCTAGTGTGGGAATGCAGACATCTTCCAGGTATTGTCTAGCGAAGATTTCCTGCTGTTTCACGATAATACTACCTGTATTATTGTGCAACAGCAGGAAATCTTCGATAAGCCCGGCGCGGCGTATAGAAGCACTAGAAGAATGTCGTTGATGTATATTTCTGCGATAAGTCTGCCCTGCCGACCTCCACCAGGTATGAAAATTAGCTCCGCTTTTGCCTTAAATCCCCGCCCACATCATACAAGACCCACCCCCGTATGCCACTGTTACAGCAAAACAGCATTGTGCGAATCACTCTCCCGTTCTCCTATATAGACTCTACCTCGACGGTCGTTATCGCTACCATGTAGGCACATTCTGGTAGCGCCAGAAAATTGCGGAAATTAGATTGGAAATCCAAATCTAAGTGATCGCGAGCAAACTGAAGCGGGGCTTGTCGGTGGGCTGGAGACAATTTGGGTCCCGTGGCTGGTCTTTTTGGGGTCAAGTTCGCTTCTTTGAATCTTTGTCTGACTGTCCACTCGCTCACAGTCCTCCCTCGAACTTCTCTGAGCTGCTGCTGGACGTCTACGCCGCGATTCAGGTCAGGTGTCGATTTTGGAGAGAAGTGGTGACAATAAATCGTTCATCTCTTGTAGTGCATCACCGTCGTCCAGATCCTGGTCTCCGAACTAAGTTCTCAGTCTCCCTGAATCTCTTGTACACTTTGGAGACACAGGACTGGCTTAGATGAAGCTGTCGAGCGATACTCTGAGACACGCTGAGACAGCTCTTGCTAAATTAGGCTGAGGATTAGAGCGGCTTCTGTGGCTGTAATTTCCATTTTTCTTAAGTTAAACTATTCCCAGCAAAGTAAAACATTGGACTATTGACCAATTTTTATAAACGCCCACTTTTTATAGGATTTCAAGACTTTCAAGCAATTGGTGTTGTTTGAAAAATTTATGTTTTTTCTTTCTACGTTCCATGACACTCATTGGTTATGATATCAAAAGAGTTTGATAGCTAATAAAATTACCTTTCAAAACAATACCACAATCCCTAGTCCACAAAAAATTTTAAAGAAATGTCTTGACCAACTCGCGATGAAGCGATTCCAGTTCATATTACTGCCTATTCATTGAGACGTCCACCACCGCGACCTATTGCAATAATTTCCTAAATTTTGGTCGGAAATTTAATTATTTTAAATAACCTTGATATCACTTGAAAGCTGACAAAATTACTTTTCATATACCACAATCCCTAGTTCATAGGACAGAAATTTTATAAAATTGTTATGATCAACTCGCGACGAAGCGATTCCAGTTTAAAGCAGTGTGTATATACATATATATATACAAGCTGGTGCCCGCGACTTCGTCTGCGCAGGATTTGTACTTTGAGTAGTTTATTTTCTTTTCCAAGGTCGTATCTATCTTTATACCAAAATTCATCAAAATAGTAAGGATTCGTTATATTTTGTACAATTCACACAATATCTTTATAAATTAGAGCCTATGTGTTATTCCGATGCATAAGCTATATTATTGTAAAGATTCATTAAAATCCATTCAGTAGCTTTTGCGTGAAAGAGTAACAAACAAACATACAAACATTCGCGTATATAATATTAGTAAGGATATATGTAAAGTAGTGAAGCTATTGTGAGAATATTAAATTACTTTGAATATTTCGTTCAAAGACCTTCGCGGTTTTATTTTATAAATGACACGTATTGCCCTTTTTAAAATAACAAATATCTGCTGGGCGATTATGGAATTCTGATACTATCAAAACTTTGATACTAATCACTTTCAGGTACTACCTATTGATGAATCGGTATTACGGAAGGTTGATGTTGATTGTCATACATGCTGTCATATGAATAGAAACCTCAGAATAAATAAATATGAAGACGAAGCGCCGCAATCAACCGCCGCGCCGCTCGTGTGTAAATACCCGCACCCTCGCACACACATACACGAAATCGTGCTCCTTGATCTTAGTATATGCCACGTCGTCTTCATACATCGATTGTACAAAACCCTCGCGCTTTAGATCAAGTGCATTCGATAACGTTATACAAAATAACCTAAAAACGATAAATCGTTTTTTAAGAATATAATCACGTTTCAGAATCTGAATCACGTTTTACTTGAAATAGCACCATTATTTCAAGTACCTACAACGTGGTTCTGAGACACTTTTTGTGTGCGTGTATTTACACAGCGGAGTATGCTTTTGAGGCCTAACTTTGGTTATTTACGGTCCTCCATGTCTATATTTATTTGGTCTGAGATAGAAACCGAACGTACGTCATAGTATCATAACAATAGAACGTACGTCGTAGTAGTCATCTTGTCAAAACTGGTTCCAATTACAATCAAACTAATGATTGAAATTATGCCGATTGCTAATCGAAACTAATAGACATTGATTGTGTCAAAGTTCCATAATCGCCATACTGATGCTTTCCCCCAGAGAATGATGATGACACAACACTATGTAAGTAGCTGAAATAAACTAGTATAGCTGTAGCTTCATCAATAAGACACCTTATCGTACGAACTGCATATGCAGCGGAACTGAGCCTACCAGCTTCTAGAGATTCAATTTGTGGTTTCCACTGTAGTTTTGCATCAATATTAAGACCAAAGAAGATCGTGGAGTCTACAAGATTCATTAATTCATTTCAATGTTGGTCGGGCTATGAATTACATTTGGCAATGTGAATTTGATACATTTAGTTTTTTTTAGCATTAAGTAAAAGATTATTTACAGTAAGCCAATAAGGAGTAACGAAAGGGATTCATGTTGAATTTTCGATATTTTTTCTTAATTAAGGTGATTTAGCTGCGTGAGACAATTTTTTTTGTAGCTAAAATCATGTATTTTGGGCTTATTGCAATCAGCTAAAACGAGTTAATGACAATCACACGTCAGTTTAGTCAATTTAAGAAGTGTAATTTATAAATGTTACTCTAATTCAGACTTAAATGCATACAAAATAAGATCATTCGTGTTCGAAATCCGGCGAATCAGGGCCAGTGTCAACTAAAAATACCAAAATATGTTACAGATAAATATGTAACATATTTTTGTATTTAAAATATGTTACAGTTAAATCTGTAACATATTTTGGTATTTTTGGTTTTTCAACTCTATAGATGAACTATGTTTCACGTTAAAATTGCAACTCTAAATTGTACCCGAGCGAAGACGTGGCGGGTCGCTAGGTTTTGACTTTTATAACCTAGGCACGTAGTTATCGTATGACAATACGATACGGAGATCGCGGGATCTCAGTTAAGGGCGACCTACTTACTAGTCATTTAATGTTTGTAATTTTTTTTTTGTACTTACAGGGATTCATTATTTCTCTTACTCTATCAAAAATATATTAAACTATTATTATAAAAATAAAAAAAAATTAGGTGTGTAGGTGTGCGCCCAATTTAGTATACCTACTAGAATATCAGCACTTGACTGAAAACTTACTAAACTCCATTTCTGTTTAAGGACTTGCGTGCTACAACTACGGGCAAAGGGAATTTACAATGACGTATTTAACGTTGTAATGGGTCTGTCTCATACATGACTTATGAAGAAGACATGGTGGTTGGGGGGTAAAAATAGTCTAGAATAGTAAGAAATGTATCGGACGTTCCGTGAGTGTAATTGGAATGGCAAGGGGCGTGCCGCACGCTACGGCGCAGTCGGGCCGGAGACATCTTGTATGTATTTGCCTCACTGGTAATTTCCCCATCCGTCCTTGTATATTTAAGCGTCGGCGGCGGCGTCGTCCGTGCCGCTCTCATGCATATGTCATGAGCAGTTGCCCAGCGACGGTTTGTTGACGGTCGGACCGCGGGAACCACGTCCACCAGCCCCCTGTGTTGCCCACCGCTCCTACTACCGATAATTATTGCGTTCTACTTTCGATTGCGGTGGGTATTGGTACCTACCACCCCTCGGGCCACCACCTACGACCAGCATAGAGGAATGAGGCGACAATTAGATATATTCCCATTTTATCCAATACAATGTATTGCATATATACCTATGTACGCATCAATTAAATAGCGAACACAGTAAAAGCAGTCCTAAACCGGCATGTGGACGCACGCGAAGCAATAAATGACATGGCTCCAATTTAATAGTCCCTATAGACGACGAGCAGCGCTGATAAGATAGGATATTGGATAGAATCATTAAAACATTGATGTCCTAACAAAAATAAAATTCAAATAGACTTTCTATAAACATTTTAATAAGCACGAGCAATAAGATATTGAAATTTGTAAAACTTACAACTGAATATACATAAAATGGTTGACTGAGCCATTTCCGAAGCTCGGCTTATATTAGCTGGACATGCTTGGACCGACAAGCAATAGTCCTAATTATTACGAAGACCAATGGCCTTAATTATGTCATTTCGCCGGAGTAAGTCTGAATTAGAGTAACATTTTTAAATATCTAAAGTTTACTAAATTTACTTCTTTTCGCTCATATTAGTCGCAATGTCTTCTTCTTTTTCTTCTTTGTTTATGGCATGTGACATAATAATGTAAATTTTGCCAGTGTCAAGTGTTTATAGTAAATTTGTTTGTTAGTCTTAGTCGATGAAATAAGTGCGGTATCCTAGGAGAGTCAATTCAATAAAATAATAATATGTCAATGTTATTTTAAAACAGTAATTTATAAATGTTACTCTAATTTGGACTTTGATATAAGCAAAATAAGATCGTTCGTAGGTATTTTCCGAAACTGTTCACCCTAGAACGGCGAAGAGCTAGTAATACCTAATACTAGTTCAAAAAAAAAAAGATGAGTGATTAAATGAATGACTGCACTGCATAGGTTTCGAACTTTCGAGAGCGAACCTGATTAGATAACTATGATTGTTACATAATCTCTTTATTCAAAGTACCACGCGGTCGATACTAGTTAATAATAAAATAGTTAGGTTCTGATAATGCTAGAAAACCCGACATAGGGCCTATCAATGCTCGCGTGTCGAAACACTGACGTGTGGAAATGTACGGGACGATGACCTTTGATAATGTTTCTCCAACGTGTATTCTCGCTTACCGGTAAAAACTAAAATGCTCGCCGACAAATTCACCGCTCACCGCACTTTATCTGTTCAGTATAGTATGTGTACATAGCTTGATAGTAGAACCCAGTTGGAGGCTTGTTCCAAAGATGAATATTCTTTTGATCACTGTCACATTCAATTTCATTCTTACTTTAGTTTCTAGCAAATTATTGGACATGTAGACTAGAAGTAGGTATATCCTTTTCCACACATTGGTTACGTGTTGTTAAGATTTGTTAACATCTTTATTCATTGATATTAGAATAACGAGGACAGACAATACTTTAACGGCACTAAATAAACAACTTAACCGATTTAAAAAATTAACGGAGGCCATTTTTTTATAAATTAGAGATCCCTACGAAAACTGCAATAATGTTACCAATGTATCGAAAAATCCCTACTAATATTATAAACGCGAAAGTGACTCGTGTCTGTTACGTTTTGACGCCTAAACCGCTGAACGGATTTCGATAAATTTTGGTATAGAGATAGGACCTTGGAGAAGGACATAGGCTACTTTTTATGTCGGTACCACGTGTGCGAAGCCGCGGGCAGCAGCTAGTTTTATATAAGTCATTTGGCGTGCGCTGCGAAAACTATTGATGATACATAAAATGGTTATGGACCTACAAAAAAGATCGCGAGGCAGTATGCTTAACTATTATAGTATTAAGTCACAAGCGTTTTCAGTTAAAATAATCAAGAAAAGTTAAAAAATATAATAAAATATACAACTTGAAGCGAATAATTAATCTGCCGCCATACAGTGCATAAGGGTCTAAATTTTTTTATGGAATATTTAGTGAATAAGTAAGTAGTAGGGTAGGTTAAATACCCGTGTTTGGGCTCATTTTAATCATCCAGCGCTTACCTAATGAGCGCTTATTAACACATTTTAGTATTTTATGTAGGCACTTAGGTACTTAAATTTTGCAAATGATGACCCGATATGGACAGTGCGAGATCTCAGTTAGGGAGCTACTAGTATTTTAATTGTAAATATTCGTGGATGTTTGTTACTCATTTTGATAGTTCATTCTGATTCTGACGACCTCTGTGGTACAGTGAGTTAAGGTATAAAGCTAGGTATAGATATATATATATATATGGATTTATCTATACCAAGATGGTCCTGGATTACAAAAAGGCTATTTTATATCTGAGAACCACGCAGGCAAAGGCGCAAGTAGAAGTAGCTAGTAAGAATAGTAAAAATAATTATTAAAACGAAACAGAAAACCGACTTCATTAAACTTAAAAAAATTACCAAATGCTAGGAGTACGAAATGCGCCTCATAGACGCACATTCCTGTCATCACACTTGTTCGAAATGACTAGGGACCCAATAACAAGAAGAATGTATAAAGTAGAAGAATGTGTCATGTAAATTTAACCTCTATTTTGTATTTTAGCGAACAATATATGTACTTAGGGTGGCTAGCTTTGTGGTTAGACAGCTGCCTAAATTACAAGTTTCAACCATCCGTGTCTTTAAAGTTCAATTTGCAATATTTTAATTGGTCATGACAGTTTGTTTTCACAAAAGGTAGCACATTTATTGATAAAGTCACTAAGTAAAATAATATGTTGTACTTTAGGGAGCAACCATACTTAGGTTGGTAGCATTCGGGGTAATAGGCACCTTTATTGTGGGTTTTATTCCCTCCCAGACGTTTGTTCTGTGTCTGGCTGATAACAGCCACATGCCACAACTAGATGACTGATAGAATACTTGTTTTTTAAATACATATTTATGATACAGTATAATTTTATAATTATACTGTATCATAAATACTACATAATAATAATAATACTTGTTTTTTAAATACATATTTATGATACAGTATAATTTTATAATTATACTGTATCATAAATATGTATTTAAAAAACAAGTATTCTATCAGTCATCTGGTTCCCATAGTACAAGCTATGCTTAGATTGGGGCTAGATGGTACCGTGTACCAATATTAATTTATTGAAATTAGCAATTTAAACCATTCTCAGTTATAAAATCCAACTTGGAATATTTTAACCTACAAATGTAAGGAGTTAGTTTGCTTGTGCATTGCAATAGGCGCACTTAGGATGGTTTAGCCACTAATCAAGACACCTATTTACCCAGCATGATACCTGAGGCCGTAGATTTAAGGTTGAATGTCATTTATTCAGAAAAAGACAGTGACAATGTCACATCTTGCGAAAAGAGTTTAAATTGGAGTAGGTATCAAGGGTCATTCTAAGGCACCTACAAGTTGACCCATCTAACACATTTTATTTGCAAAGATGTATTATGAAGACTTCTTTGCAAATTTTCTTAGATAATATTTTGCTTTATACCAATCAATATCACCATTGTGATAAAAACATTTAGGGAGGTACATAAGTAAATAAGATTAAAATAGGCATATTGATTATTCTATGAAGTTCCAGAAAACATTTGTAGTAGGCTCAAGAGGTAGTAAGTACCAAGTCTATTGATTACAGTTGTAGCAACATACACATAATGAAACTAGGTATTAAAGTACACACAGACATGCGAGCATAAAATACCTAGTTTCAATAAAATGTGTCATGAGTGTGTGTAAGTTTGGTTCCTGCTTCCTCAGTTCTTTGAGGTTAGCTAGAGTTTGTTTTCAAAATCCAGTGTAAGGATGATAAATAACAGGCATTTCTAATGTCAGTTAGGTACTTAGTATATATGATGCTCCGCTGCTCTTTAGATAATTGGCAAGTACATTATGTACCTGATGCATAAACCATGTACAATACATAGCTATATAAATAACTACATTATACGATAACTTTATTCAGACGGTACATATTTGTGTGCATTATTAATAGCATTTAGCATGTATGCATAGAATCAAAACAACGCTAGAAGTAACTGCCGTTACTTGGCCGGCTAGGAAAATCGATAATAACAACATCTCGCTCGAAACATGCATGACGAATAGAATGAAGAAGGTATCTTACCTAAGCAAAATAACGAAATAAACCTAAATGTGGACTTACCTTGTGTGATGGAGTATAAATAGTAAATTATTTCACTTCCTTAAACTTTGTTCTTCTCTTTCGTTTTGTTTATTCAATTTATTTTCAAAAATATATGAATGCTACAAAAATTAACAAAAATGGCGGCGTATTAATTGAATGAATGAGTGAGTGAATAAAAATATTATGACAGTCATGACATGACATGAATACGTTAGTTTGGCACACGAAACAAAACATTGACTCTGACATTAAAACTGACATTTGTTATTTTATCTATTTTTATTATTTTCTGTGAAGCTGTTGATGCGAGAAAAAACATCGAAACATCGATCGATCGATGTGTTCTTGCCAGTCCTCCTCCCTTTAGGTTACCTTCATAGGGTTTCCATTAGTACCTATTGGGTTTTGGTATTATTTAAAAACCTAATGCTTAGGGTTACCTACTCTTTCGATCATTAAAACATGGTTATCCTTTGCAACTCGAAACATTGTAATTTGATTCCTATCTACTTTATATAGGGTCCATTATATCATGTTTTGACTAGCTCGTGTGGATCCAATCCACAGCCAAGCTCGCCGAAGCGGCACCTTTGGTTTGTTTTGCTAGAGTTGAAGTAAGAGTTAATTTTTATTTTCATTCCTATTAAACATACGATAAATGGTGTGATTGTTTGATGCACCGATTTATTAGTGTACTATTGTCATTTGCCACTCGAACTGCTTAGAAGTCGAAAGTAGAGAAAGAAAACAAGAGCCTGACAGTGGCAACTGCGGAGACGGACGTGATGCTGTTCATCTTCACTGATATTTTGTATACGACGCATTGTCGTATACAAAATATCACGCATGACGATGCATTGTCTCACAGGGCATGCCCACTCAACCACGGATCCACCGTTGTGGGCACGATGGGCATGCCCACAACCCTAATAGACTTGAAACGTTACACTTTCACATTGAGGTGGATAGGCTGATGATATTATATCTAACGCCTTAATAAAATAAAAATAAAACAATGAATATAATCTGTTTCTTTTTGGCACATGTATACTTGAATTGGGAAATAAAATTACTGACTATTCGCTGGGTGCGCATACATTTACTAATTTGTGTGTTTTTAATACGTTTACTTTGCAAAAATCTTGGTCAGGTGGTATATTTTATAAAAATCTTTTTTGTTGGAATGTACATGAACAATCACAAGAGTTCATACCTACTCGCACTTGGCTGATTTTCGGGTGGCTGTGACCACAACCTTCTATAAAGGCTGGATCCGCGCCTGTGCTCACTGAGGTCGTGCCCTGTGATGTACTGCACTCCACTGCGCCCATCTCTCTGAGACATAAAGGTGTTAAGTCAATCGGCATGCAGCACCTTTACCCTTCAAACCGTAACACAGCAATCTGAGCATCACTGCTTATACTACTACTGTTATATATATATACCAAAGCTATTGAATATATATTTGGAGTAGTTTTAGATCTTATTTATCTTATTGATCTTATCTTATTTATATGCATGTGTAGAGAGTAGTAAGTACGTAATAGAGCTTCTTTTGAAAGAGCTCGTTCATGGAAGTACTACCATCGTCCGTACCGATTTTTGTTGCCAAGCAGTGACGCTCGCGTTGCTGTCCAATCATTCCAGCTTAAAAGGTATGGTAAGTAATATGGGTAGGGTAAAGGTGACTGTGTAATTACTGGCACATGAAGCTCTCAGAGTGATGGAGTTTTTAATACATCATAATATAATTATCTTTTCTTTAAAAGTTTAATATGTATGATAATGATATAGGTACCAAAATGTATGAAGCATAATTTTGTTTTTTGCAGGGGAACCAACTTGATAATCCATATGTCAATAAAACATCCAGAAGAATCTAATTAATTAACATCTAATTAACATAAATAAAGAATATAATTTACTGCAGTCTTCATCTTAAGACATTTTGACAGCTTATAAACATTACATCTTTTGAGGCCGAGAGGTCACAAATAAATGCAAATACTAGCACCAGTCAATAAGATGTGAAAAATGCCAGCAGAACTAATATTTCTGAGCTGGAAATAATGCTTCTAGAAACTGAGGCTATGCGGAGGCTGCCTAGAATTTCATTAAATACCTACATTTGAAAAAGTTTAGCTAAATTAAGATTCGAACCTAGAGTGCCATTGCATGAAAACATATTAAATCTCTGGAACAAAGATAAAACGAAAGCATCTAATAATAGATTTTTCAAATAACTGAAAACCTGCTTCGACCTTAACCTTGACCTTGACCATGAAGGTTAATTTTTGTTCCGTCCGTACCTTCATGGTCAAGTTCAAGCCATGGTCTGATCAAGCTTAATAGAAATAACAAATTCATATTAAGCTGTTATCTGTGATCACCAATACAATGCCTTAATGGCAATACATGAGCTGCTTGTAGTTGAAGAAGTTCCACAGGGTATCTTCAAAGCCCAATGTCTTGCCTACTGACAAGTAGGTATGCATAAGTTATTTCCTGAGATCTCCAATATAATGCTTTAACTGCGATACAAGAGTTGTTTGTCGTTGAAGAGTTCTGTAGAGTACCTATATCTTTAAAGTCCATTGTCAAGCCATACATAGTTGACTACTGAAAGGTATGTACTATACTAATAGGTGTTCCCTTCCTATTTTTACCAAAGTAAGTATTAATATGTGATTAATTTATTCTCATGCGGTGAGGAGTTTCGAATTCTTAGCATGTTTTCTATCATCAGATCCTCACTAATATGAGACCGTTTCTGAGGTAAACCCTACAGGATAAATAAATAATTATTAATTATTAATACCTACATAAATATAAGTACAGCCGAATTGAGAACCCCTGTCTTTTTTGAAAACCGGTTAAATAAGTAGATAGCTGCGTGCTTGTAGTTTCAGCAACCCAAGTATCAGTGGAGCGGCTGTTTTTATCTAATAAATTTATATTGAACCAATTAGAAGAAGATGCAATATTAGTGGAAGTTTGCTGAAAGATATAATACTAATCCGTTATAATCATGATGAAGAAAAAATATTTACCTACTAGGAAGATACCTACTTTCTTCTATAACTGTGAATTCGCGTGGTGTTAATAAATGAAATTAGTCAAAAGTTTTATCTTTCATTTTACCAAAATGTATCTTTTGGAATGGTTGCTTCCATTCAGGATTATCTCTTACATACAATTTTACGCCTATCTTACTTAATCTATCTTGCACAAATGTTTTTCCAACAATATTAAAAACGCATAGCACTCATGAACAATATCTTCTCTACGTACTTTGTTCATTGTTGTAGATATTTGTACCTTTAGCCTTTATTTCTTTTTTTAACGTAATATCAAAAGATAGGTACTCTTGAAGTAGACGTATTGGAGTAGATGTAGATGCATTAAGGTAATATACCTAGGAAGAATATTACCCGAAGCCTCGGTTTCTTCAGTTTCATCTTCATCATTGTCGACCGATTCATTTTCGTCCTAATATTCAGCAGTCTCGGGAATAATTATCGGAACACTTTTACTTACCTTCATTATTTTTTTTAGGTTTTCACACAGTGACGCACTTCCTCTTTAATAATAATAATAACGTACATTTCACAGTGAATTATCTGGCCCCAAAGTAAGCAGAGCTTGTGTTATGGGTACCAGATGACTGATATACTACTTACTTACATATTTTTTTTTTAAATACAAACATATTATACATAGGAAAACCCAAACCAGAGACAAATACTTGCAGATCATACAAACATTTGTCTCGCGGCGGGAATCGAACCCGCAACCTCTGCGTCTCAGCCGGACCTTAGTCCACTGCGCCACAGAGGTTGTCTTTAGACCAACCTTATCAACTAATGAATAACTAATTAATGAATAGGTAATTCAAACTAATGAAAGAATAGGAATAATTAATAGGTAACTAATGAACACAAATTAAGTGTATAATTTTATTTTCTAAATTCCCCCACCTCACAGCGAGATATAGAATGGTAGGTAACCATGGTGTTAGGTAACTTCACTAAAAAACTCTGATCAAGAGGTAACCTCATTCACTCGAATAACCTTAATAAGAGGGTAACCATATCGACTAAAAACCTAAATGAACGGGTTACAGTTTCGCTTGTGTTATGAGGAGGCTTCTCAAACGAAAGGGTAACCACATTGGCTGCAAACCCAGTGAAGGGGTTATTGAAGTAACTCGAAATCCTGTTGAAGTAATTAACTCGAAATCGGGGTTGTACTTCGCAATCGCTCCGGAATTATATTTATATAATCGTTAAAACTAGGTACCTACGTATTTCAGTATGTACATCCCAAAGTGTGTTACATGTTCGTCTGCATATAGGTATTCTAAAATACCTTGGTTGAAGGTTAATAGGTACTACTACTTTTAAGTTTTTCAATAGCTTAGAGTTTGATGTATCATGAAAAAGTACCGATGCATTAAATAAAATACATCAGTTGTTAAAAATATCAGGTATTATAAGTATGTGGTTTATGTGTCCGATTGTTAGTGTCGAACACAATTAATCGATAAATCGATGTTTTTTAAATATTCATCCTTCCCTAGTATGTATGTTTAGATTTAAGTACGAGCGAATAGTCACATACGTACAACTGATAATTTCATTATTTTCCTTTGTAAAACTTCGTATCCATGTAAAAACCATAAAAATTATAGTCTTATAATTTTACGTATCGCTTTCTGCAGGTGTGTTATTACTAAGGTGTAAATATCAAACCCCAAGCCTTCCTTTTTAGAACGTAATGTTGTGAAAGTTTATTCAATAATATTCCACAATCGTACCCTCAAGAGATGAAAGATGAATAATAGTTCAGATTACTATTTCAACTGGTCGGAACCTCATTGCTCCAAAGATGCCCTTACCGATACTTACGGATGGTTCATGCAGTTCCTGTTAGCAGTGTTAGCGTTCACTTGTTTAGTGGGTAAGAATACATTTTACTGTGAAAGTTTATCAAGGTGAAGGTCTATATCTAGTGTCTACTCACAGTCGGGTTGTCTTTTCAAAGTTTTACTAATGAAACATACATAAAAAATAATAGTATAACACAAGAATATCTAAATTTATTATTACTTATTAATTATTAATCAATCCTTATGACTGGAAGCAGCTGGCAGTTACAATTTCCTTCCAAAATAATGTTATATTCCCTTTTTTGACTGGCCTGTCAGCTCAGTTGGTAGTTGCTCTGCCTTCTTATCGCTGTAGGTTGAGGGTTTGATTCCCCCACAAGATAAACATTTATGTGATGAATGCAGGTGTTTGTTCTGTGTCTGGTTGTTACATAGTATCATAAGAGTATGTATGAAAGAAATATATAAGTATTCTATCAGTCATTTGGTAACCATAATACAAGCTATGATCAGTTTGGGGCTAAATGGTGTTGTGTACATTGTCCACCAATATTTATTTACTTTATAGGCAAACGATTTTGTGAGCCTCGCTATGCTAGAAGACCATGGTTAATCTGGTTCTACGATACCTCAAAGCAAGGCCTTGGAGCACTCATAATACATGCTGCAAATGTGTGGCTGTCACCACACTTAACAGGAAATCCATGTACCTGGTAAGTATTATCCTAAACACTAATCCCAAGAGTGTGTGTTTGAGGATACATTTGTCAAAACTTAATGCAATAAATATGTGAGGAGATGATACAAAATTAGGAATTCGAAAATGTGTCTTATCTGTGTGTTTCATAATGAAATTTGGTAATGAGGTATATAGTATCTCGGAGACAGACAAAATACTACTTTTTATATAGGTAAGATGTGTGCAAAGCCACAGGCAGCAGCTATAAATATTATAGACTGGTTTTAATCATACTCAGCTTTACTTATAAACGCGCCTCAACTTGAACACACTGGCCTTACTTATATACACCTCTCATCTATAACACTGCTTAAAATTCGCCTTGTCACTATATCTTACAAAAAGGGATGGCACATTTTAAACAGTGACTATCTTTTGACAGAAGTTGATACGTTTCTAAGTAGAGGAGACTATGTAGGTCTTAAGTAGTACTGATTTAATTATGGTTTAGCCAGCAAGTATAAATTAATTGAGGAATAACAGAAAACATTAACATTTTAATTACATTATTGCCTTCCTGTTATTATTCCACTTTAAGAGGGTACTAATAATAACATAATTTTCACCCACGACCCGTGGGGGAACCCCAGTGCAGGGATATTGTTTATTGTACACAAGTATATTGTATGTTCATAATCTAAGTTTTTGGTAGATTAATTTATTGTATAATTGAATCTAAAATTTATTGTATGTGTTGATCACTAAAAATGGGATTGTTTACCATGATAATGTGAGTTTTTATGCTACCCGATATTTTGGCACAGTTGCATGCGCCATGATCACAAGATAAACTGAAGCAGAAAAACTCACATACCGTTTTGAGTAGAAATTATATTCAAAACCATGTTAGTTTCCTTCCATTTTCCTCTATCAAAAGTCATCTCAAGATGCACACCTTTATATTGTTTTTCACACAGCATCTATCTTTTCATTGGACTCTACTTTTGTCTACTTTTACTTTTGTATTCATCCAGAATAATTTTAATTTTTTTTTCAGGTACATAGTGAACTTTATGTTGGATTCGACTCTGGGCCTGCTTATCATATGGGCTGGCATCCGAATAGCGCAGCACTGTGCTCGTGCTTATGACATACCACTTATTAACTTTGGAGAGTATGGTGAGACTTTACTATTTATAACAGACTTTAAAAAAAAACGACTCATTATTTTAAATGTTTGTTGTAACACGTGTGCAAAGCTGCGGGCAGCAGCCAGTGGTACTATAAATTGCAATTGAAAGTGTCTGTTTATTTGTTTGGTTCGGCTATATATCTTGGGGAAGGACATAAGCAAATTTTTATGTAGGTACCACGCATGCAAAGCCACAGGCAGCAACTAGATATCTTTATACATTTACAAATGTGCATTTTTTATCCCTACGGCCATTAAACATATCCTTTGAACACGCAATGTTGCAGTGCCTTATCTTATCTACTAGAAATCTAATCAAATATTTATTCTTCTTATCGTGTCACTAGATATTTAAAGCCAGTGTGATGAAAGGATTAAAGTGTGCTTTAGAGTCTCATTTCTCACGACCTGAGTATTGGACCACCAGTCTAAATATATATTTATACAGGATATTTCACACAGCATCATCTAACCCCAAAGTAAGCAGAGCTTGTGTTATGGGTACCATATGACTTATACACTACTTGTATATATTTTTTTGTAAGTACCTACATTTTATACATAGAAACACCCAGACCCGAAACAAATACTTGCAGATCATACAAGCATTTGTCCCGCGGCGGGAATCGAACCCGCAACCTTGCGTCTTAGCCAGATCTTAGCCCACTGCGCCACAGAGGTCGTCTATAATATATATAATGTGTTACTCAAAACTCCAAATATGGCAGAACATGCATAATTAATGGATACACCTGCTTTTTTATTTCACTAGATAACTATATCTACGTAGGATGTGGCAGTCTGTAAATGGAACTTTGGAATGTGTGACGCACGCGCTAAGTCGTCTGCCGTGCCGACTGTATTATACCTATTGTTACCTACCTACCTATGTTATCTATAAATGAATCCCTATTTGTCTCGAGTTAACCGATTCCATTCATCTATTTTTTATGTTTTCTAATGAAGATTCTTACGGAGAACAAATTGCGACATAGGCTACTTTTTATGTAGGTAGGTACTACGCGTGCGAAGCCGCGGACAGCAGCTAGTAATAAATGATTATAGTAAGTTGTATTACTTACTATGATTTCTGTTTTAGGAAACCTTTGCTTATATTAGGTATAATGAAGTACAGGGTAGGCCAGAATAAAGTTCACTTTCCCTTGTCAAAAAAAACCGTTGCTCGCGGCAGGTAGCGGGGTGCGCGGGGTATGATCGGTTGCCGCGCCTCTCGCATTTTTAGTCGCCATGAGTCCGTTCACGGGTGAGCATCGCGCGTTCGCTATTCAAGCGTTTTACGAAAATGGTCGTTCTTATATTGTTGCGCGGCGTAAGTTCAAAGTTAAATTTAATTTACGAAGTATCCGCCAGTGTCCTAGCACTCAGTTACTTAAGCAATGGCTAAAGAGGTTCCAAGAAACTGGTTCGACGCTTCCTAAGAAACGTCGAGGTCGTTTCCGCACAGTACGCACAGTGCAAGCGATTGAAGAGGTTAATCAATCTGTTGAGCAAAATGCGGAACTCTCTACACGGCGACGTTCGGCAGCTATGGGAATTTCAAGAAGCAGTTTACGACGAATTTTACACGATTTAAAGCTTCATCCGTATAAAATCCAATTAGTCCAGCAACTCAACCCTGATGACCATACAAAAAGAGAGAGATTTTCTTCCATCATGTTAGAGCGGTTTTCCAACTTCGGGAACATCCTTTTCTCAGACGAAGCCCATTTTCACCTGAGCGGATTTGTAAATAAACAAAATTGCCGTTATTGGAGCGCTGAACAGCCTTCACGCAAACATCAAAAGCCTCTTCATTGCCAGAAAGTGACGGTTTGGGCAGCGGTTTCAGCTAGAGGGCTCATTGGGCCTTATTTCTTCGAAAATTCTAGCGGCCAAGCATTGACGGTAAATACGGAGCGATATGTCAAAATGCTAAAAGATTTTTTAAGACCAATTCTTGCTGGGCTGCAGGAGTACAACTCCCTGACTTGGTTCCAGCAGGATGGCGCCACCTGCCACACGTCTAATGCCAGTATGGAGGTCGTAAAGGAGATGTTCCCCGGTAAAGTGATCTCTAAGAGGGGTGATATCGAGTGGCCACCACGAAGCCCCGACTTGTCTCCACCGGATTTTTTTTTGTGGGGATACCTCAAAAATAACGTTTACTCCAATAAACCAGAGACAATTACCGCCTTGAAAGAAAACATTCGAACGGAAATGGCGGCTATATCAACAGCAACGTGCCAGCGCGTTTTTGAAAATTTTAAACACCGCTTGGAAGAGTGCTCCCGACGAGAGGGAGCACATCTAGATGATGTTGTTTTCAAAAAATAAATTATAATAATGTTACATTAAGTTACTTTTTAAATAAATTGTTTTAGTACTATCAGTCTTTTTTTATAAAGGTTTCAAAAGTGAACTTTACTCTGGCCCACCCTGTACATCTGTGCGTTATATTATTATGTCTATCAAATAATAGAGTGCTTGGATCGGTAATTGGTATATTATAAATTCATATAAATTGTTTATTATAAGGATCCCTTATATAGGTTCTAGAATATACCTGCTACTGCTTGTGATTCAGTTATTCCGTCGGTATAGCTAACATTTCCTAAAATAAACCTTGTTTTGCTCACGCCATAGTCCAAATTATATTAACAGTTAAATGAGTGCCATACTCATTTGTATGACAATTTGTTTGATATTAGTATGGTTTAAAATAAGTTAAACATATCATTTTATTCCTTTAATAGCTGGAAACCCCGCGACTTCGCCCGTGCGTTTGTACGAGAAACATCGAGTTTATATTATTATATTATTCATATCAAGTTTCAAGCAAATCGCACCACGCTTTAAAAAGATTTTACATTCGTTTTCACCTTTTTTCACCCTCTTTATGAGGGTTATTTTGAAAAATCCTATAACACGTTTCCATTTTCCATTTCCATTTTGCATTTTAAGTATCCAAACAAAGTTTCTAAGAAATCACTCCACCCGTTAAAAAATCTCCATACAAATAAAGTTTTTTAAACTTACGCGATCAGAACACATTATTATAAATACTTACGGGTATTTATCGCGTTTATCTCTGTCGTGGTCACGGGATGACTGATGTCATCCCGTGACCACGACAGAGTGTAAACCTGTCGAAACGTCGGGAAAAATAGGTAAATAAACGCGATAAATACCCGTAAGTATTTATAATAATCTCCATACAAACTTTGACACCCCATTTTACCCCATTGATAGGGTTATTTTAAAAATCCTGAAACACGTGTTCATTTATTTTGCATTTTTATTATTCAAATTAAGTTTCAAGCAAATTGCACCACGCGTTAAAAAGTTTCATACATTCGTTTTCACCTCTTTTCACACTCTTAGAATTTTAATTTCAAAAAATCCTGCAAAAAATTTTGCTTTAAAAGGAAGCTACCTTCCAAATTTCAGCTTTCTAGGTTCAGCGGTTTCGGTTTGGCGATGATGAATCAGTGATTCAGTCAGGTATGGTCAGGTTAAGCTCATTTATAGGTATAAATTGAATTGATTTTACAAGGATTTTCCGCAGTTTTACTCAACACTGAATTACATGGCGTCTAAAATGAGCTGAAACAGACTGAAACACCTCTAACTAAGTATTAGTAAATTTTTAGAAGCGGCACCTGAAAGTGTTACTTACTCTTGTTGTTACGTGTTACTTATTCAGACTTTGGTTCAAACATAATTACGTTTTAAAATCTAAAAAGAAAACAGACTTCACCACCCACATTACCTCAAAGCATGTCAAATAATTGTATTACAATACAAACACAAGGCTCACTTTGAAACATCTGTATACTAGGTAAATTTAGGTGCCAATTCCTCTTAACCCAAATCCGAGAAGAACTGGCAAGAAATTCGTCTAGGTCAGAGCGCATTGTTGTATAATGCATCGTATAACTAGCTACCTTTATATTATAATACGCTTTCTAAAAAAGCTTTCGCTTTCGCAAAAGCCTACCCTTTATGTAAGCTTTCAGTTTCTGAATAGGTAGTTTAGTTGCAGTTTCAGAAGCTTATTATAGAAGCGCACCGTGTAAAGGACTTATTCACTTTTTCTAGTCGAAACCTGAGTCGAAGGGATGTATCATTTGTTTCTGTTCCTAGTATCGATTCTATGAAGATCACTATTTTACTGAAACCTATCTCTATTTTTATGAGTATGGGATAGTTATCTGGTTCCCATAACTAGTTTTACTACAGTACACTTACTGTCGAGCTACTACAAATTTGTGAAACCATAATCGTCATAATATATTTATTTTTTATTTGCAGGCAAACCAGCAATGTGCTCAGCATGGATATGCCAGTGCATCCTTTACGCCGCGCTCGCTACATTCGCGAAATCAGTGCTGGCGCTAGTCCTCCGGTTACCACCTGTTGTGGCTGTCTTATCCACGTTAAGACTATCACCGGTGTCAGACCCAAGGCTAGAGCTTGCTGTCGTGATGCTGATCATACCTTTCTTTGTGAATGTAAGTTCCAAGTATCATCAAGCCCATAAACTTTTTTCTCGTTACGTATCCACGTTAAGACTATCACCGGTGTCCGACCCGAGGCTAGAGCTTGCTGTCGTGATGCTGATCATACCTTTCTTTTTGAATGTAAGTTCCAAGTATCATCAAGCCCATAACCTTTTTTCTCGTTACGTATCCACGTTAAGACTATCACCGGTGTCCGACCCGAGGCTAGAGCTTGCTGTCGTGATGCTGATCATACCTTTCTTTGTGAATGTAAGTTCCAAGTATCATCAAGCCCATAACCTTTTTTCTCGTTACGTATCCATGTTAAGACTATCACCGGTGTCCGACCCGAGGCTAGAGCTTGCTGTCGTGATGCTGATCATACCTTTCTTTGTCAATGTAAGTTCCAAATATCATCAAGCCCATAACCTTTTTTCTCGTTACGTATCCATGTTAAGACTATCACCGGTGTAAGACCCGAGGCTAGAGCTTGCTGTCGTGATGCTGATTATACTTTTCTTTGTAAATGTACGTTCCAAGTATCATCAAGCCCATAACATTTTTTCTCGTTACGTATCTACGTTAAGACTGTAACTGGTGTTAGACCCGAGGCTATAGCTTGCTGTCGTGATGCTGATCATACCTTTCTTTGTGAATGTAAGTTAAAAGTATCTTTGACAGGGTCTGGCACGCTAGCCTTTTTGGTAAGCTTCCAGCTTACGGATTGCCAGTTCAGTTCTGCTCATGACTTGCTGACATCTTGAGGGAAAGATCTATTCTAGTAGTTGTTGACGGCTGCTCGTCTCATCGATTGGCAATTAATGCTGGGGTACCTCAAGGGTCAGTGCTATCTGCCACGCTGTTTTTACTGCACATAACGATCTGCTTATGCCGGGAATCATTGGATATGCAGACGACAGTACAGTTGCGGAGAAATATTTTGCCAACGCACTAGCCAGTAAAACTGACATTCAGAGACACCGAGTCTGCACGACTGGTTCTTTTCTGCCAATCTTTCGTTTCTATCTATCATTAGTCTTAAATTCTTTGTTATATAGAAAAAAGTAACAGAGAAAACATGTACAAAGGCGAGTTTAACCCTGATAGAGTTTTCTTCCAGCAAATCTTTGAGGAAAGACAGAGGTAAACAGAATTGTAGGTGCGTGCACTTAAGGTCAGGATAACGGGACATATCAGTGAAACCGGTTTCACCGCGGGTGGTTTGATGTTGCTAGTCACCTCGGTTCCGTTTTCTTCTTCTTTCGTGTCAATTTCTCAACTGATTAAAATTAAATAGTATTTGACCAACAGATCGCCACATGCACTTCTCTGTCTGTGGCCTCTATCAGATCCTACTTTATGTACGTAGCTGGATACAGTATGAGGGTAGGTGTGTCATATCTTGCGTTCTAAGATTTACTATTCACAAATATTTATCCAGTTAGGTTTGCAGACTCTTTAGATAAGTTAAGATTTTTATTGATGTTAGGTAATTAGGTTTACAATAATAAAAACAATGTCACTTAAACTAGGAAATCCTGTGCTATAAATTTCAGTTGCGACTCGCAGTTTGTCAATTTTCACCTATGTTACTGGTCAATTCAATTACAACAATTACAATTTCAATTGTACTATTTCACAAAGTGAGATTTGGATTAGAATCCATGAACAAAAATAAACAAGTTAAAAACAGAAACAAAATATTAAAAAATAACTATCAATTCTAATACTAAGAAGTTTCTTAAGTTCTTAAAAATTATTATCTACGAGAGTAGCTATAGCAAGTGTTGGAAAGGAATGTGTACCGCTGTGGAGTGTATAATAAATTATATATTAGTGTTCAGCAAATAGGATAAGAAATCTAAATTGTATTGTGTGTATATTGTTACGAGCCGGGTACTGATACATTAATGAAACCGCTTGATTTTACCAAATTATAACTTTAATATTAAAGTTACCACACAATTTAATTCCCTGATTCTACTAAAATAATTCCAAACAGAACACAATAAAAGTCACAACACTTTAAAGCTATCGTACTTGTATCACTTGGTAAGCCGAGAATAGACTCAATCCACACATTACCGCCGCTTTTATATGCGCGGCGAGTGCGTCACGTAAAACCTATGCGCTAACCCGAACGTTTGCGAACGAACTGGAACGCTTATATATTCAAATGTAAGAGAGCTCTTATACATTAGATACGCGTACTATGTAGTGTATCTACTCGATACTAGATAATAATAATATAATAAATATATAATATAATAATATAAGTAGAATTATAATATAATAATTCTTCTTATCGTGTCATTGGTTATTTCAAACCAGTGTGGGAAAGGTTTAAGGTGTGCCTTAAAGGCTACTTTCGTGCATTGGAATCAATTCAAAGGTAATTCTGATATTAATTCTGATCATTGAAAAAAGGTTAAAAAATACAACTACTATATAAATATACTGAATACTTCAAGTTTAGCGTATTTGTATAGGGTATTTAGTTTTTTTTTAGAGTTTACATGTATTTATTTACAGAAATGTACAAAATAATACTTATACAATTATATAAAATACATGTGTGAAACAGTTGAGCTATCTAAGGACCGTTTAAAACGATCTATAGCTCAACTGATCCAGATCACTGCCAGAGGGCAGCGTTCCCAAGACATTACCACGTTGAATGGCAAAGCTAATACGCTAGGCCACATAGGAGCCGGCTCTTGGGTCACGCAATGTTTCTGCCAGACGCCGTGAAATAATTTTGAAAACGCGGTGGTCTCCTGTTCTTCACGGGCTCAGGGTTTCGACTCCAAAAGACTCAGATATTTAGAATAGATTAACTACCTCCATATACTTCTTGTATTTTATATTATCACAACTTAGGTTTAGTGATAAAAATACTTCAATGTTATTAATGTGCTATTATGAACGCTATCGATTCGCGATAACCTCGATATTAACATGGCAATATTGGCCGGTGTTGGGTCTGATTTTAATTACGAACGTATAGTTTTTATCATACTTCTGCGTTTGATAGCCTCTGCGCCTCAGAGGCTCCTTTCAAGCATTTGGCACGTGTCTTCGAACTTTTTACGTTCTACGACATGCTGGAATCCTCGCGATGATTTCCTACACCGTTAGAGAGTACTGGTATAGCACATACATTTAATGATCAGAAAAATCCGTTGGTGCATACTGGATTCGAACTCACGACCTTAGGATCGAAAGGCGAGGCCACTACCACTAGGCCACCAGTGTTCACATTTATCTTAGTTTATCCAGTTTCTGTCAATTTATTTAAGCCAATCGCCTCTCTGGTTTTCACGACAGTGTGACAACCGCTAAAAGGACCGCAATTTAAAATTCGAGCAGCATCAAATTGCATTTGAACGTTCTATGTCATATGAATGCTGAATTTTTTTTTTATTCTCATTTGAATTTTTCAGCTACTGAACTGAACTTAGTATTGCGTTTTATATTTATACGATTTGAAATTCTATTTGATTCAAAATATACCTTATAGGTACTAATATGTTTTCGTCTGACATGTCTGTTTGTTAGTTACGTTTTCGCGACTAAACGGCAGAGCGTATCTTGATGGCATTTAGTAAGGAGATAGATTGTATCTTGGGGAAGAACGTAGCCCACGTTTACGTAGGTACCACGCATGCGAAACCGCTGACAACAGCTAATATTTTATGTTTTGTATTGATATTCTTAAATCATAATAAGGATTCGTTGCCAATATTTTCTCCTTTTTTTGCAGATTTTAATATTCTGGGTGACGGACAATTTCCTGATGTATCATCCTAGAGGCGTCAGCTCAAAACTTAAAACCAAGGTAACTTCTTTTAATATTATAAAATAAGCTGCTGCATGTATAACTTTTATCTGTGTTTTGATTTGCTTTTTGAACAAAAAGATGTTATTGTGACTTATCTATAATAGTTAGACATTTATTTATTTATTTATTTATTTATTCACCACTTATTTATCTATTTTTACAGGATTAATCTAATACAATAGTGGTCAAACATTTCTATAATTTTAATAATTTATTTAAAATAGTTCTTATCTATTACTAATTACGTTGAAAAACAAATGTCAATATTTAAATGTCCAGATTACCGTTATTCCGTTAATAGTTCCTATAAATAAATAAATAAATAATCCCGGACATTTCACACACCATCTGGCCCCAAAGTAAGCAGAGCTTGTGTTTTTAGAAATACTTACATATTATTGGGTACATACATATTATTCTATAAACATACATATTATTTATAAAAACACCCGGACCCGAGACAAATACTTGCAGATCATACTAACATTTTCCGCGGCAGGAATCGAACCCGCAACCTTCTGCGTCTCAGCCGGACCTTAGCCCACTGCGCCACAGAGGTTGTCAAATTAACTTATTACCATAAAACAATAAAACAATAATAATTCCTGTATAATAATTCATATAAAATACTAATTAAGTTGTAAAATAATTATCAGTATTTAAATTTCAAGGTGACAAGATTCCCCACTTAAATAAGTCTTTTGGCTAATAATTTGTACAGAAAACCAGCTACCGTGCCACACAGATATGTACATAACATGCTCTCTATGTTCTCTATTTATATTTCTCTTCATTTTCATTCATTTGTTTGTTGTGTATTCATATAATTTACTTACAATACACAATACAAACAATGTCGCCATTGTGATTTCGTTCAGAGAAACATGAAACACATCTACATTTTCCGCCACTACGAGTATGTTGAGCGTATGCATGGCGCGCGTATGAGGCGCCTTGTCTATAAAGTTGGTCCTACCGCGACATAATATAGATCCGCGGACTTTCTTGTGGATAATGATGACTACTATAAACATGTAGTACATTATCTTATGTTTGTTTGTTTGTTACGTTTTCACGCCTATACAGCTGAACCGATTTTTATGAATTTTAGTATAGAGATATATGGGACTTAGAGGGCATAGGCTACTTTTTATGTAGGTATCACGCGTGCGAAGCCGCGGGCAGCAGCTTGTCATCTATAGTTTCTGCAACGCACGCCAAATAATGACCTCTAATCGAATAAACAAATTTTATACCTTAGGGTTACATTATTTAAATTTTAGTAAATTTCTAACTTTTTTTCAAATATATACAGCCTATGTACTCACTGTTAATATAGCTCTCTATAGGTTTAGTAGTTTTTTAATTTAACACAAAAAACATACAAAAAATCTAATCTTTTATAGGAACGAAGTTCCTTATCGCCAGTTAGCGAGGGGACTTAACCGAGAAAAAAAATTAACACGTTACGAAAAACCGTAAGTGAAAAAGTGGATGAAGGATACCGATAACTAGTCTATATATATATGAATATAGTTATTTATTGCATAAATGGATGGCAAGAATGGATGGACAAAGGCGGTAAACCAATGGTGGCCAAGGGATGCTCAACGGCCAAGAGGCAGACCGATGGTCGAACGATATAGTCAGCGTTGTCCGGAACCACTGGATGAGACTTGCTAGGGACCGGAAAGAGTGGCATAATAAAGAGGAGGCCTATACCTAGCAGTGGGTGCAATCGGGCTAAAATGATGATGATGATTGCATGAATAATCAAAATAATAATTTTGGATATTACATTAGCTTGTAATAAATCACGTGACTACTGTTGTCATTTCCAATTTGATATTTCTAAAAGCAATCATAAATATAATGTGTAATTGACATATCAGTGTTGACATATTACATATGACTAATCAAATCACACAACACCATCTAGACCCAAACTATAGCATGGACAATATGAACCAGATGACTGTTATAATCTATACTATCTATACTTAATATTATAAATGTGAAAGTAACTCTGTCAGTCTGTCTTTTTGTTACATTTTCACGCCTAAACCGCTGACCGACTGACTGACGGCTGACTTTGGAGAAGGACATAGGCAGTAGTATGTCCTTCTCCAAAGTCCCACGTCAGCTTATGTAGGTACCACGCGTGTGAAGCACCGGGCAGCAGCTAGTACTTAGATATTTTTAAATACATATGATACCTTATAACGCTCTGATACGGAACAAACATCTATGTTCATCACACAAATGGTATCTTCCTTTCTCCTTTGGTATAATTAAACCCACAACCTTCAAAGCATGCCTTCTGCACTGAAGGTTGTGAGTTTAATTCCCAACTGAGCTTAGAGGCCAGTCATAGCCACAGGCCAGAGACATTTTAGATTGAGTAGGTTTTTTATAAGATTGATGCTGCCTTTGTTTGAGATTAAAAAACCTAGGTGAAGTACGTTTTATCAGCTGAATTATAAATCATGATACAACTTTTTAAATCATGGCTTTGAATATAATTTTTAATCAAAACTGGATATCTATACCTATAAAAGAGCTTAACCTGACTGACTGACTGACTGATTCATCATAGCCGAGCCGAAACCGCAGAAGCTAGAAAGCTGAAGTTTGGAAGGTGGCTTCATTTTATAGCAAAACCACCCACTAAGGCGGGGTTTGTTGAAATTCAATCCCCAAGCGGCAGAAAAGGGGTGAAAACGAATGTATGAATCCTTTTAACGCGTGGTGCGATTTGCTTGAAACTTGATTTGAATAATTAAAATGCAAAATAAATGGACACGTGTTTCAGGATTTTTCAAAATAACCTTACAAAGGGGTAAAATGGGGTGTCAAAGTTTGTATGGGAACTTTTTATCGGGAAGTGTAATTTCTTAGAAAATTGCTTTGGATACTTAAAATGCAAAATAAATGGACACGTGTTTTAGGATTTTTCTAAATAACCTTCATAGAGGAGTAAAATAGGGTGTGAATGTTTGTATGGAAACATTTTAATGGGTGGTGGTGGGTGTGATTGGTTTGAAACTTATCAATAAAATTTGGCATGGAGATAAATTGCACCCGGGGGAAGGATTCAAGCTACAATTACAAAAAACAGCCTTGTTTATTATAAGCGAGTTTTGCTTTTCCCGATATTTCAGCACAGTTGAATGCGCCATGACCACAAGATAAAAATAAATAATAATAAAACATTTATTTTGCGCCGCATAAATTTAAACTTAATTTACAAAATAATTATTATTAAGCGACAGCAAAAAAGGACACCCTGATCTTCCGTGACGCCTGAGTGTGTGGCGGCAGCAACTGTGGTACACAACGTTTACCATTTTAATCATCTACATGTATTAAGATAAACAAGATAAGAATGATAAGTGTATATTTAAAAAAATGTATATAAGTAGTATATCAGTCATGTGGTAACCCATAACACAAGCTATGCTTACTTTAGGGCCAGACGATACTGTGTGAAATGTCCGGGCATTGTTTATTTATTTATGTCTATACAAATTTTCATTCAAAACGGTTCAGTCATTATTGCGTTCTAACTAATAAACAACTATCCATACAAACTGTCACATTTATTATATTAGGATGCTGACGTAAATTCGTGCGCAGTACATTTACACCTAAATATACATTGGCACAAGGTTTGTAAACATCATTCATCAATTATTTACATTATATAACAGTAGTAGAAACAAACAGTAGAAACAGGTTTTTGGTTGTTACTGGCTCAATTTTAACTGCAGCAAACTGTTTCGAGTGTATCTAGCTACTTAAGTCTTAATTACCTACATACTTGTTGAGTTATGGTCTCTTTAAATCATACTTTTATCATCTACTAACCTCACTACACACACTTTTCACACACACTTCTCACATACACTTCACACAAACACATCCATATAATGCGATTGGTATTTAATCAACTTAAAACATATTTTAAATTTATGATATATCATATTTTAAATTAAAAAACATGATTTTTCTTATATTTGTTTTTTGCAACCATTGCAGTACTTAGTTTTAATTGTTTGGTTTTTCTTTTGTTTTTTTTTAATTAAAATATTCATACATACCTATACTATCCATGAAGTATATGCGAGTTGAATACAAAATGTGGATTCAAATTGGTTAAAGTTTGGCATATCTACACTTTATTATATTAAACTAAACTAATAACCGAATCCTAGATTACGATAAATAAATAAATAAATAAATAGTTGTAACATTATATATTACAACAGAAAACTGTCATTTGCATATTTTTGTGTCACTAGTTCGTGTCACCAGTGTGGTGAAAGAAATAAAGTGCGCCTCAGAGGCTCCTTTCGTGCACTTGGTACATGTCTTCAAAATTTTGCGGTTCTACAGACACGTCGGTTATAATCAAATTTGGTACGGAGATATTTTGTCTTAGAGTCGAACATAGGCTGCTTTGTGTAGGTACTACGCGTGTGGAGCCGCGGGCTGCGGCTAATAGGTTTTAAGTATGTACGTAGGTATGTACTCGTATTTAAAGCTATACCTTTTTTTAGATTGAGTTAATGATTATTATTAGTCTCAAAAAATAAAATTATACGTAACGTATAATTATTATATTGTAACGTAGGTAGTAAAATCTCGCAGCTGCTGTTTAGTTAGACTAATATTTGGACTAATGACATTGGTGACTGCAGTTTCACTGTCGTAGCAAAAATTTCGTATAATACGTATGATCTTATTGCGCCTAAATTAAAGTAACATATTTAAATGGTAGTTTAATGTGTAGGTGTTTCGATCTTTACAATGTTGTTAACGAGGGACTTCTGGACGAGGAACCCGACACCGTGCTATGATAGTTGATCGCCCTACCGGTAGTAGAACAAGTTGCCGGAATTTAGGATTATCGTGTCCTCTCCCTCTCTTCGGACTTCTGATAACCGTATAATATCCCAGTGCAACTTATTTACTACTTCTTCCAGCTCTATCAACTTCTCGTCGGTCCTCAGTGTGCGTGCGTTGTATTTGTATGTTGCCAGGACCAGAAGTCGTTAAGATTGGTAGCTGGACCTCTGCCGGAGATTCTTCGCACCCCCTGTTCCGCCGTTACCGTGGCCGCCACCTATGTCAGGAATAGCAGAACTGCCGGGAACTGGGGGTCGTCTTCTAATTGTGTCTATCATTGATTGGGGGTTTTGCCATAGTCACCACGCTTGGCAAGCGGATTGGTGACCGCAGATTTAGTATTATGTACTCGGGGGATGCTGCTGCCGAATTCCCCGGTGTGTGCTCCCTTAGTCGGCTTTTACGACATCCACGGGAGGAAATGGATGGGTCCTATTCTATGTCGGAACCACCACGGCAAGACACGACAAAGCATCTAAAATCAGCTAAATCACACATCATTTAGTAAATTTCAGAAGTGTTAATTAAAAATGTTATTATAATAAACTTTGGAGCTATCAAAATAAAGTTTATTCGATATTTTAGTCAGTTCAACGAAATAACAGAATCAAGGTCATTATCTCTACACGAAACAGCCTTATCTGTTACAATGATCTGAGAAAGGTTAAATATGAATTGTTGTTACTGATAAGTCAATGTTATCCAACACGTTAAAATTACACGTCAAAGAAAATACCTATTATTGTAAACATATAAAATGTTATAAGTACAGTGAAAACTGGACATTCGGGATCTGAAGGGATCTATATATTTTATCACTTAAAAGTTAAAACTGCTTTTCTGGATATTCGATAACGGAATAACCTAAATACTTACGAATATATTTACTAAAAAGGTGTTATTTCAAATACTTACAAGTGAAAAGTGATTGCGTGGCACTTTTTTTAATTTAACCGCACTTTTCATCGCACAAAAAGGCAAAGTGTTTTTTTGCTACGATGTTTACTATGTGGCGATGTGACGTGTACTAAGAGCAAGGCGCACGGTTTGGGTTAATGAGTATGCGTGCGTGTGTGTGCGTTCGTGTATTTACATAAAGTAGCATAGCTTGGCTTCACAATGGTTGATAGCGGAGAGGCGTCTATATATTCACTCGGTCTGAGTTTATGTTATAAAATTACATACTGACAAGCAAATATGGAAGGGATTAGAATGCTTTTAAACAAACGCGTCATAACTTGTCTAAACCTGATAAATTGTCCCACTTATACGGGCTATTGAGCTACATAGTCCCATTATGGAGGGTAAACATTGAAAAAATCTAAGAAATCAAGTCTCAGTTACAAAGGTTTCAAAATTTGTATTTCAATGCAAAAGTCATAACATACATAGGTTTCTTACATATCGAGGGCCCACTTATCCAGGTTTCACTGTAAATATTACAAAGTAAAGTTATCATAATATTTAAAAATATATAAGTATTCTATCAGTCAACCGATCACCATATGCTTATGGTGCCACAAGCTATGCTTAGTTTGGGGCTGAATGTAGTCGCCTAAAGTAACTAGGTACCTGCCTTCACCGATATTATTATATACATCCTCAACCTTGAACATATAGACAAATATTTAGTACTATTCAGCCAATCTATTCCTGATGAGTTGGACACAATGCAGACGCATGCACCTCCCTTCCGCCCGCAATTAAAAAGCCATGAAAATTGTTAATATAAAGGTAAAAGACACCATCCACATAAGCAACCTCAAAAATAAATTCGACACGTGGTTCGCCTTGCCACGAGGCATCCTCAAAAACAATTGACTCGCTCCGCACTGGAACGAAAAAACACTGCAGTCTTGTTGCTTCGCCGAGATCTGGAATGAAAATGAGTCAACGTTGGCCGGAGGGAGCTGCACGCCTCTGCATCGTGTCTTACTCAATAGGAATAGATTGACGGAATAGTACTTAATATTTGTCTGTAATGTTCTGTAATGGATTTCTGCAAAGTCAGGTTGCTATAAATTATCTATCTATTAACATGCTATTATTTTGTTACCGCAGGTGAGATACCAATCTATCAAGAAAGAGAAGTCGGGTTCTGAAGAGGAACGAGATTCAGCAGACGAAAAACTTCTAGGCGCTAGTGTATGACCTTACAGAAAGCCCATAGTACCACGGACATAACGTCCCTAAAAAATGGGCAAAGGAGCTAGTTGGGACGTAGCTTATTGACTTGATCTGATGCATTAAGGAGATGTTATTGTATATTTTGCTAAGGTTATTATACTAAGTACCTATACTTAAACACTTTTATACGAGTAGGCTGTTAAATTGTGCCATTTTTAGAATGATGTACTCATTTTATAATTCCTATACTTTGAAATTTTATAGTACTTTGATATTTGCTGAAAGGACTGGTAGTTTAGTGGTAGTGGGGCCACTACCACTAGGCCTTCTGATCCTAGACGTGCACCAATGGATTATTCTGATCGAATAATTAATGTGCGATCTAAGGAAAACGTGAGGAAACCGGCATATCGTAGAACATAAAAAGTTTGAAGACATGTATCAAGTGCACGAAAGGAGCCTCTGAGGCGCACTTTAATCCTTTCACCACACTGGTTCTAAAGAACTAGTGAGCCGATAGAAGATAGGTAAGTATGTACTTAGCAAATTAATTGACCGAGCGAGCGCGAAGCGCGAGCGAGTGTCTCCGTTTCAGCTTAGGCAAAAATGCTTATGTCTGTCCGACCGGCGTCTGTGCGGATTTTCTGCTCTACAGGTCGCATTTCTCAACCGATTCTCGTGAAATTTTTTGAGCAGGTTCTATAACTATATAGATTTATTTTGTCGTTTCATATTTTGGTAATTTTTAAAAATGGTGGAAATATGGGGTTGAAAAAGTAAAAAAAAATATATTTCAGTCATTTCGAAAAAGATTCGCGAGGTCTAAAGCTCACAGAGCCACTAATTATATTGCATCAGTTCAAGTCAATAACTTCTGTATATATGGACTGTAATATAATGTGTATCATAAGTAAATAATCTTACATCAAAATGGCACATCACCGACTTAATATCACTTTACAAAAAATATTTCTAAACATAATAAAATTATATAAAATATAAGTCACTTGTTATATAATGTAATCGCTTTACACATTACATGCTGTATTAAAATGTACATAATTTGATATTTTTCGGCTCAATTTATGAAAATAGAACAGATAATGTATGAAATACTAGATTACTAAGGTCTTCTGAAAAGGAATTGACTAGTTATACAAATTATCATTGTTACTTTTGTACAAATGCGCCATTTTGCTTCGAATATACCTAAGAGCTAGAGTATTTTTATACAATTAGTAAAGTTAAATCATTTATTGTTCCTAAATTTTTGTAAATTCTCAGTAGGTATAAACCTAGTGCCATTATTTTGACTTGTTATGTAAACAAGAAATGTAAAATTACATCGAATTAAGACTGATGAAGTCTGTATCATTAATCCTGAAAAATTCCGATAGCATGATCTTTTCCCCTAAGTCGGGTGTAAACACATTTTAATATTATATTGTATCAGTCATTATAGATAATCAACGACCTCTGTGACGCAGTGGGCAGGCTGAAGGTTGCGGGTTCGATTCCCGCCGCGTGGCAAAAAATTGAATGACCTGAAAATATTTATTTCGGGTTTGGGTAATATGTATAATATGTCTGGGTTCTATGCATAATATGTATTTACAAAAAAAACTATAATACAAGCTATGCTTGCTATGGGATCAGATGTTCTGGGAAATGTCTAGAATTATTTATTTATTTAATTACTTTATTGAAATAACAGTAATCGATTAATAATAATAACAAATATTGCTGGACATTGCACACAACACCATCTAGCCCCAAACTAAGCATAGCTTGTATTATGGTGACCAGATGACTGATACAATACCTATATATTTTTAAATACATACTTGTGATTCTTTATAACTACCAGATAACTACCAGTTTATCTATCTTGGGAGGGAATCGAACCCTCAACCTACAGCGCAGAAGGCAGAGCTACTACTAACTGAGCCAACAGGCCAGTCAAGTTTTTGCTGATTTCTTAATTATGAAATATCAATCGCTACACCGCTAAAATGTGATAATTTGACACGATAAGAGTATTTTGAAAGGGGCCTAATAGAACACGGGGCACTTTATCGGCGGTGTTTTTAAACATCTAATTATAATACTTATCAGATGTCATATATGTATGTGCAGACGCTATCTTAAGCGCTGTTGTTTATATAGTTTGACTATGCCGATATATAACGGCTTTGTTATATGTATTGACTAAAAATCTCCACTTATTTACTCACTAGAATTTAGTATAGTTTGGTATTGTTTACGTCTCTTAGGCTGTTAATGTACCTGGTTATGACTGTTAGTCAGCTGGGTTTTAGAAGTGTTTACTGTTCTTTAGTTTTAATATCACATTTCAGGTGAGAATAGATTGTTTAAAGTCACTCCGGAATTTTCACGTTCAAGTACTATAAAATCGTGATACTTTTTGTCTTGTTTTCAACAGACTTCAAACAAGGTTCTCAATTCGACTGTATTTTTTTATGTTTGCTACCTCATAACTCCGTCATTAATGAACCGATTTGAAAAAATCTGTGAATTTCATGTGAAAGAATATACTTCTGGGTTGGTCCCATAGAAAAGAAAGAAAATATATTTATTTGTAACAACATACACATAAAAAAAACAATATGAAGGTACACTCAAAATAAATACAAAGCGAAACAGAAAAAATAAAAACAAAAAACGCTTTAAAAAGTTAATCTCTAAAACAAAGTAAAACAGAAAAGACAACTTAAACTAAACTAAACTAAATATTCAGTGTCTCGCAATCGTCCAAGTGTGCTGTTACAAATTGGTGTCCGACTCAGCATTATGTTGCGTTATACAGTCGAAACTATAAAACGCAACGCTGATCTTCCGTCGGAACCAGGTGGGTGAACTAAAACTTCTAAAGCTTAGTAATAAATATTTGATAATCATAAAATCGACATATTTTATCCTTGCTTCCTCTGTTAGCTACCACGATAGAGAGTTTCGTACAAGAAATTGTTGGGCGTCTCATCAAAATGAAGCTACTCACGGAAAATTAGCTTGATAGTAATCAAAAGCAAAAATGGACCAGGGATCCTGGACTATTATATGATAAAAAGATATTATGTTTACCTCTGTTAGTTTTGATGTGTAATATCTTTCCTCTTTCCTGCAATCTATGGGAGTAATTTCGTGAAAAGGGACGGAAGTTTGTAACATGAAGCAGGGGAAGTGCGTGTGCGTGTATTTGACAAGAAACTAAAAGGGAAATGGATAATAAATACGCATCAGCTGTGGGCCTAACCTACAGTGTTTTGCCTATGGTTGCTGTTGTATAAACTAAATTCAGGATATAATGTTAATGTTGCTTATTACCTAGGTTAGATGTCAGATTTTACAAGTGAAAGTCAAAAGATAGTTTATTCAATACAATCACAAGGATCATTTTAAAACGTCTTACATACTAGGTGAATTTAGGTGCCAATTCCTCCTACCCAAGCCCGAGAAGAACTGGCGAGAAACTCGTCCTGGTCCTAGCGCTTTTTTGCATGATCCATCTTATAACTACCTTAACTTCGAAAAACTAAATTGAATTTGAATTATTATTCCACGAGAGTTGATAATCTCGACTCCCGAAGTAGAAGTTTTACTTTCAGTTTTACTTTAAGTTAGGATTTAACAGCTCTTGATAATATCTTTGATAATTATGATTTAATGTTTTCTCGATTCGTTTTATCTCATTTTGTAGTAATACGATAAATCATAAATAAATAAATATTGGTGCTAACAACACCATCTAGCCCCAAGCCCCACCTTGTATTATGGTGACTAGATATTCTTATGATATAAAGAATCAGCTCACGTTTAGCAATATCATTCAAGGTAAGCAGTGCGAGACAAAAATGGGCGAAGCGAAATACCTATTATAAAAATTAAATATTAGTCAAAAAATATTTAATATAATCCATTACTGTTTCCACGTATATGCGTATAACATGTCCAACATGTTCATTCTGCTCGTTAATTGAAAGAAAAATCAGGTATAGGTACTTACATTTTTTACATATTCAAACATACTCGTTTCAATTTGTTTTGCAAAGTTATTGTTAATTCAATAATTTAATTACGAAACGCGTTAATTGCTCACAATACAGCCTAATAAAACTACTAGACAATGGCACCACGATTTGGTAGTAACTTGGACGATAATTAGATAGTTACTCAAGTAAAGGCTATGCAAGTCTAAAATAGTTTTAAAATACGGAAAAAAATACAAGTGAATTATTATTGATGTGAAATATTAATAATGAATTATTATAATTATTTATTTTTTGTCTGTATTTTATTTAATGAAGTCCTTGGAAATTATCATTGTGATTAATTTGTAAATATATAAAATAAGGACATGTTTTGTAAAACTTGTTAGTTAGGAATGTTATATTTGGGCATAATGATACATAATGTTTGTGCGAATATAAATAATTTGACTTAAGTGCTTGTCTTTTTTTTAGGATTCAGAAATCCACAAGAAACCTTTAGGCGCGTCGCTCACTGGTAAGTCAAGGCGCGGTCGCGGCACGGTCGAAGCGTCGTCTCTATGCGGAGTCGAGGCGCAGGCGGCTATGCTTCCTTCACACATTCCATATTTATTTACAGTCATTATTACAATGGCACTCGTACAAGTAATTAATTTAAATAGGAAAAAAAAACTCCGGTTTAGGGAAAAAACCGGTTGCACTCCGGGAGTGCCGACAGAAGTGAAAACTTATTTTGGCGCGTTAAGAGTTTAGTAATAAATCACTTCAAAATCAGTAATTATGGTGACTGCCAATCAAATACTGAACGAACACAAATGATGCAATATTTTTTGTTCAGAATGTAGATAATATATCAAAAAACCTAACTCAGTAAACTTCTCCATACAAAAGTAGACTAATCATGTGAATTAAGGTTTATAATCAAATGGGGCGAGCGCGGCAGCCGGCTGCGTCTCGCCCCAGACGGTAACGGTGTCGCGAATCCAGAGGTTTTACCTCATCTAAAAATATGCGTACCGCGCTAAAAGAAGTTATCACTTCAAAAAACTTGGATACACCCATATTTGAGACATTGTGACAGAAGAGGAGCATTCAGAGCTACACGTGACTTATGAAAGTATCCCGACAAGTTTAAAAAGTTTTATGGAATATCATATGGTACCTTCGGTTTACTGTTGGAAAAAACGAAAATAAACATTAGGTATGTAGGTAACACTTTCAACAGTAAATAATCAATATATATCACAAAATTTACTTATAATTTGAAACAGAGGCGGGTGAATCAATAGCCGCATCTTGGCTAACTACTGAATACTGTGCTAAATATATTGATTCGTTCCAATTGTGTGCCTTCCTGGTCGCCTCTTTCTATACAAGAATATGGAGTAACGACTGGTCGATTCGAGTTGGACGTTGGACTTACACGTCTAAACTTAGCTACGCACGAAACGAAAAAATGGCGGCAGAGTCGCGGCGCGGTCGGGCAAGGCGCGTCCCCTTCTCGACTCCGCGCTGCCTGCACTTCGCCCGCGCCGCGACTCTATTATGTGAGCGCACTGCCATATATTCCTTAAGACAACGTAGATGCGGCGCGCCGCTTGTGCGCCTGCGCCTTGACGCCGCCTCGACTCTAGCTCGTGTCAGCGACCCCCCTTATAGTTTCGTTATGTCCGTCTGTCCACCCTTAAGGATACACAAGTCAGCGGCACAAACTCGTTAGTGGGCGCAGCTAAACTGCATGCTATTTCACCTAGCTTAGTGTGAGAAAAAGATAGACGTACACCAAGGATAGAGATGAGCAGTAAGGAGATAGCGTGATTATAATTTCGAGTCATATTATCAGATTAATCTATGATTTCTAAATAAATAGATTGCCTAAAAATAATAAATAGACCTTTGGCTCAAGGGTTCTCATGAAAAACTACTGAATGTATTTATAAAAAAAAAGTTATTTGAGCTATTGAATAAATAATCTATGCTTGAATCGGAATAATTTTTTAGTTTGCGTACTCCGTTTGTTATTTATTCACACCTAAAGTTGCGCTAAAATAAGTGATTAAAAACGATTTTTTTTTGAGTCTTGTATCTTTCAAACCCATATTATTTTTACAATTCTGAATTAATACAAGCATAGATTATGACAAGACAAATTTATATCACTGTTAGTTTTGGTTGTTCACCATCAGACGGTGGTGTGATCAGCCTTCGACGTTTGTATGGAAAGATAATCGACTTGTTCTTGTATTGTGTATTATAATATAAAATTATAAATTAAAAAAAAACAGTGTTTAGAGATGTATGTAGGAGAACATTTGAAATAAAGTCGGGTGGTTTTTTTACATTCTTCTATCCCATCGTATCCATTTTTGATAGAGGTCAGTGTCCCGTCTCAGTGCTTATGTTGCTATGCTAATTAGATGGTGTTTGGTAACATTATAACATGGTAACATTGGTTTGGGAGCTGCTGTGCGATTATGGAATTGTAAATTTATCAAAACTTTGAAACTAATCGCTTTCAGTTGCTTTGGATGAATTGGTATTACGGAAGGTTGGTGTTGATTATCATACATGCTGTCGTATGAATAGACACCTCTGAGGTTTCATATAAAGACGGAGCGCCGCGATCAACCAAAATAAATAAATTCTGTGACACTTTTTTGTCACGGCATATCTTTACAAATATAATGTAGGTGTGTATGTCACTGAACTCCTCCTAAACGGCTGGACCGATTTGAATGAAATTTTTTGTATGCGTTTGGTGCCCTGGATGATTTAGATTCACTAATCAGCCCAGCAGATGGCGCTGCAGTCGGTACAATTAGATATATTTTTTCTTTTTAAAACGCGCGCACGAAGTCGCGAACGGGACAGCTAGTTTTAATATATATTTTTTGTATGAATTTTTCTATACGACGAGATGAGAAAATACATAAGAGTACTAGTATGTATGCATTTACTAAGAGCAAGGAGCACAGTTTGGGTGGCTGTGGGTGCGTGTGGGATGCAGGGGAGTATGGTTTTGAGGCTTTACTTAGGTTATTCACGGCCTCCTGTCTTAATATTTATTTGGTTTGAGATAGAAACCGAAAGTACTAATCCATCTTGTCAAAACTGGTTCCAATTACAATCAAAGTAATGATTGAAATTATGCCGATTGCTAATCGACAGCGTAGACACTTTTTGTTGCCGACACGGCACACCATCACAGGGAACCGTAGTTGCTGTGTCCTGTGGCGGTGATCGGACACAGTCGCCCGTTGCTACTACTGGCCACTGGTACAATTCGTTGCTTGTTTTCCGTCAGTCTCAAGATGGACGTCGATGAAGAAGCTCAGTACAATTGTAAGGAAATTTGTTAATGTTCCTTGTTTCTTGAACTGACGACTTTTAGTTTCCAGTTACCGACACCAAACACTTCAATCGTCAATGAGAAAGTGTTAAGTGGGAGCAACTGGACACAAAAAATGTTTACGTATGCGCAGGGAGTGTTAATCAATTAGTTAAAAAATTCTATACGTAGTCGCAAGATTTAGTCATCATCTTATGTAGGTGTATTGCATTTTAGACTATTTGCTTCTTAGGAAGTTTCACATTTATACAATTTGCATTTTAGGCATACAACCGTTTTAGGTGTTCTGAATCTTAGGCATTTTGCTTTTTAGACATGACATTTAGGCATATTACTTCTTAGGCAACTTGAAAATTAGGTTTTCCCACGCATTGGAAGCCTTTCCCTATGCGTGGTCAGATGCGATTGTCCAATTTATTTATTTCTATAATATTTTGTCAATTTAAATGAATAACCTCAATGAGTTAATGAGGTCCCAACGGATCGATGTCTAGTGCAACGTTTATATTCTCTTTGATCGATGCCGTATTTATACAAACAAACATGAGGTTGTCATGGGAATTCTTCAAACGTGACATCGCATCGCTTGGAATGGCACGAATTATCTTCGCGAAAATAATGATTGTTTTTATTTTATAGTGTTTTTATTTTTTAAAACTAAAACATGAATGAGAGTGAGTTACGGAAGCTTCTGCAGACAAAGAATGGTTGCCGCGTTCCGATCATGCGGCCGATTCCGGACGTTCACATGATGGACAACCTACCCTTCACACCCATACCACCCTACAACAGAATCAAGGTACCTGTGTACATAATTTACTTCGACTGATTTTATTCCTGTGTTATAATTACTTCTATGATTTCTTATCACATTTGTATGTTACCTAATTTACGCAACCACTTGTAGGACAAACAAGCAAAGTTTCGTAAAGCACTCGAAGAAAAAGCGACGGCAAGAAAAGTTGAGATAGCTCGCCCGCTCCTTGCTAGTCGCGAACGAGATACATTTGAAATATCACAATCTCGACACATCAAAGTTCTTCGAGAATGCGCCGAAAAAATACAGCCTCCACCAATGCTGAAATCTTGGGAGAGGAAAATATGCAATCTCGTTCCTCAAAAGCTACGCAATGCGTTTCCTAGTATCATGGAAGATCTCATTAACGACACCAAAGCAGAATGGAACCGCAATTTACACGACCAGGCTGTAAAAACCGTAATCCGCGATGAACCCGGTGTCTCTAGAATTAGATACCAAGAGCCGTATTTCAAGTTCCGTGGCGTTACAGAAAACTTTAGTAAAATGGTCAAGCACCGAAAGAAACTGCAGGATGGATCGCTTATTCTCCACCCGTTTATTCGCCTGGTGCTTGAATCGTCTGAAAAAACATTTCCTCCGTTCATAATTAACCTGAAAAAATACAGAGCGCGAGGTCCGATGGGCCTTGAAGAATTTGAAATCAAGATTTTAGAACAAATCAAACGAGCTGATTATCTCGTGTCTAGTACTTGGTACGCGATTCTTGTAAATTGGCTGAAAAACCCAAGATGCCTTAAAGGAATGCACTCAAAGAAGATACCAATTTTTGTGAAATGTGCCACCAAAATGATATCGATGGCGATACAAGAATTCATGCGGAGATCGATTGATGCAATTATAGACTTCATGAAAAACCCCGAATCGGTGCCAATTTTAAATATCGAGCTAGGCTTTGACGGTGAATTTTTTTACGACCCATCTCTTGAAACAGTGTATAAGACCTTTCATAACATCGCAGATGCGATATCTCATATTTCGCAAAGACTCATGCCAATTGAACAGTACCTCAGAATACCGTACGATTTTGATGCTCTCCCGGTCCAGTACAACGAATGGCTACATAACGATGGGCATGAAAGATTACAGAAGCAATTGGATTTAGTATTTGAACCTCTACTTGAATATCTGGACAAGCTACGAAATCAATACTTCATGTTGTATGGAGCGCCTGCCAAAGTAGCATTGCAAAAGTTCATTCAAGAAACCGAAGAGTTCGAAGTACGTCGAGATAAAATAAAATACTTCCAAGAAATTGACAGTGAAATAACGGCAGTGTTAGAAAACGAATACTTCAATTGTGCGGTTGTATGTCAACTTCGAATGGTAGACGGATTGAAAAGTAAAGCTTTAGAGTTTGTAAACGTTATAATTGATGGAATTGTTGAGGCACACATGGCTGAAAACCATAGCATATGCTCCGAATTTGAAATAATAGCAGCTAGAGCGCTAAAAGAACCCGAAAATGCAGCAGAACTGATCGAACAAGGAATATACATTTTAAATGCAAAGACTGTATTAGTTGAAGTACTAAAAGAAAGAATATTTATTCAGATCAACATTATATCAAACTTATTAGAAATGACTGTACTTACTCCACAACATGTGGCCTCTAACACAAGAACAGTAAATTGGATAACAGACATTAAACCAATTTTTGAGAAAAATGCATCTTCATTTGAAACTTTCAAAGCAGAAATGGAAGAAACCCTTCAAGGAAAGATTGCTTTCCTTAACAAAGAAACTCTTGAAATGACACCTTATCTAGAACTCCTAGATAATATGGATGACATAAATCATACCCTCGAGTATCTTGAATACCTACGAAAGTTGGTCCACCGTCTAGCTGACTGTGATACACTTGTGAAATGGATCAACAGTGAGGAAGTTACATTCAAGTTTCCAGTCACTAGCTATCCAGATTTAGAAGAATTAAAAGACTTCGTTATTCCGTTTTACAGCCTCATCTACTTGCTACATAAATGGAAACGCAGTTATTACACTTGGATGGATGGGCCATTTGAATATATGGATCACGTTCAAATAGAAATGGATCACGACTTCTATTACAAAGAATTTCTAAAATTGTCGAAAAACTATAAAACGAAAATAAAGCAGCAAATATCTGAAGGCGTTGAAAAACGTTTCCAAGGGTTGGTAGATGACCCCGATGTGAACAATCTTCCTTCGCCGATGAAATTATGTGCTCAAGCAGTTGCCGAACTCAAGGAATGGAGGCCTTATGTTCAAATGGCACACATTATGTGCAACCCGGCGCTCGTGCAAAGACATTGGGACGAAATGTCGACCATAGCCGGTTTTGATCTAACACCTACAGCCGGAACGACGTTGCGAAAGATTATTAACTTTAATCTTTGGGATGATCTAGATCAGTATGAAATCATTAGTGTTGCAGCAACCAAAGAATTGGCACTCAGTACTAATTTAAATAAAATGATCGCAGAGTGGACCGATATTTGCTTTAAAACGAGCCCATATAAAGATTCAGGAATATTCATTCTCTCTGGACTTGACGATGTTCAGAGCGTTCTAGATGATCACATTGTCAAAACAATTGGAATGCGAGGATCAGCCTTTGTTAAACCATTTGAATCGCAAGTAAGGAGTTGGTATGAAAATATAATGCGAGTAAATGCTACCATTGACGAATGGGGTAAAGTACAGAGTCAGTGGCTATATTTGTTGCCGATATTTTCTTCAAAAGACATCGTTGCTCAGATGCCTGAAGAAGGTGTTATGTTTGTCGAAGTAAATAATATTTATCGTCGCTACATGGGTTCAGTTGATAAAGACCCTCACGTCCTTGATATCGCTGGAGGCGTCGGTGTTCTGGAATCGTTTAGAGCAGCTTCAGCATTTTTGGAAAAAATCAACGATGGTGTAAATAGCTATTTGGAGAAAAAACGATTATATTTCCCCAGATTCTTTTTCTTATCCAACGATGAAATGTTAGAAATTTTGTCTGAAACTAAAAACCCATTAAAGGTGCAGCCTCACTTGAAAAAATGCTTCGAGGGCATTAATACATTAGTATTCGATGATGAGTTCAACATTTCAACAATGATTTCAATGGAAGGTGAAATGGTGGATTTCCTTGAAATTATTAGTGTAGCTGCCGCTCGAGGCTCTGTGGAAAAATGGTTAGTTCAAGTAACAGAACAAATGCTGAGAGCAGTTAAAATGGAAACTGAGTTGTCCTATTATGACTATCCTAATATGGGTCGAGTAGAATGGATTTTATCATGGGAAGGTATGGTTGTATTAGCCATTTCGCAAATTTACTGGGCTGTAGATGTGCATGATGCGTTAAATACCCATAAGATAAGTGAACTACGTGCATTTCATGTTGGATTAACGAAACAGCTTAATGAAACCGTTGCTGTTATACGAAGAACTGATTTGAGCAAATTGAGCAGCATTACTGTTAAGGCGCTCATTGTTATTGATGTCCACGCCAAAGATGTTATTTTTGAACTCCTAGAGAAGAATGTGACTGAAGTCACAGATTTCCAATGGTTAGCTCAGCTTCGGTACTACTGGGAAGAAGAAAAAGTATTTGTTAAAATAATTAATGCTGTCGTAAACTTTGCTTACGAATATTTAGGGAATTCAGATCGTTTAGTAATTACGCCTCTGACCGACCGATGCTATCGCACTTTAATAGGGGCTTTCTATCTGCATTTGAATGGCGCCCCTGAAGGTCCAGCGGGGACAGGAAAAACTGAAACTACTAAAGACTTAGCCAAAGCATTAGCTGTGCAGTGTGTCGTTTTCAACTGCTCTGATGGTTTAGATTACAAGGCCATGGGTAAGTTTTTCAAGGGATTGGCCTCTTGCGGAGCTTGGGCGTGTTTTGACGAATTTAATAGAATAGAAGTAGAAGTGCTATCTGTCATTGCCCAACAAATATTGTGTATAATACAGGCTGTAAGGCAAAACGTTGAGACTTTCGATTTTGAAGGCACTACCTTGACTTTGAACCCTGCTTGCTACGTGTGTATCACCATGAATCCGGGTTATGCGGGTCGATCTGAATTACCCGATAATTTGAAAGTGCTTTTTCGGACGGTGGCCATGATGGTGCCAGATTATGCTATGATAGGAGAAATTTCGCTGTACTCGTTTGGGTTTATAGATGCTAGAACGTTATCCATCAAAATTGTCACAACGTATCGATTGTGTTCTGAGCAGTTATCCTCTCAAAATCATTACGACTATGGCATGCGAGCCGTAAAAACTGTTCTGTCCGCTGCCGGTAATCTAAAGAGAAGTTTCCCAAATGAAATAGAAAACGTTTTACTGCTAAGATCTATAACAGATGTCAATTTGCCCAAGTTTTTGTCTTTTGATGTGCCCTTGTTCGAAGGAATAATATCAGATTTATTCCCTGGTATATCTTTACCAAAACCAGACTATGAAAACTTTTTGACAGCATGTCGCGACTGTTGCAAGAAAAACAATTTACAGCCAGAAGAATGTTATATGACAAAAATTACCCAAACCTTTGAAATGATGATTGTGAGACACGGATTTATGTTGGTTGGTGATCCATTCGCTGGTAAATCGGTAACGTTACAAATATTGGCCGAAGCACTTACTCTGATGGAAGAAAGAAAACAGCCAGGAGGCTGTGCAAGTACTTACAAGGTGTTGAATCCCAAAGCCGTAACAATGGGTCAGCTTTACGGTGCATTCGACCCTATATCGTACGAATGGACCGATGGCATCGTAGCGACAATGTTTCGTGACTTTGCATCAGAAGACACACCAGTTAAAAAATGGATTGTATTCGATGGGCCGGTCGATGCTGTATGGATTGAAAACATGAATACTGTACTAGATGATAACAAAAAGTTATGCCTGACTTCAGGTGAAGTGATGGCTATGTCAAGTGTAATGTCTATGATTTTTGAAGTGATGGATTTATCTCAAGCTTCACCAGCAACTGTGTCAAGATGTGGTATGATCTACATGGAGTCGGCATCTCTCGGATTAAGGCCTTTTTATAAATCATGGATTAAAACTTTAAATCCTATTTGGCTTGAAGAAAATGAAGAATATATTTATGATATGTGCGAATGGTTATTTGAACCCCTGGTTTATTACGTTAGAAAGTATTGTGGGCAGCTTGTAACAGCCGGTGAAGTAAATTTGGTGATTAGTACACTTCGACTTGTGGAAATGCTAATGGATAATGCCGTCGAGGGTGAAGAAGATACTAAATATACGAGGACTTGGTTTATAGCTTCATTTATATCAGCTCTTCTTTGGGGGGTAGGGGGAATTCTGAATACAAATTCGCGTGAAAAATACGACGAGCTAATAAAAGAATACTTTAAAGGTGAAAAAGGTATTCCAACCCAAATTGATCGTATTGATATTTCAATTCCATCAGAAGGGTTGCTTGTGGATCATTATTACATGTACAAAGGAAAAGGCTGCTGGAAACCATGGGCCGATGCTGTAAAAGCTGTGCAAATTAAAGAGCAAATAAATCTTCTGCAAACAGTTATCCCTACTTTAGATACTGAAAAATATAATTATCTGTTCAAACTTCACACAAAATTTCAAAAACCACTATTACTTATAGGTCCCACTGGGACGGGAAAAAGTTTTTTAGTCCAGAATTTCTTGATGAACAATGTCGACATGGAAAAAATGACTCCTGGTTTTTTAACATTTACTACGACCACTTCAGCTAACCAAACACAAGACTTGGTCATATCTAAACTGGTAAAGAGAAGAAAAAATATCTACGGACCTACGAAAGGTAAAGTAGCTGTTATTTTCATTGACGATATGAACATGCCCGCAAAAGAGGTTTATGGAGCACAGCCAGCCATCGAATTGCTGAGACTGTATTTTGATCAAAGATATTGGTATGATCTTAAGACAACTCAAAAACTGTACATCTTTGACACATTCTTTTATGGAGCCATTGGACCTGTTGGTGGAAGCCGTCAGTTAATATATCCAAGAATGTTACGGCATTACAATATTTACTCCATAAATGATTTTTCAAAAGAAAGTATGTCTAAAATTTTCATGTCACTTCTACAACATGGCTGGAGGCGCAATGGTTTTGGTCAAGACACACAAGCAGTTACAGTGAATATAATAGCTGCAACCATGGAAATATATGATCAAGCAACAGAAGGACTTCGGCCTACACCAGCAAAATCACATTATATTTTTAACCTAAGAGATTTCTCAAGAGTTATTCAAGGTTGTGCTCTATTACGCAAAGAGTCTGCTGATAACAAAAAAACCTTTACTAGGGTGTGGGTTCACGAAATCATGCGAGTGTTTTATGACAGGTTAGTGGATGATGCTGACCGTTCTTGGTTCTTCGGTATCTTAAAAAAAGCTACGCGAGACTTTATGCGAGATACTTTTGAATCTGCCTTAGAACCGTATCTAAATGAAAATGAAGAAGTTACACAAGAAACTATTAAAAAGATGATGTTTGGCTGTTATTTGGATACAGACAGTATTGAAAGCGAAAGAAGATATGAAGAAATGCCTTCTAATGAAGTAGTTTTAGGTATTGCGACTTCAGCGCTGGCTGAATATAATACAATGCACAAAGCTAAAATGAATATTGTGTTATTCGATTATGCTCTTGAACACCTGTCTAAAATTTGTCGGTTGCTGTCTATGCCATCTGGTAATGCGTTATTAGTCGGAGTAGGTGGCTCTGGTCGCCAATCACTTACTCGTTTAGCTAGCACCATATTAGGTCAAAATGTATTTCAGCCAGAAATAACGAAATCTTACAGTATAAAAGACTGGGACGATGATCTAAAATTAGTTCTTCGTGAATCTGGTGGGCTTAACAAAGACACAACTTTCTTGTTTACTGAAAGTCAAATTAAGGTTGAATCCTATATTCAAAATCTAGACAGTTTATTGAACTCCGGAGAGGTTCCTAATTTATATGGACTTGACGAAAAACAAGAAATACTCGAACTGGTACGGCTGGGGGCCCAAGGCGGAAATAGAAATCTAGACATAAGCCCTTTGCAGATACTTGCATTTTTTATAGGTCGATGCAAAGCCAAACTACACATTGTTTTGTGCTTTAGTCCAATCGGGAGCTCATTTCGAACTAGGCTGCGACTATACCCTTCTCTCGTGAACTGCTGTACTATAGATTGGTACGATAGTTGGCCTGAAGATGCCCTGGAGATGGTAGCAAATTATTATATGGTCAAGGTAAATGTACCTGATAAAGTTAAAGCCGCTGCTGTAATAGTTTGCAAACAATTTCATGTAGATGCAAGAGTAGTATCAGCAGACTTCTACTCCAATTACGGAAGAAAAACCTATATTACATCGGCTTCATACTTGGATTTAATTAAATCATTTACTTCCTTAACCAACAAAAAGCAACGAGAGCTAAGAGCAGCAAAGCTTAGGTATACCAATGGATTAGATAAACTTGGTCAAGCTGCGGATGCTGTATCTATAATGCAGATAGATTTAAATGCCTTGAAACCGCAACTCATTGTAATGGCTGCAAAATCTGTGAAAATGATGGAGGAGATAGAAGCGGAAACAGCTGTTGCTGATAAAGCAGCTGCCCAAGTAAAAGAAGATCAAAAAGTTGCAAACGTTCAAGCAGCTGCTGCTCAAGAGTTGAAAAAAGATTGTGAAGCTGATTTGGCTTTAGCTTTACCAATTTTAGAAGATGCTATATCTGCTTTGAACACACTTAAACCAAGTGATATCACTATTGTAAAATCTATGAAAAATCCTCCTCAAACTGTTAAGTTAGTCATGGCAGCGGTGTGCGTAATGAAGGGTATTCCACCAGATAAAATTCCAGATCCGGATAATCCTGGAAAAAAGATACTAGACTTCTGGGGACCAAGTAAAAAAATATTAGGCGACATGGGATTCTTAGAAGCATTGAAAAACTTTGATAAAGACAACATCCCAATTGAAACTATGAAAAAAATTAGAAAAGAATACTTATCAAACAAGGACTTCAAGCCTCACATAATCGCTAAGGCATCAACAGCCGCGGAAGGCTTATGTAAATGGATTATTGCAATGGATATGTATGACGCAGTTGCTAAAGTTGTTGCACCAAAAAAAGCAAAACTAAATGCTGCAGAAAAAGAGTTTGCTGAAACAATGGCTATTTTAGAAGAAAAAAAAGCAATGGTTGCTCGTTTGGAAGCTCGGCTTGCTGAATTGAACGAAGCTTTGGAAGAAGCAAATGAAAAGAAAAAGGCTCTTGAAGATGAAGTACAACTATGTATTGATAAATTAAAAAGAGCTGAAAAATTAATCGGTGGATTAGGTGGAGAGAAAACTAGATGGACGCTTGCTGCTGAGAATTTACAAACTTTATACGATAACTTGGCGGGAGATATTCTTGTATCTTGTGGTATTATTGCTTATCTTGCCCCGTATACATTACCAGTCAGAACAAAGAATACTGAAGAATGGCGAGAACTTGTAATTAAACTAGACATCCCACACTCTGATGTTTACTTTTTCAGGGATATTTTGGGTACTGACATTAAAATTCAAAATTGGTACATTGCTGGCTTACCCCGTGATTCATTTTCCAGCGACAATGCGATAATACAAGATAATTCTATGAGATGGTCTTTACTAGTAGACCCTCAGGGTCAAGCAAACAAATGGATAAAAACCATGGAAAAATCCAACGATTTACAAGTTCTAAAATTCACCGATGGGAATTATATGAAAGTCATAGAAACGTGTCTTGAGTATGGGAAACCAGCATTAATAGACTGTATACTTGAAGATGTCGAGGCACCTTTAGACCCTGTTTTACTTAAAAATACCTACTTTCAAGCAGGCAAAGAGTTCATTGCTCTAGGTGATAACGTTATTGAATATCATCCTAATTTTAGACTATACATGACCACCAAGCTCAGAAACCCCCACTATTTACCAGAAGTTTTTAACAAAGTGACATTGATAAACTTTGCACTCACTAAGGATGGTCTGGAAGATCAATTGCTTGGTATTGTTGTAGCAAAAGAGAGACCCGATTTACAAGAGAAGCGTGAAAAACTGATCATTCAAAGTGCTTCTAATAAAGCTGCGCTTAAGGGTGTAGAAGATGATATTTTACGAACTTTACAAGAATCAAAGGGTGATATTTTAGAAGATGAGTCAGCGATTGAAGTGCTTGACTCATCGAAAACATTGGCTATAGATATCATGAAGAAGCAAGAAGCTAGTTTAGAAACTGAAACAATTATTGAAAAATTTCGACTTGGATATCGTCCGATTGCATCTCACTCCGCTGTTTTGTACTATTGTGTCACGGAACTACCGAATGTAGATCCAATGTACCAGTATTCACTTACCTGGTTTATAAATTTATATATCATATCCATTGAAAACGCCAATAAATCCAAAGACTTGGACAAGAGACTAAAATTTCTCAATGACACATTTACGTACAACTTGTATAGTAATGTATGTAGATCACTTTTTGACAAGGACAAACTATTGTTCTCTTTCATTATGTGCGCGAAAATGATGCTATCAACAGGAGAAATGATACCTGAAGAGCATATTTTTCTCATCACTGGAGGAATAGCTATTGAGAACACTTTGAAAAAACCTGTTGATTGGGTACCTGACAGAGGTTGGGATGAAATATGCCGGCTCACAAATTTGCCTGCTTTCAATGGTTTTAAAGATAACTTTGTTAACATGATCAATAAATGGCAGGAAGTATACGATGATTTGGAACCTCATAAAAAAACATTACCTGGTGTATGGAATGAGAAACTAACAGATTTCCAAAAACTATTAATCGTTAGAGTTTTGAGGCCTGACAAACTAACAATGGCGCTGTCTGAATTCGTGGAAAAACAAATGAGTCGTAAGTACATTACACCACCACCGTTCGACATTGCCAAATCTTTTGGAGATTCCAATTGCCTTGCACCTTTAATATTTATATTATCTCCTGGATCAGATCCAATGGGTGCACTAATAAAATATTGCGAGAAAATGGGATACTCACATAGATTTAACTTTATTTCGTTGGGACAAGGCCAAGGGCCGATAGCTAGGGCAATGATTGAACGTGCCCAGGCTGAGGGTGGTTGGGTGTGTTTGCAGAACTGCCATTTAGCTGTATCATGGCTACCAGAGCTAGAAAAAATTGTTGAAGGTTTGGATCTCGTTAATACCGATCTCAGTTTTAGATTATGGCTAACCAGTTATCCATCTGATCAATTTCCTCAGTCAGTGCTTCAGGTAGGTGTTAAAATGACCAACGAACCTCCGACAGGTTTACAACACAATCTGAATCGTTCTTACATATCAGAGCCCTTGAAAGAACCTGAATTTTATGAAGGATGTCCCGATAAAGACAAGCTTTTTAGTAAACTTCTTTATGGCGTAAGCTTTTTCCATGCTGTCGTTCAAGAAAGAAAAAAGTTCGGTCCTTTGGGATGGAACATTCAATACGGTTTTAACGATTCCGATTTTCAAATATCAGTAATGCAGTTGCAGATGTTTTTGAATCAATATGAAGATATCCAATATGTTGCCATCAATTATTTAACAGGGGAATGTAACTATGGCGGACGAGTAACCGACGATTGGGATCGACGATTAATTGTTACAGTTCTGGACAATTATGTCAATGCTGGTGTCGTGAATGATCCCAACTATACGTTCTGCGATATAGGACCTCAATATGGACTACCTCGCAGATGTGAGTATCAAGATTATCTAAAGCACATAGAATCTGTGCCAGTCAATCCACCTCCTGAAGTATATGGATTGCACATGAACGCTGGTATAACACGTGACTATTCCATGTCTATGGCTCTTACAGAAGCTTTGGTTCTTGTAGAAGGGACGGGTGCCGGTGGGGAAGGTGGTAACACCGAGCAGATATTGGTCCTAATGGCTTCGGAAATTTTATCTAAATTGCCGCCTCTTTTCGACGTAGAGGAAGCGCAGAAAAAATACCCGGTTGATTACAATGAATCAATGAACACAGTGCTTGTTCAAGAAATGGAACGGTTCAATAAGTTATATGTAGAAATCAAATCATCTTTAATCGATTTACAAAAAGCAGTAAAGGGCTTAATCGTTATGTCTCCCGCTTTAGATAATCAATCAAATGCTATGCTTCTTGGAAGAATACCAGAAAACTGGCGTAAAGTATCGTATCCCAGTTTGAAACCGTTACCAAGTTACGTTACCGATTTCACAGAACGCTTAGCAATGTTGGAAAATTGGTATACGAATGGTAGGCCATCAACATTTTGGCTTTCCGGTTTCTTTTTTACGCAAGCTTTTCTTACTGGTTCAGTACAAAACTACGCTAGAGCTAAAAAGATTCCCATAGATTTATTGATATTTGAATTTGAGGTTCGCAAAGTTGATCATGAGGATGTCCCGCCCGACTGGGGAGTGTATGTGCATGGACTGTTTATGGATGGGGGTCGATGGGATCGTAAAACATACGCTATAGGCGAGCAATTTCCCAAAATCTTGAATGATATCATGCCAGCTGTTTGGCTGTATCCATATATGAAGTCAGACTTTAATGAAGGTAATCGGTATAAATGCCCCCTTTATAAGACTTTGGAAAGAAAGGGGGTGCTTGCAACTACTGGACATTCCTCCAATTTTGTGCTTGCCTTCTATTTGCCTTCAGACAAACCAGCATCGCACTGGATCAAAAGAAGTGTTGCCTTAATACTCCAATTAGATAATTAATGGCACAAACGGGCTCAACAGATAGTTTTTAGTAGATTATTATTACACGCGTGTCGTGCTTATTTTACTTTTCGTGGTGCTGTGTTTGTATTTACGGTTTATTCTACTTGACACCACCTAAACGATACTATCGGTGGTTTTCATTGAACCATTTCATTTGACACAATCGACTATTAGTGATGTGTTACTTACTAAAAAATAGAGTTATACAGGCGTAACAGATTAATGTTTATGTTAGTAAGATGTTAGTTGTAAACAGGTGGTTAGGTTATATTAGAGTACAGAAAACGCGCAAGGCGAACAAATAAATTAGGTACACGATGTGTCATGGACTGTACAAAATCTGGGTTAATTATTATATAACGTTTAGCTTAATAGTTACTTTAATAAGTTAAAACAAACAAGACCTCACTAGGGTGGTGGTGGTATCAAATGGAATAGAGATTTCAATTGACACCACCCGTGGTGTTTAGTGGTGTCGAGTGGAATGAACGGTATATTTTATCACCTAGTATTTAATAGTGTGTTTTTCATTATTGTGAATTAGATTAGAACAATATTAAAATAAACTTCATAATACCATGAATTATTTTATTTAGGATTTTGATCAGGTACAGCGTTTCTTTTGATTAATTCGCGTCTGACCTGCTCAGTTTCCAACAGCTTTCGACGAAGCTTCAACATTATTGCTTTATTTCTTTTCTGGAAATTTGAATTCAAATTGGTAGCTTATATATTTTCCTACTTGTATGAACAATATCTATTATTTTCTTTTGCGTTTCCCTGCCTTTTAATAGTGACGAAACGCCAAACGAAGAACGGTAAAATGATGATAACCTTTAGTACAACGCATTCTTGCTCTAAAGCCGCGCTCTCTGCTTCGACAGCGGCCGCTTCCTTTGCCTGCTGCTCGTTTCTCTCCGCGAGCTCTTTTTCTTTCTGTCGCATTACTTCCTCATCAGCTGCTTCTTTCTCGTGAAGTTCTTTTATTCTTAGTTCGTGCTGGTTTCTTTCTATAAATAAACATTAAAGAGTCAAGGATTCCTTGTCTTAACTTAGTACCTCGAAGGTTTTCTCGTGACACTTTAGCAGCAGCTACATCAACAGCCAGTTGTAGATATTGTTTAATCAAACCTTTGTCGAAAATATCTTGAAATCCTTTTCCATGTTGTTCCATATTTCTGATATGCGCTTCTATTTTGGCCTTTTCTGAAGTCGAGCATATTTCAATCATTAATAGTTGGTGCATCGCTTGTGCAATACTGGTTTTTATAGTCTGAAATCATATCGATTCACTACAAAGTAGGTAAAAAGGATAATTGAGATGGTTATTCTTCTTTTCGTGTCGATGCTTCAGTTGTCATATGGTTAGTACGAGTAGTAGGTGGCCATCTCAATCACTGTGGCCACGTTAAGTTACCCTGCAAGTATTGAGACACAGACGGCACACTCAACACGGCATGCTAAACTCAACATGGTATTAACAAAAGGACTGAAATCCCTAATTAGTCATGCCATTTGGGACACTAGCCTGCTTACATTGGATGGGTCAGTTAGTGACCGAGACGAATACCTACATGGCACTCATCATCCTTGCTGTGGGTGGATACGTGACGAGATATACGAGGGATGGAAGCTCCCAATGTGAATGTAACTGACTATTACCTATCCAACTATCCTAATGAAGATCTCGTTATAAGTCGAGCATAAACTACTTTGGGCAATAAAACTCACTAGCGCCATCTGACTGGCCTGCCAGCTCAGTAGTAGCTCTGTAGGTTGGGGGTTCGATTTCCTCCAAGGACAAAAAAATGTGTCTGGTTCATTTGTGCGTGTGTAATAGTATCATAGGTATGTGTTTTAAAGATTTATATATTTTATCAATCATCTGATCACTATAATACACACTATCCTTAGTTTGGGGTGAGAAGGTGTTGTGTGCATTGTCCATCAATATTTATATTATATAATAATTAATAGTCCAATGGCATAGGTACAGACAGTACTGATGTGACGGCTCTGGCCGATCTCGGCCTACGCGAATACAGACTGCGTAAGAGACAGCAAACACACACTATGAATGATAAAGTGTACCTATAGGTATAGTTACAGAGTATCTATAGGTATTAAGATTAACCAACCTCTAACTGCTCTCCAAAAAACTCATTTTCTGATTTGACCATTGCTAGCTCATCGTTTAATGACCGCTCCATATCACGAGTCTTACACAGTTCTCTTTCTCTCAGTAGTTTTAGCTTCGTGACTACAAAATATCAAAGGAATGTTAGGCTAGTTGCAAGGACTTTCACAAGCTTGTTGGTATAATATACCTATACTTACCAAAGCTATGGTAATCTGGTAATCTGTAAGTTTATGTAGGTAACTATATACTTAAGCCAATCGTGTCTAGTTGTTGGTTTTCCTGATGGCGGCCACCAGGATCCCCTAACCCCCAGAGGATCCCAGTAAAGCGGAAGCGGCCGCCGAAGCGCCAGAAGAATATAGTTCGTCTGTCGATTCAGTGTGAACATCTTGTGTGATGATAACTGATAACATCTTTATAAATTTTATTTCACGGAGATTCTGGTGAACCGATGAGTTCACTGGGATCCCCTGGGGGAACGGGTTAGGGGATCCTGGTGGCCGCCATCAGGAAAACCAACAACTAGACACGATTGGCTTATATAGTTACCTACATAAACTTACAGATAACAGAGTTACATTACATAACAGAAAGTCAATTACTAAAAATTTCCGCTGATAGAAAACATATCAACAAGAAAAATGTGGTAATTAGGTGCCGGCTGGGTAGAATGAGTGTTTTCTGCCTGCCTACATTATATATAATACTAGCTGCTGCACGTGGTTTTGCACGCATGGTACCTTTTTTTTTATCTTTATAAACTTAATTAACAAAAGTACCTACTTAAAATAACACAAATAAACCACTGAGGTTTTGACATGTGTCATGTGAGATTTACATCAATCTTACAACAAAAATAGTAGGTAGCTGGTATATGTGCTAAAAATAATAATTAGGTAGATACATTTCCAAGGAGATAATATAAATAGGTACCTACACAAGATAATGTACCTACCATAAGGTGTCATAATTTAATTTTATTAATAAAAAATGATTTTAATTTTGGCTTAATATTTATTGGTGTGATAGACTCAATAAAATCGGAGGGTAGATCGTTAATTATTCGAGGCACAAGATACGTAGAAGTCCTCTCTCCGTAAGCATTATTTGCGCGCGGCGCATAAAGCCGGTTTTGAGCAACAGCTCGCGTATATACAGGTGATTGATAAAAGTTTTCAAGGATTCATCAAAGAAGTGTTGTTTGAGTATGAGATGTTGTACTTGTCGATATACTGGCAAGATTTTGCAGTGCTTAAAGAGACCGCAGTCATCATTTTGAAATTGACATTTAATTTTGAATGAGACTATATTTTTTAGAATTTTTAGTTAAAGCTTATATAAGTGATTAAGATAAGATTTGTAAGTACGCCCATAACTACTGAGTACTGTAAATATGATTCCGCCAGGGAGTTGTAAAGCATTAACTTAACCCTAAATGGAATTCGATTACTGAGTATTGTGATGTTTGCTAAAAACTGTCTTAGTTTATTGCAAACGTGCTCAATGTGATAGCTTCAGTTGAATTTATTATCTATTATAAGACCAAGGTAGGTATGACTATTTACGCATTCAATATGAGAACAACAACATGTTTGATTGCTATCAGTATGTAAGCAGTTATGGTCGTGTGCTATTATATCATTTATGGGGGAGCTCTTTACATAGGGTGACTTTATGACTAACATTTTTTTTTTTTTTTTTGATATCTTTAGACATAATACAATGTTCTTAGACATGTCTTACAATAGTTATAATATATAAGTGTATCTAATTAAGTAATTATATGAGTATAATTTTCCATACATAATTATTTATCAGCAAAAGCATCGTCATGTATATATTAAGGTTCACTTATAAATACCTACCTAACAAGTATCACATTGAAACACTTATAAAACTAGATATTCTAACCTAACCTTAACCTAGGAACACACAACAAAAGACAAGAATCATTTATTAAAAGTAAACATTTTTTTATCCGCAAAAACTTCATCCATTTTATAATAACTCTTATGTATTAATTGATTTTTTACATACTTTTTGAAGTGGGCGTCTGTCATATTCGTAGTTTTACTTGAATTTAGTACTAGACCGGCGTCGTGACACCATCTGGTTAGTGAGTTTAGATCAAATTGCAATAGCGCACTAGCTCTTTTCGGATCCTTATCAGCTATTACAAGACACGTGTCATCAGCAAACTGGTAACATGTGCAGTTGCTATTGCAGGTGCTCATATCATTAACATAGGTCAAAAAATGTAAGGGGCCTAAAACAGAACCTTGAGCTGTGCCCTCGGTTGACGTTATGGGTTTACTAAATGTATTTTCAACTTTAACAGTGTAGGTTCGATTGTTCAAGTAATGTTCACACTATTTAAGCAAGGGACCGCGTATTCCACATTTTAAGCTTTTAGTTAACTGCTTATGCCCCAGGGTGTCAAAGGCACGTGAAAAATCTATGAATAGGGCCAGCACATGCTTTTTTTGGTTAAGATGCTCGTTAACTTCATCTGTAAATTTTGTAAGAAGACCTGTTGTACTTTTTCCTGATTGAAAGCCAAATTGGTTGTGGTATATAACGTCATGTTTTCTATAAAATTGGTGTATGTGTTTGCATACGTATTTTTCTACAATTTTATCTATGGACGAGAGCAGCGTGATTGGACGGTAGTTGGTGATGTCGCTACGCTTTCCTTTTTTATATATAGGCCTAACACATCCTACTTTAAGTTCATCAGGGTACATACCCGATTTAACACTACAGTTAATAAGGTTTGCAATAGCCGCGGAGACTCCTTCTCCTACCATTTTAATATCTGATACCTTTATATTATCAAGACCAGGAGCTTTGTTTGAGTGCAGTGTTTTAATAATTTTATATGAGTACTGATTAGTTAGCTTTATACTACAATTAGGAATTATACTTTTCACTGTGCTGTCAAACCCTGTTGCAAAGTTTTCAACAATATCATTGGTAGTAAATCCTTGCGAGTTGAACACTTTTAATATCGCAGCATCTATAGACAGTGTCACTCTTCCCAACATGTTATTAACAATTTGGTAAACTTTTTTTGTATTTTTAAAATGTTCATTGATTTGTTTAATGTAATAGGTGTTTCTTCTAGTTTCAAGTAATTTATGTGTTTTATTTCTTATTTTATTGTATTCTAGTTTTAACTTAGGATCGTTAGGGTTTTTTTTCCAAGTAGTAAATAAACTATCTATTTTTTCACAAAGTCTTTTAACATTTTTATCGATCCATGGGTATTTAGATCGGCTGTAACCTTTATTTTTATAATATGCGGTGTTTATGGCAGACTTGTTTGCATTTCGGAATGAGTTACGAATAAAGTTGAAGATATCATTTGCGAAATTCATATCTTGCGTCTGCACCCATTAAACATTCTTAAGTTCTCGATAAAGAATGTCGTAATCGATAGTTGGTTTTGAAACACCCTGTATTCGTTTTGTTGGTGCGGCGTCAACGCAAGCGAATATAATGCTTAGATGATCGGCTAGTACAACGTCTAACACCGCAGAGTACGGATGAAATGTGGGGAAACGCGCAAATATGTGATCAATGCAAGATTGTCTAGATTATATTCTGGTGTAATTCGATGTATTCCACACATTAATCCGCGCTCGCTAAGTGAATCTAGGTATGAATCTTTGTATGACGAAACGTATTTGAGGTCAATGTTTGTATCTCCAATTAAAAAGAAGTTTGGTTTAGAGTCAAACTTAGAAATGTGACTACCCAATTCCTTGACAAAGATACTTTTATTAGTAGAAGGTGGCCTGTACATGGCACAGATAACAACGTCTTGATTAGAGTTTAATTTTAATGTACCAGTTAAACTTTCAAATGTTTTTGTGTTATGTTGGTGAATAGTAAACTTAATATGATTTCTTTTGTAAATAATAATACCGCCTCCTTTCTTATTAGTTCGTAATTGTGAATGCATGGTGTATCCAGTTAGGTTATACAAGTGGACAATATTATCTGAAATACCAGCTTCTGTTATGACTATAACGTCTAATGGATATATACAATTTTGAACGGTTTGTTGTAATTTAGTGAAATTTTTGATTAATGATCTTATATTAAAATGTAAACATGAGATTGATAAATTACTTTTAGGTGGTAAATTATGAAAAAAGTTATTAATAGAACTACAATTTAGAATTTCTTTTATTTGGTTATCCATCTTTTAACTATGAGAAATTATTTACATAATGTAATTTGTAAGAGTGGTTTTACAGTGGGGTTGAGCCATTCAGTTGTACTGGCACGGGAAGTTCAATTTGATTAATATCTTGTATACAGCGAATGTAATGTATTTTACTGTTAGTACTCTTTCTAGCACATACCTTGCCATCTTTGCACCATATAAACTGGTGTGTCTTACTTAGCTGGGCTTTAGCATGATACAGCAGCGATTTTAGGCGTCAAGTTATAGCCTCCCTTATAAAAATTTGGGTATTAGCTTTCTCCTTAGTGACCTCCGGCATCAGAAGTCCAACGGTCAGAGGTTTCTCCCTACCAACATCAATCCACTGTTTGCGGGCCACCTTTGTCTACAACTTCACTAGAATAGCTTCTGGCTTTTCCTTCGTCCCAGGTAGTCACTGTGAGGTTTGAACGTCTTTCTCGTCCACATTCAGTTTAGAGGCGATCATTTCTACCATCTTGCCTACCTTGTTGGGTTCGATGTCGGGCAAGCCAGCTATTTCCAAGGTGCATGAAAGGGATTTTTGCTCAAAATCATTAAGCCCCTGCCTAAGCACAGATACTCTCAGTTCTAGATTTTTGTTTTTATTGCGTAGGTCGTTATTTTTATTTTCAAGATTTTTTATTTCATTATCTTGCTTCTTTATGGACTGCTCCATTGTGCTGATTTGATCACTTAGGTACTCAAGCGAAGACTCAAGGTTACTTATTTCTTCTCGAAATGTTTTCTTCAACTCGCGACTGATGTCCTGCACAAGTTTTTTTGTGTCAATAGCTTGGGATTTCGAAGCGTAACCAGTCTCGGAGCTATCGTCTTCATCACCGTCATCGTCCGGAATGATGAATGATGACCGGCGAGAAATGTTTTTCAGGCAATCTTCGCAGCTCCATTCGATACCAGGGGAGTTCCTGAGGGTGTTCAACTGCTTGTTGGAGAGCTTAGAACAAGTTGAATCAGCGTGAACTTTCTTGTCACACCTGCTACATTCTAAGCCTGGTACTTTTTTTGTTATATTCTTTTTACACTTTACACACTTTTTATGACCATATTGCGGGTAGGTAGTTCTATCGGTAACTGCGTACAACCTTTCGCTGCAATGTCTCGATGTAAAAACTAAACCTAAGTACTTACATTAAAAAATGCCTATATCCGTCTCTAAGTTACAATTTATCTCCTTACCAAATTAAATAGATATCCGTTCAGCCGTTTAGCCGTAAAATGGTAACAAACAAACAGGCACACTTTTGAATAATAATATTATGTATGAATGACATGGTCTAGTAGATAGACAGTACCTAAATACTTATTGCATAACATAAATACATTGGGACTAGTAAAAAAATAACAATATTTTGCTAGTCGGTAGTAAAATGGGCGACCTTATAGCTATGTAGCGTTCTCTGCCAGAAAACCTTGGGATGGATTTAACTGAACGTAGCGAAAAAAAGGATGATTTCATCATATAATAATAAGTGATCTAGTTTGATTCTAGATTCTAGTATGTTTGTGATATTTATGTTCATCTCGTGCGCTTACCGGACTTTAGTTTCAATTTTAATGCATTCATTTTATCGATGTCTGCCATTACATAAAGGTTATTTTAATACAAAACCTAGTTATAGGTAGGTACTCGGTGAAACGAAATTACTGCGTCATACAATCTCAATCAGTAGGTAGGTACCAGAAAGTCAAATCAATAAATTGAATTTGGCGCCAAACTTCTAAAATGGTTAGCCAGCTAGTAACGACGGTATGTACGGTAGAAGATAATATTTTAATATCTGTGGTTTGCAAGTTAGTGATGTTCTATTTCAATTCAGATTTTTATCGATAAAAATTTAAGAAACTGATTATACTAGTGCAATAAAGGAATTACCATAATATTAAATCATAGTAATTATAACATTAAACACATTTTATAATATGCCTGATTATTTAGTTATCTATGTCGATTTTTTATATTGAAATGTTTGTGAGTTTACTCTGTGGTTTGATTTAACTTACTTATCTATGTGTTGGTTTGGCAGTTTGGCTGGTGTTGGTTGCGGTTGCGGCTTGCGTTGCGGCCTTGTGCGGGCAGGGCATATTTAGAATTTGTCTATGGACAGAATCGTTTCTTTCTCAAAAAATCAATAATTTTGTGTAAAATGTAATATCATCAGTAGACAGTGATGTTGGTAATAATCGTGTGAAGTGAGAACTTTCCTCGTAATTTCGTGATGATCAAAATTAAAAAACCTTTCCATGTGTAAGTCTTCGAAAATGGTGTCCGGCAGCACGAGGGTGATCCAAGTCACAAACATCGCGCCTCAGGCAACGAAGGATCAGATGCAAACCCTGTTCGGGTACTTGGGAAAGATAGATGATATTAGATTATATCCCACGATCAGAGACGTGTCATGCCCAGTGCAGTCACGAATATGCTACGTGAAATACTATGATTCGACAACTGTGAATGTGGCCCAGCACATGACGAATACTGTGTTTATCGATCGAGCGTTAATTGTGATTCCGATGCAGTCTGGAGAAATACCGGACGAGCACAAGGCTCTAGAGATGTCAAACAACGGCACACTGGTGCCAGGATTAAGTTCTGTGGAGCCTCGACTTCCCGCGCATATTATAAACTCTTTAGAAGGCGTTCCGCCGAACCAGGTCATCCATTCTCACGATCCTAACATGGTTGGGTTAGGTTTACCGCCGTATCCTGCTCTTCCAGCCACTCTCGACTCTCGTAAAATTGAAGAGATTAGAAGAACTGTATTAGTAGCAGAAGTTGGTAATCTAGGTTCTCAACAGTTGATAGATCATTTCAGTGAAGTGGCTGAGGTTAAGTACGTAAGGTTCTGTGAGAGAGAAGAGGACAAATCCAAGTATGCATTGGTAGAGTTGACAGAACAGGAAAGTGTGATCAAAGCACTTCAGTTGAATGCAACATCTGTAGACGGACAGATTATTGGGGTGCGTAGAAACATAACAATTAGAGGCCATTCTTAATAATAATAATAAATAATAATGCCGGACATTTCACACAGCATCATCTGGCCCCAAAGTAAGCAGAGCTTGTGTTATGGGTACCACATGACTTATATACTACTTAAATACTTTTTTTTTTGTAAACACATACATATTATACATAGAAGCTCCCAGACCCGAGACAAATACTTGCAGATCATACAAACATTTGTCCCGCGGCGGGAATCGAACCCGCAACCTTCTGCGCCTCAGGCAGGCTTTCGCACACTGCGCCTCAGAGGTCGTCAATTCTTTGGATAATAATTTTCGCAGATCTTCCTGACTTCATAAATATAATGAAATAATTATCTTTTCTATGATCCTCTGATGTTCACATATTTAGCCATTATAAACATAGAAAATAATTTAGTTTATCACATATAGAAATATATGTGATAATCTAAATTAGAAGGGGAGGGCATCAGAAGATGTCCTCCCTTCACCTTCAAATAGTGATGACATTTATGGATAGCTTCTTACTGTAGGCAGTGATTATATTTTATGAAAACAGTTGTTCACATTTTGTCTTTAAACTTTTCAGGTGCTCCATGCAACACAATCAATATGTAAGCCACAGACAAAGAGTAATGAAGCCGCCCAGCGTGAGATTGAAGAAGCCATGTGTCGTGTAAAGGAAGCTCAGAATCTGATTTCGGCAGCCATTGACCCTGTCATTGGCCTGCTTTCTAAGGATAAGAGAAGGTATTGCTATCAACTTTACGAATGGGTTACGGTAACACTGTTTTATTTTGATGGCACATCATTCCTGTCCACATCACTTTGTGTGTAGGACACTATTTCATCAATTCTGTAATCATTCCGTTTTTCAACTCTAACTCAGACTCTGAATGAATCAAGGTCGAAAACAGAAATAATCACAGAAAATGAAAAAAATATATATTTTCCATATAAAATAATTACAAATTATAATATTTTAGAAAAACTAGTTCGATCTAGTATTTTGATAAGTGTAGCAATCTAAACTCATTGACATTATAATGACAAAGACAGACCATACTTAATGCCACATTAGCTAATTACGTGATTATGAGATATACAGTAAAATGATTGTATAAAAAAATCTACTCAAACCTGACTCATCTAAGTATAACATAATTAACAAGGATCATAGAAAAAAGCGTTAAGACGACTAGTATCTTGCTGTTTCTTCTTGAACTGGGGTAGGAGGAATCAGCACCTAGATTCAGTTAAAAAAATCACTAGAACTAGTGATTAGTATATTTCAGTTTTTGTTTGAGAATTCGGGTGTTTATAAAATGCATGTAGTTGTACAATGTACAACACAATGTAGTTTAACATCTGATAGGTAATTGTGGATGAATATTAACATGTTGTACATTCCAGAACTCGTTCACGTTCTCGGTCCCGCTCGCACCGCCGGTCTCGCTCACGCTACAGCAAGCGCTCGAGGTCTCGCTCCCGCCACCGCTCGCGCCGCTCGAGGTCCAGACATAGACATCGCTCTAGGTAAGTCATATTATAGACTTGAGGGTCTAGACAAGTAACTAACGCTTAATTCTCCTTTGACGCCTTTGCGGAAATGTCAAATTGTATAGAGTCTCATTACCATACAATTTGATCTTACCAAAGGCGTGAACGCTAACAGAAATGGAACTTGTCTGTTAAGATTTATTTTGGTTTCTATTTGATGAAAGTAGTAAATAAAACAGAAGACGGTAAATAAAACAAATGTCGCCTGATACTGAATCAACTCACTAGTTGCCAAATTAAGTTATATTCACAACATAATACACAGATACCAGTGTTAGGTATATGTATTAGTGATGTAACGAATATTCGCATATTTTTAATTATTTATTCGCATTCGCATTAGCTAAATTTTTGCGAATATTTTGCGAATATGAACGTTTAAAAAAAAATTAATGAAATTAAACAATGAAATATTTCTATTATAGATTTTCTTATGGTTTTCCTTATAAAACCATTATTGTATTAACTTTACCAATGTTCGTAAAAAAAACTTACTACAAACAGTCTTGCAATTATATTAATTGTAATCATTGTAAAAAAATGTATTATTAAATGAATATATTCTCAATTAAATCTCAGAACAACAAATTTTTGGCATTAATTTTCAAACAACATATTATAACCAACTATTACCTAATTGGCCATAGATAACTAGCGCCTAATATGAAATCGAATATTCGCATTCGCGAATATCGGCGGTAGATATTCGCATACGCGAATGCTTAAAAATGATACATCACTTCGTTACATCACTAATATGTATCACATATACTAGGCACTGCCAAAGCATGATATATACTAGCAGTCTGGGTCAAAATATGATAACACAATGCACTTATTTTGATACCAACAACAAAACTTCCACTAGTCAGTGTGACGTGCCAGGGCGCAGGTCTTGCGTGATCGCACGACTAACAAAATTCCACAATTTTCACAGTATATTTATTGGTACAAGTACAGAAGGCGGTCTCCACGAAAACTAAATATATATATAGCGATACTTGCTACAAAGCAACAAAGTGAAATTCAGCTTGTACAAGCTCTTAATCCCTAACATTATGTTTACCTACTTAGTGCTTCTTTCTGTCACGTAGTACCATCTCGTCTAACGCTGTTGTTCTCTTCGAATTCGACCAACAGGCTGAGTGCGCCAATGTACTTGTAACTTCGTACCTAAAGTGGGGAATACGCCTGACCTGGTATTACCCGATTGTTGCGTACTCCAGACACAATAGAAATTCTATTACACGTTGTCCATGTTCCGGCATATCAAAGGTTATAATTTACTAATATGAAGTTGTTGTTAAGGTCCCGTTCCCGGCACCGAAGCTCCCGCCGCAGCCGATCCCGCTCCCGACACCGCAGCTCCCGTTCTCGACGCGACCGCTCGCGGGACAAAGACCGCGACAAGAGAGACAAAAAAGAACCCACTCCAGACGTAAAGAAGGAGAAATCCAAAACACCCCCCAAAGTCATTCCTGAAGTCGAGAAAGTCGAAAAGGAGGAACCGAAGCCGGTTGTTGTAGTTGTGGAATCAAATGGAAGCGAAGAGATCAAGCCGCCTAAACCGCCGTCACCAATTGAGGAAGTTAAGGAAGTGAAGGATGTTAAGGAAGTAAAGGAAGTTGTAGAGAAAGAAACTAAAAAGAAGGACAGGTCTCGGTCGCGTGATCGCAAGCGCGATAGGTCGCGTTCTAGGCGTAGATCGAGGTCGCGATCCAGACGAAAGCGGTCTCGATCTCGCAAGAAGTCACGCTCGCGAGATAGAAAACGCTCTCGATCCAGAGATCGAAAGAGATCAAGATCTCGAGATAGGAAGAGATCGCGCTCCCGTAAGCGTACTCGCTCTAGGGACAGAAAGCGATCTAGGTCAAAAGATAAAAAGCGTTCTCGGTCGCGCGACCGCAAACGCTCCCGTTCTAGAAGCAGGCGATCCAAGAGTCGCTCTCATAGAGACTCTAAATCTAAAACATCTCACGATAAAAAATCGCGCGATCACTCACCGAACCTATCGGTGATAGAAGAGAAAGAAGTCGTCATTGATAATAAAGTAATAGATTTGAACGACGATAAGAACTCTCCTGATAATATGGACATTTCTAATTCTCCATAGGTTTTGACTTTTTTGCAGTGAACTAGGTTTTTGGTAAGTACATAACGCGTCCCTGTACCACAGAATACAGAAACCTGTACTTCGCATGACGTGATTTTAGCTTCTCTGGTTTAGCACGAAACTTGTATCATGGTGTTTGATATCTTGTTAAGCATTTGAACTTTTTGCCTTGCGCGCATTTTATTGACGTAAATAATTAAATTTAAGAAATAAAGTTAATTCAAATAAATTTATTGTTTATTTTATTTTGTAAGGTATATTATTCATGAAAGTAATACTTAGGCGTTTAGACCCCATATTTTATATTAGACATTATTGTAAAGTTAGCCAATAATGCAGAAATAATAAAAATAAAATAATAGTTTAAAAAAAACTAAAAAACACGCTTTGCTTGTTTTTGTGTAAAGTAGAAAATAATTTTCAATAAATTTTAATTTAGAATATTTGTGATTAACAAAAGTTTCTTTCGTTGTAGAAAAGCGTAGGGTGCTTTTTAAGATATTAATGACTCTTCTACTTTTACCAATATTATATCTGTCATAAAAATATTATAACAATTGAAGGGTTCAATTCGAGAAGGAGTTAACTGACATTAGTATTTTGACGCAATTCAACTTTAAATATTGACAGCTTTATTTTCAATTCTACAAATCAAAATAGCAGTAAAAACTATGAGTTAACTTGTAGGTGTACAAAAAAAAAATGTTCTATATAATGGTATGAAAGAAATAGCGCTTATATTACAATTACTATATAAAAAATTCAATTTTTCACTTAACCCGATTTTTTCTACTAATATTAATACATCAGCTGAGTGCAATAACGATTTATTGTTCAAAATATCCTCATTCTATTAATAAGTAAACAAATTTGTTATCTTTCGTTTGATTTATTGAGCTTTAAATAGTATACTCTATAAGGAATTTTACTTAAGTTATTATTTATTAGTTTGTCCCTTGGTACTGTACATTGCCAACAAAACACAGAATATTTTTTAAAATATTTATTAATTAAAGAAATTCACTACTTATACAATATTTACACTTAGTTATTATTTATTCCTTCATACAAAAATCGTTTTTCAAAAGGTATGTATGCAATTTGTTTGCTAATAGCCTTTTTTTTCATCAGATATTTCACGTCGTTAATTTTGTATTCTTCTAATTTCTATGTTATCTGTCCTTATAACAGTGCCTTAACGTGCTACATCAACTAACAAAAATTGAGTCTTTATTGTAGTATTAGGATCGTAACTTTTGTTTTTAACTTTTTTTACTTATAACTGCCAAATGTATCTATCTAGAGCCATTTTACTTCATCCCTGAATTTAACTTTTTGCCCCCACTATTAATCAGTGAACTATTAATCAGTTTTAAATCTCTCTGAACATCTTCTACGCCATATAAATGTTCTTTCATATCTACTACGATCGATTTTTTTGAGCTTTTCAGAATAATATTTCGGTATTCTTCTGGTGTGTATATATTTTCGTGTTTTCGAAGGATTTTTTCAATTCGCCGAAAATCTCTGTCAGAATCCATGTAGGTATGACCAACCACTGGAAATTTATGTTCTATGATATTGAAAAATCCTTTAAGAATCATGTACTGATATTGACAAATCAGATTAAAATTTTTGTTCTGCCCTGAACATGAATCGGACCAAACGATGAGGTGTTTGATTTTATTAATTTCGTTTCTACTTTTAAAGTACATAGTTTAGTAATGCAATGCGCATGATACTTCGAAACTCCCTTTTTTTGCTACATCCTCAGTCCATGTACACATAATGGCATGGTTTTGGGTTTTTCTTGCTATATGTACCTATACCTAAGTTGTAGAACCAAATTAGCCGTAAATAAAAAGATTCTCCATCTTTGGTAAAAGCATAGTTTGTTGAATGACAACAGTACAGTATAATTTTCCCTAATTAATTATCCATAATTAACCGAATTTTGTTATTTGGAAAACGCCATTCGATAGATTAATTCTTTCTGATTCCAACGATACCAATAACTCATTTTTGAAAAAAAAGCAGTTAACTCCTCGAATTGAACCCTTCAATTGACATCAAGCACGCCACGCTTTTTTAAAATGAAAATTTTATTTTTGTTAATCACTTTATTTACTTATTTACTTCTTGATTTAAATTTATAAAAAATATTTTCTATTTTATAGTTCGGTGTTATCTACAAAAACGTGTTTTTACTTTTTTGAAGAGATCTGAAAGCTAGAGAAACGCTGGATGAAGTGCATCGACTTAGAAGGGGAGTTACGTGGAAAAAAACTCTTTGTTTAATTTTTACCAGACTCATCACTCCGCCCTCGTAGATACATACATACATACCAAGCTAATAAAAGAGTGTTAACAGGTAATGCCGGACATTTCACATAGTAGTAGTAGGGATTCGTTCATTCTGGCTCACCAAAAAAATGGATTCGGATTCATTAGTTTTCACACACACAAAAAAGCCGTGACGGGGTGGTCTTGGCCAAACCGCCGGCTAAAAAAAAAAAAAAAAAAAAAAAAAAAAAAAAAAAAAAAAAAAAAAAAAAAAAAAAAAAAAAAATTTAGACTCTTTTTGTATGTTTTCGCACACGCCTGATCGATTGCGCTCATCCATTTTAACGTATCTCGTTCCGTTCAAAAGTTAGAAAGCCACTGTTGACTAACCCAACCTCAACCTTCAAAAAACCCAACCTTTTTTTGCATCGTTCGGCTTGCGCCGCAGCTAACCTAACCCAACCTTTTTTTGCATCGTCCGGCTTGCGCCGCAGGTAGCTCAGACCCAAATCCTTGAGAGAAAGAATTCGTGTGAATTAAATTTAAATAATTATAATATCATATTATGATAATATGATAACCAATATATTTATTTTTTATTTTAATTTTAATATATTTATTAGCAATACGCCAATATATATTTTATTCTATGTGTATAATATTTATTATTGTACGGCCCCCCCACGATACATATAAATATGAAATTATTATTTAATAATTTAATAAGTATTAATTATTTAATTGTTATTAATTATATTTATTATTCAAATAAACCACCTTTATAATAAACTAACCGCGATTACATTCAATGCAAATATAAAAAAAAGCCGGCAGGGAGGCGCCATCTAAACAAAAACTTGTCGGGGCATGACGTCTTGCTAAAACGATGTAAGATAACATCTTCTATCGATAATTCATCATGAGTTTTTGTGACACTGCAAACTGTAAGATAACATCTGCGATCGATAATTCATCATGAGTTTTTGTGACACTGCAAACGCCCACCCACAAGGCAAGTTTACTTGTCGAAACATGTCGTGAGTTTTTGTGATGCCTTTCTTCTATAAATTTCTAAAACTCTCGAGTTACTGACACAGTCTTACACCATTCGTGCAGTGAACTACAGATAAATATTGTTATAACGTCTGCTATTATATCTACGTGTATTCTAAAATTATTCGTTACTCAGCACACAGTCTTGTGCCACAATAAATAGTGTTTTCGTGTTCTACAGTATAAAATGGAGGTAAGTTCTATATTACTTATTTACTTAGAACCGATTTCACCTTTGCGATTAAACTATCAATATAAGCTAAACCGAGTTCAAGATACCCTTGATGATAAACTGTTGTAGCACAAGTCACATTTGACACAACTTTGACTTTATTTGAGTTCGATTAAGCTGAACTTAGTTTTGTTGATCTAAGTTTTGCCTGCAAACGGTGAAATCGACTCTTTGTGATCTATGATTTTGCATTTATGTTGTGCACCTACTTGTATCTATGTATTTTATAAAAGTAACATGTCGTTACAGGACACACCAAGTTACTCTCCCGTGGAGGAGGTTGAAGAACATAACACTTTCAAGCAATTCTATTATAGTACTATATCTGATGAAGAGGACACCACCAATTGCGTGCCATACCTATATATATAATGAAGAGAAGACGATCAAAGGAACAAAGCCATTTGGAAACACCATCAACATCGCGGGAAGCATTTGATCCAATTTTCGATAATGAATTACTCAATCTTTGCATGGAGGCTGAAACTGGAACTGTGAATTGCACTGCCTGCAAGTTGCCAATAAAGAAGAGGTATCTAAATAGCCATTTTAATAGTAAACAGCATAAATATAACTCTGTTAAAATTCAACATTCTTTATCGAATGTTGATCTTATACAATCAGCTTTTGGAAACCGTGTTTATACATACAAAATAACATCTAAAATAGATAAAACGAAAATAGATTTTGAAACTCCTGAATTATTCGTGGAATCAATCACTGAAACAATTTCCGTTTTAATCAATGAAGCTATCAAAGAACTCATAATTTTTAAAGTTAATTTTATATTGTACGCTGATTTTGTACAACAAACAAAAGAAATAAAAAACTCATTTGACTTTCAAACTAGTAACTTTATAATCATGCAAGGTGATGATTTAGATATATTCTTAAAATCATTAAAGGACACGTTATCCAACAAAATAAGCGAATTTGAAAAAAAGGATAGTGGTTGGAGTTTATCTAAAATTGTGAGCATTGATATGAATATCAATAAATTTAACCCCCTACGTGGTACATCATACATCGAATTGCCACATGATATACAAACAAAAAAAGCGGTAGTCAATGTTAAAAACGCAGACGTTAAATGTTTCCAATGGGCATTACTGTCAGCATTGTATCCAGTTGCAAAAAATGCTGATAGAGTTACATCATATGTAAGAAATGAAAATAAATTAAAATTTGATGGGATTTCTTTCCCTGTTAAACTGTGTCACATCTCAAAAGTTGAAAAATTAAACAACATCAGTGTGAATGTTTTCGGATTAGAATATGATGATGTTAAGAAACAAAATTCTGTTGTTGGTCCCTTATATTTCACAAAGTGTCGAAAAAGTTGTCACATTAACTTATTATATATAACAAATGATACAAATGGTCATTATTGCTATATAAAAAATATGTCACGCTTAATAAGAAGTCAACTCACCTCGCAACACGCTAGAATACATTTATGTGATGGCTGTTTATTGTATTTTCCAGACAATGAGCACTTATTGAAACATCAAGAGCGAGATTGTAATCAAATTCGTACTGACTTACCTTCCGAAAAAAAATGCTTAAAGAATTGGTTCGGTGAAAATGTCTCCAATAATAAGGCTTCATTTGATAAATATCAAAAACAACTCAAGGTTCCATTCGTTATATATGCAGATTTTGAATCATTTCTGAGACCAATCGCAACCTGTTCAAATGATTCAGATTTACCTCATACTGAAAATGTTCAAAGACATGATGTATATAGTTTCGGATATTACATTAAATGTGCCTATGACGACAGTCTCTCAAAATACAGATCTTATGTGGGTGATGACTGTACAAAAAAGTTTATGGAAAGCTTACAGAAAGACATTGAAATAATTACCAAAATAAATAACTTTCAAAAATGTCCGTTACCTTTAACAGATATGGACAAAATTAAAATAGATGTAGCTACTACATGCTACATTTGTGGGAGAGATTTAAAATCCCAACAAATAATAGACTACGATTGGTATACAGGCGTTTTTCGAGGTGTTGCTCATGAAATATGTAGCAGTAAATTTAGAAGTCAATGTTTCGTTCCGGTTATCTTACATAATCTAAGTAATTATGATGGTCATTTTATTGTTCATGCCCTAAATTTTGCTGAAGGCGCAGTAGAAATAATCCCCCAAAGCAAAGAGCGTTATATATCTTTTTCAAAATTATTAAAAGTTAATAACCATCGAGTAAGTTTACGGTTTATAGATTCTCTGAAATTTTTGCCATGTAGTTTGGAAACACTAGCAAATAATTTAAACATCAATCAATTCGATGAATTGAGGAAACATTTCCCGAATGAACAGGATTTTAAACGATTAAAAAGAAAAGGTGTTTATCCTTATGAATTTATGACCGGGTTAGAAAGTCTTAAACAAACATCTCTTCCCACACAAAACCAATTCTTTAGCTCAATAACAAATACAAACGTTTCAAATGAAGACTATGAACATGCCAAAGATGTCTGGCAGCATTTTAAATGTCGTTCTATGAGTGATTATTCGGATTTGTACTTAAAGACAGATGTTTTATTGCTAAGTGACATTTTTGAAAACTTTAGAACTGTTTGTATGAGCACTTATGGTTTGGATCCTGCGCATTACTATACAGCACCAGGTTTAAGTTGGGATGCGATGTTAAAATACACAAAAATAGAGATAGAGTTGCTAACAGATTTTGATAAAATTGCCTTTATTAAATCTGGTATTCGAGGTGGAGTATCACAGTGCAGTCATCGATATGCCAAAGCAAACAACCACTATATGAATGATTACGATAAAAATCAGGCAACATCATTTTTAATATATCTTGATGCTAATAATTTGTATGGTTGGGCTATGTCACAGTATCTCCCGGTTGGAGGTTTTCAGTGGGTTGATATTGAGACAAATTTCAAAGTTGCAATCGATTCTGAAATCGGATATATTTTAGAAGTAGATTTAGAATATCCTGATAACCTACATGATTTACATTCTGATTTTCCACTCTGTCCAGAAAATGTTTGTATAGGAAATACAAAAGACTTTAAACTGGTTCCAAATCTAAATAATAAAAGTAACTACGTAATACACTACAGAAATTTAATACAATGCTTAAATATGGGATTAAAAATTAAAAAAATTCATAGAATTTTAAAATTTGATCAAAGTCCATGGTTAAGCAAGTATATAGAATTAAATACAAATCAAAGAACCAAAGCCAAATCCGACTTCGAAAAAGATTTCTATAAGCTTATGAACAATGCAATCTTTGGAAAAACAATGGAAAACATTGAGAAACGGGTAAATGTTAAATTGCTCACTCACTGGGAAAATCGAGGGAAGATTCAAGGGGCTCAAAGTTTAATAGCAAGACCTGAATTTCATAGTCTTTCCATATTTTCAAAAGAATTAGTTGCAATACAACTTCGTAAAACAAAATTGGTTTACAACAAACCCATCTATTTAGGATTGTGTGTTTTAGATATTTCCAAAACTTTGATGTATGATTTCCATTATAATTACATGAAAAATAAATTTCATACCAATATCAATCTGTTATACACAGATACAGACAGTTTGGTTTACCAAATATTTACAAACGATTTTTACAGAGATATTAAAGACGACATTCATACATACTTCGATACATCTGATTATCCACCAGATAATGTATATAATTTTTCACTTGTTAACAAGAAAAGAGTAGGGTTATTTAAAGATGAAAATAACGGTAAAATCTTTACAGAGTTTGTGGGCTTACGATCAAAAATGTATGCAATGCTGGTTGAGAATAGAATCATAACAAAGGCTAAAGGAGTAAATAAATGTGTAACTAAAAAACTTACAATGGATAACTATAAGACGTGTCTCTTTGATAAAAATATTCAATTTTCGCACATGTATAGATTTAAGTCAATAAAGCATGTAATTTTCACACAAAAAATTAACAAAACATGTCTTTCACATAATGATACTAAACGTTTTATTTTATCGAATTCTGTAAATACTTTAGCATGGGGGCATTATAGCTTAAGAAACTAAGTTTAAGTAATATTAGAATTTAAGTATCTAGTTAGGTGCCTATCTACCTTACCACAACTTTGTAAAGTACCTAGCTGTTAATGTAATAATATAGTTATAGAGTTCCTTTATTATATGACATAATTTTTTATCCTATTTTAAATTTAAGTATAAATATAAATATATATTTCTAATTTTTAAAACATTGTATCATTGCCTTCATTTACCTCATACCAGAAACACGTGTTGGTAGTAAAAAAATGTTTCATTTCAATCATCCATTTACTGCAATAGTGGCTGGTCCAAGTGGGTGTGGAAAATCAAATTTTGTCACAAACTTTATAAAATATGTAAAAGAAGTTTGTAGTGTGAATTTTGCTCAAACCACATGGTGTTTTGATGAAATGCAACCGTTGTATAGTTTGAGAAACGTAAATTATTTTCAAGGAATACCAGATCTTAGTATGTTCGATGGAAAGGATCCTCAACTAATAATTATTGATGATCTCATGAGGGAATCCGATGGACGCATTGTTGATATTTTTACAAAAGGTAGTCATCACAGAAATTTGAGTGTTTTCTACATAACACAAAACTTATTTCATCAAGGTAAAGGCCAAAGAGACATATCGCTGAACTCTAGATATATCATCTATTTCAAAAATCCTCGTGATAAGACTCAAATTCGATACCTAGCACGACAAGTTTCACCAGAAAATATTAAGTTTATGGAAGATTCTTACAAAGATGCGACTAATGAAGCTCATGGATACCTAATGATTGATTTAAAACAAGATACTAATGACATGTGTCGTTTCAAGACAAAAATATTCCCTTCAGACGGATATTGTACTGTGTACATACCAACAAAAGTGTTTAAATATGCTAAGAATCAACAAATTCATATCAGTCATAAATAATGCATCGAAGACTAAAGACGCATACGGATTTACTTAGAGCTCTGCGCACACTAAAACCAAAATACGTAAAAGCTCTTTTAAAATCGTGTGATGAAGAAGAAATTAATTGTATTTGTGAATGCATTCATAACGTTTTAAAAGGAAAAGTGCCCTTAGAAGAAACAACTAGAAAAAACTTAAAAAAATATAAAGACATACTTCGCAAACTAGTAAGTAAAAGTACAAACAGAATTCGCAAAAACATAATCATTCAAAAAGGGGGTGCCTTTTTACCAATGATATTGGGCTCAATTTTAAGTGCATTAGTTGGCTCACTTGTTTGAAAAATGGAACATGCTAAGAAAATGTTGCTTGTTGATCCAAGTGTAATAGAAAAAATTAATCAACATAATACGGCTGATAACCCCCTATCACGATTAGATATGGAAATGCAAGACATTTTAAAAAGTGATATGGAAGAAAGAAAAAAGTGTACTCTATACCTGCAAGTTTTGCAGCGATATTTACATTTTGCTGAAGAAGGACGTCGTCCAATTCAATTACCCATCGTATCAAATATTGAATCTGATATGGATAATAGTGGGTATGACACAGTTGATAATAAAAACAATGAAATCAGTGTTAAAGATTCAGTTACTGTTCAGTCTTCAAACGAAGGTGAGGAACAGGTAAATATTACTGTTTCTCATGGAAAACCAACTCCTTACACCCCAAAACATATACTCAGTTTGGTACCTAAAACATATATAAGGAAGGGTGAGAGATTATTGTATTTGTTGGTATTGAACAAAAATAAAATTAATTGGGGTGCTGATGGTGTAATTACTGTAGACAAAGAAAAAATCCCTGGGAGTAATATTGTTGACTTAGTAAATGATTTTTTGAGACCGCTAAAAAGAAGTGCTCCAATAGGATGGGAGAAATTTGCAAAAGCACTGAAAGATATTAAAATACCAATAATTTATATTGGAAATCCACAAAGAGTCGACTATATGCAGCAGCTTCCGATTACACCATATAAAGAACACACACCGCATGAAGAGGACGAAGAGTTTTCAACACCAGTTACTAGCAAAGCCAGGCAGAAGATAGATTGGGAAAAATGGAATCCTTATTAGAAATAAACAATATCTACTATAACCCTTCACACCCAGCGGGGTATGGTAGTATTGATAAACTGGCTAGTGCTATGAAAGGTAAAATGAACAGAGAAGATGTTAAAAGATGGTTACAATCACAAGAAACATACACACTACATAAACCGGTTCACAAAAAATTTCCACGAAACAAATATATCTTATCTAATCTCAATGAACTTTGGCAGGCTGACTTAAGTGACATGAGAACTTATTCAGAATATAATAATGGTTTTAATTACATTCTTTGTGTTATTGATGTTTTTACCAAATTTGCCTATGCACGATCAATGAAAAATAAAAATTCTGAATCGATTAAAACATGTTTTGAAAGTATATTTCGTGAAGCTGATATAACACCTACCCATATACAATCCGACAAAGGAACCGAATTTGTATCGAAAGATGTTCAAAAATACTTTAATACGAAGAATATCAATTACTATACTACAAACAACCCCGATATTAAGGCTAGTGTAGTTGAAAGATTTCAAAGGACACTCAAAATGAGGATGTGGCGTTACTTTACACACAAAAATACATATAAATACATTGATATTTTACAGGACTTAATATATTCATATAACCACAGTTACCATTCCAGCATCAAGATGTGCCCTTGTGATGTAAACTCAAAAAATATAATGACAGTGTGGAACAATTTGTATACACGTAAACATGTTCAAAATAATAATACCAATACACCCCCAACACTACCCAAATTTCATATTGGAGACTATGTAAGAATAACAAAATATAAACATATATTTCAAAAAGGATATGAATCTAATTGGAGTGACGAAATATTTGTAATATCTTCAGTGATAGATCGGGATCCATGGATTGTGTACACACTAAGAGATTTACAGCAAGAAAACATTATTGGAACCTTTTATGATAAGGAATTGCAAAAAGTGACGTACGACCCCTCTCTAAATTATAAACTAGATAAAATAATAAGTTCCCGCTATTCTGGTAACAGAAAGCAAGTGTTAGTGAAGTGGAAAGGTTATCCAGATAAATTTAATAGTTGGGTTCTAGTTTCCGATTTAAAACAAATATGAATAGAGAAAGTTTTTATTTAACATTACCTAGTAACAGTTCTATGGAATATTTTCCAGATAATGTTACTACAAGATTTTCAACTAAATTACCAAAACCCATAAAATTGGAGGGACAATGGACCGTCGGAGTTGTTGAATTTCAATATCCATGTACCATGTTTACTGTTCAAGAACATGAAAATATTATTTACATAACTAAAACGATGTTGATACCAAATGAGAAAATACCTTCATTGGTTTATTATAAAAAACACATTCCAGCTACAAATTATGATAACATTAATCATATTTTAACAGCGTTGAATCATATAAAGGAAAAAGTAACGTTTCGCTATGATGAAATATCAAAGTTTGTGTCAGTTTCGGTGATGGATAATTCAGTAAAATCGCTAACATTAAAACCTAAATTGAGTGTTCAACTCGGTTTTGAACCTAATAGGAATCTTGTAGATAATGGTCTTGGAAAATGCCCTGCAAATTTGCATTTAGGATTGCCATCACAATTATTTGTCTATTGTGATATAATCGATCCTCAGATAGTAGGAGATGTTATGTCTCCTCTCCTGAGAATCATTCCTTTAGATCCGGCAAAGTATATATATGGCGCAAATAAAATGCATGTTTTCTCACCTCCTCACTATTTACCAGTTATGCGTAGAGAGTTTGATACCATCGAAATAGATATAAGAACCAGCACGGGTCAAAAAATACCATTCCAGTTTGGAACAGTGTGTGTTAAACTTCATTTCAAAAAATTATAATGTATCCCCGTGACAGCATAACTTGTCCATATGAACATTATTATTCTCATCAAGCTGGCTCTGGTATTGGAGTGATTTATAAAGGGGCGCCTTATCAACGTGGTCATGGGATCGGTAGCTTTTTAGGAGGGTTGTTTAGATCGGTTTTACCCTTACTTTCTAGTGGTGCTCGAGTAATAGGCAAGGAGGCACTAAATACTGGTGTCGGTCTTCTATCAGATATGGTTAGTGCCCGCCCCATGGAAGAATCAATTAAAAATCGACTAAAAGTAGCTACTTCAAACTTGAAAAGAAAAGCTCATGATAAAATTGATAAATTAAATATGTCTGGTTCTGGATATATAACCAAAAGGAAGCGTCTTAGTTCAGTCATTCCACCGTCGACAACCAAAGTGAAAGCTCTAAAAAAATTACGAGTTAATAATCAAAAAGATATATTCTCATAAATAATTTTTAAAATGTCATTCTTACATAGCCATTCCTGTGAATGTATAAAATCAGAGTTAGATTTATTTGCTCTACCATCCACGCAAACTAGCATAGAAAACGGATTATGGATACACTACAAACCCATTTCATCCCTAGCTGATGATGGCCCCATAGAATTTCAAGTACCTGGAACAGGTGATGACTACATGGATTTATCCCATACATTGCTGCACATAAAAGCCAAGATACAAAACCAGGATGGTACGAAATTAACTGAGTCAACTGTTGTAGCTCCAGTAAACAATTGGCTCCATTCTCTTTTCACCCAACTAGATATTTATTTGAATCAAAAGCTAGTATCGCCGCCAAACAATACATATGCCTATAGAGCTTACATGGAAACATTATTAAATTATGCTCCTGCTGCTAAGGAATCTCATCTGACTTGCGGTCTTTGGTATCAAGATACGGCTGGGAAAATGGATTCAACTGATGAAAAAAATGAGGGATTTGTTAAAAGACGAGAATTAGCATGTGAAAGTAAGGAGATAGAAATGATTGGTCATCTTCATGGTGATATATTTAATCAAGAAAAGTTTTTAATAAATGGTGTTGAAATGAGTGTTAAGTTAGTTCGTTCGAGAGAAACATTTAACCTAATGGCTTCTACAGCCGACTTGAAATTTAAAGTATGCATTACAGATGCAACACTCATTATACGTAGAGCACGAATCAATCCTACTGTATTACTTGCACATCAAAAGGTTTTATCCTCTACTACAGCTAAATATCCTATCACTCGAGCTGAAGTCAAAGTTTTAACTATACCTTCAGGAATTCAGGGTAAAACTCTAGATAATATTTTTTTGGGGCAAGTTCCCAAAAGGTGTATAATCGGATTTGTGAACAATGCAGCGTTTAATGGGGGTCTAACAAAAAATCCATTCAATTTTGAAAACTACAATATAAATACATTTTGTTTATACATTGACGGTCAACAAATACCTTCGAAAGCTTTGCAACCATCATTCGATAATAATATTTACACAGCAGCCTATCACACACTATTTTCAGGGACAGGTATACATTTTCTGAATGAAGGCAATGGTATATCTAGGGAGCAATATGCAAAAGGATATTGTATGTTGGCGTTTGATCTAACAGCTGACCTCAGTTCAAATTCAAATACTCATTGGAATCTTATAAAACATGGTAGCGTTAGACTGGAGGTTCGTTTTGAATCTACTCTTACTCAGACAATAAATTGTATTATTTATGCAGAGTTCGATAATGTTATTGAAATTGATAAGAATCGTAATGTAACTGTAGACTATAGTAGTTAGGATGTAATAAAATTGTATTCCCATTCACAGACTATCTATCAATTGTCAAGATTGAATAAAATTGTATTTAGTTATATAATAAATAAAACATTGACGTGTGCATACGTACATATCGTTTTATTTCCTGAAACCTCTTTTTTACTTTTTCACTATAAAAAGTAATTTACATACTTCCTTTTAACATTCTTGATTTGGAGATTGAACTTGACACAGCTTTCCTTATTAGGAATAATGGATACAATTGATATTCGAAAATATTTACACTACATTCACCCAGCTTTACACAAAAATGTGTATGCTGCAAACAGGTTACCACTGCATGTAAAAAAACCGATGTATCTAATAAGCAATTTAGACCCGGACAACAAACCAGGATCACATTGGATAGCCATGCACATAGATAAAAATGGAGTTGGCCAGTATTTTGACTCATATGGACGCGCACCTAAAGACTACCACAAAAACTTCCTGCGCAGAAACTCAAGACAGTGGGGTTTTAATAGATATAGATTGCAACACGACTTAACTACAGTATGTGGAGAATATTGTTTAACATATCTGTATTTCAAGTTTTATGGTAATACTATGACAGACTTTATTGAATTATTTAGTAACAATACTATCAATAATGATCTATTTTTACACAAGTTGTTTAATGAATGCTTTAAAAATTAAAAGGACTAGCACCTAGATACAAATAGTTAATGTTAGCTAAATTAACTAAGTTTACTAATTGATAAATGTGGTTAAAAGTGAATCATTAGACTAATAAAACAAAGTTTCATGAAATTAAAAAGTTTTTTATTCAAGTATAAAAATAAAATATCTGATGACCAAGAAAAATCATGACAATGTTATTATCTATTCTAAAAATCATTATTTACATTTAGTTATTACACCTAGTTAGTTATTGTTTTTTAAAAGAATACATTTTGCTGTCTTCTGATTCCGATATCTCCTTGGTGATTTGATAGACAATTTTTTTCAATTTTTCATAATTTTTGTTATTCAACTCCTTGCAGTAGTATTTGACACGAATGTCAGCGTGTTTCCAATGTTGGGCAGAAGGAATCTTGCTCAGCTTTTTCACATCAAACACATCAATTTTTATAAGATGTGTAGCATTAACACTGTCATCTGTGTTTGTTGATATGTATGATGTACCACCCTCTTTGTTCATTCGTCCAACGTTTGATGAGTTTTTTGCTTTCTTCTTTTTTGGTGACTCTTCCGGAAAGAACTCATCTATGTTGCTGAGACTACTGCGGGGGCGCTTACATGTAGATTTCTTTGCAAGGTAGTATGGCACGCAATTGGTGGTGTCCTCTTCATCAGATATAGTATTATAATAGAATTGCTTGAAAGTGTTATGTTCTTCAACCTCCTCCACGGGAGAGTAACTTGGTGTGTCCTGTAACGACATGTTACTTTTATAAAATACATAGATACAAGTAGGTGCACAACATAAATGCAAAATCATAGATCACAAAGAGTCGATTTCACCGTTTGCAGGCAAAACTTAGATCAACAAAACTAAGTTCAGCTTAATCGAACTCAAATAAAGTCAAAGTTGTGTCAAATGTGACTTGTGCTACAACAGTTTATCATCAAGGGTATCTTGAACTCGGTTTAGCTTATATTGATAGTTTAATCGCAAAGGTGAAATCGGTTCTAAGTAAATAAGTAATATAGAACTTACCTCCATTTTATACTGTAGAACACGGAAACACTATTTATTGTGGCACAAGACTGTGTGCTGAGTAACGAATAATTTTAGAATACACGTAGATATAATAGCAGACGTTATAACAATATTTATCTGTAGTTCACTGCACGAATGGTGTAAGACTGTGTCAGTAACTCGAGAGTTTTAGAAATTTATAGAAGAAAGGCATCACAAAAACTCACGACATGTTTCGACAAGTAAACTTGCCTTGTGGGTGGGCGTTTGCAGTGTCACAAAAACTCATGATGAATTATCGATAGAAGATGTTATCTTACATCGTTTTAGCAAGACGTCATGCCCCGACAAGTTTTTGTTTAGATGGCGCCTCCCTGCCGGCTTTTTTTTATATTTGCATTGAATGTAATCGCGGTTAGTTTATTATAAAGGTGGTTTATTTAAATAATAAATATAATTAATAACAATTAAATAATTAATACTTATTAAATTATTAAATAATAATTTCATATTTATATGTATCGTGGGGGGGCCGTACAATAATAAATATTATACACATAGAATAAAATATATATTGGCGTATTGCTAATAAATATATTAAAATTAAAATAAAAAATAAATATATTGGTTATCATATTATCATAATATGATATTATAATTATTTAAATTTAATTCACACGAATTCTTTCTCTCAAGGATTTGGGTCTGAGCTACCTGCGGCGCAAGCCGGACGATGCAAAAAAAGGTTGGGTTTTTTTGAAGGTTGGGGTTGGGTCAGTCAACAGTGGCTTTCTAACTTTTGAACGGAACGAGATACGTTAAAATGGATGAGCGCAATCGATCAGGCGTGTGCGAAAACATACAAAAAGAGTCTAAACTTTTTTTTTTTTTTTTTTTTTTTTTTTTTTTAGCCGGCGGTTTGGCCAAGACCACCCCGTCACGGCTTTTTTGTGTGTGTGAAAACTAATGAATCCGAATCCATTTTTTTGGTGAGCCAGAATGAACGAATCCCTACTACTCATAGTATCTTTAAGCCTAAAGTAAGCAGAGCTTGTATTGTATTATGAGTACCACATGACTCTACTTATATACTTTTTTAAATACATACATAGAAAAACCTAGAACCGAGACAAATACTTGCGGATCATACTAATATTTGATTCGCGGCGGGAATCGAACCTGCAACCTTCTGCGTTTCAGAATCGGAATCAATGATTATTATTATGATTGTTTATATTATCGTCTCAAATCATAATTTGTGGAAATGTAGGTACTGAGCTTGCGAAATAGTTGCACAAATAGCGCAATAATAATGCAACTCTGTGTAATACATCAGGCGCTAATAAATACTGCTTCAAGTGTTACTTGGTCATTCGAACTTACGTTAATCAACATTAACCCGCTTTTCAAGTTAAAATAGTCGCAGTCATACGTATCTACATTACTTTTGCTTGTTCTCAATATGGAAACAGTGGTGATAGAAATTCTTCCAGGACATATTGAAATAAGCACTAAAAAACTCAGTCAGCGCGAAGGTTGTTCCCGTGACAGAAGTACATCAAGAGGTAGGTCTCGTAACAAATCTAGGAAGTTCCGGAATAAGTCCAGGGATAGATCATCTGAAAATTACCGTGAAGTGGCAAGAGAAAATATCATAGAAGCAGAAAAGTCAAGCGGAAAGTCGCGAGACAAGTCAAGACGAAGATCTCGTGAGGAGTCGTATGAAGTGGCGAGAGACACCCATGAAAAGGCTTCTCCGGAAACTCGAGATCCGCCTCGTGAAAGGTCAAGAGGTAAGTACAGCAATAGTTTCAGAGGGGGATCCTGTGAGATCTCGTTACGTGAAGAGCTGAAGGATAATTCTGGTCAGGAACTATCCCAAGAACGGATTCGTGATAGATCAAGGTCGCGTGGGAGATCTCGTGGTCATTCGAGAGGCAAGTCCCGTAGTTATTCGAGAGGGAGGTCTCACGAACTAAATGACGTTGATACTAGAAGTTCTAAAATGGTACCTGCTCGAGGAAGGAAGCGTGATAAATCAAGATCGCGTAGTAGATCTCGTGGACATTCAAGAGGCAAGTCCCGTAGTTATTCGAGAGGGAGGTCTCACGACCTAAATTAAGTTGAAACTAGAAGTTCTAAAATGGTACCTACTCGAGGAAGGAGCGTGTTAAATCAAGGTCGGGTAGATCTCGTGGATATGCGAGAAGCAAGTCCCGTAGTTATTCGAGAGGGAGGTCTCACGACCTAAATTAAGTTCAGACTAGAAGTTCTAAAGAGCGAGGAAAAAAGCCTGATAAATCAAAGTCGCGTAGTAGATCTCGTTCGAGATTCGAGTGGAAAATACCTAGATAGATCGACGAGCAAGTCTCGCGATAGATCACACAGCAAGAGAACTAGAATAGAACTAAACAAATTATAACTACATTAACTACTATAAATAAAATATTAACTACATGAATAAATTTGTACCTATAGCTAAGTACTTAGTAATAATCTTTTTCATAAGAAATGGTTGGTTTGTATTCAGTTGCACTTCAATATCACGCTGAAGTATTTGTTCAGATAAGCAATAATTGCAATGCCAATAATTCCAATTCAATTCGAAATAATTTATACTCAAGTAGGTAAGCTAATATTTATATTTAATAAGCATTTCATTTTGTAACTTGTTATTGAACATTAGGTAATTAATTATATTGTATAACAATAATTGGTTTGTAGGGTAATTAGAACTTTTTGGATAGGTAATCATTTTCTTTGTTTAATTTTTTAGCAAGTTAATTTTAATATTTAGATTTAGATAGTTTTATTTATTTTTCCAGGGATACATGACAGTGGCAGTTTATAACCATTTCTTCTCGCCAGGCAGCTTGAGAATCAGCAGCGATACTCAAACTTACAGCTTGGAAAAGTTTGAAAGTATTTTCGGCGGGGAAACTCTCCAGTTTGAAAAAACTAGAAAATGGCTCCAGGAAACCGAAGCGCCATACCCCGGATACTGTCGGTCACCCGGAGGTGAAAAATGCCTACCTGCGCTGTGTAATTGTAATGAGCTTACAAAAATATGGAAGAAGATAAAAGAAAGGAAAGAATTGCTACAAGAAAAGAGTAAATAAATGTTTTTATTGTTTATAATGTTTTAGTGCTTTCAAGTTAAAATAATACGAGATCAAATTAATATGTACCAACGCACTTAGTTTTGTCTAAATACTATCCATATAATTGGAAATACGATTACATGCTCTAAGTCAAAGTAAAATATTGTTTCGTGTGGGTCTAACCAATCATGCGTTTCACGTTCCTGTTCTTAATATTTTTGGAAAGGACCTCCGTTAAATTTTAAGGAGTTGAACTATCCTTGTGTGACACCGAATATTGATGCATGCAGTAACCGTAGTAACATAATTTAGATTCAATTGATAGAGTACATGTCATGCATTGCGTAGCGCCACGTCCATCGACGCGCGATCCTTTCGAACCGTACGCGTTCGTTCACGTACATTTCACCCACATCGGGCTCCATACACACCTGAAATGAAGTCATAATGAGAATTCTACCTTTTTTAACCAAGAATTTTTTTTTTTAAACATTTAAGACTAGCCTGCGGTTTCGAGTAGTACAAAAAAAATAACCCTGGATATTTACTTGGCTGTCAGCTCTTTTGGTAGTAGCTCTGCCTACTGCGCTATAGGTTAGAGGTTCGATTCCCAGGGCTAACATTTGTGTGATGAACAAAGGTATTTGCTCTGTGTCTGGGTGTTAAATAATAACATAAGTATGTACTTATAGATATAAAAGTAGTCATCTGGTCACCATAACACAAACTATGCTTAGTTGGTGCCAGATGGTGTTGGTGTGCATTGTCTACCAATACAAATTATTCATTCTTATGTGCCGAATGACAAGGATAGAACCAAATAAGGAAAGAGTATGTATATCAGAGGAAGTTTAAAAAAAGCACCAGTGACGGAAAGATAAAGCATAATATGTTATCGCGGTATGGGCATGTTATGCGGAGGGAGGGAGGGAAAGTCGTGTTCCAAGAAAGGTGATGCATTTTAATGAGGAGGGATGTAGGAGTACAGGTAGGCCAAAGAGAGAATGGCTGTACTGTTGTAAGATGATATGGGTAAGAAAGGAGTGCCTACTAAGATGAAGAATTATATCTAGGAGACCACTCTCCTACAAAAGAACCAGTGTGCCGACCCCACTCGGTGGGATGAGGCATCATTTCCAGTTCCATTGACGGAGCAGATGAGACTAAGTCTCATTTGTACCATTGCCCGCCATTACTGGAACAAATGACACTAAAAAAGTCTAATTTATCCCATTATCAACTTAAGTACTCTGTTTGTATAGCAACATGTAAGTACTAGGTACGCAGAACCGCCAAGAAGTCATTTAAAGTTTGGATTTGTTTTGTTAGATGCTTGATTTGCGTTAATTTGATTATTCTTAGATATTAAAGAGACATGTACTAGAAATGCAGAACCGATTCGAATAGAAGTTGGTAATTTATTTATTTGAGACTCTTTTATGTCTCAGTTGTACCAGTAATGAATAAAATACTTTTTTAGTCTCATTTGTTCCATCAATTGTACTGGAAATGGGACAAGTGGGAATGTCAAGAGCAGGCAGTTGATATTTTTTTCAATTTTATGTTTAACATTTTTGATTGATAATCTTTAACTGCAAATTCGTATTCGCAACGACTTGCTGTGCCTTCTCATTTAGATGCTACATAAGCTCTAAGATTTAACAGCGACTAATCACCAGTGTTACGCCCGCTACATAGCTCCATCTGTTGGCAGGCGGACGCATTAAATATTCACCTACAACGCCATCTGGTATCGAGTAGAACAATAGAATAAGTGAGCGCTTCGTATATTTTAACACAATACTTACAGCTGTGTATGGATCCGTAAGTAGACTTTGAATGGATATGAGAAGTTTGCTGATAGTAAGCGCGAGGGACCAATTGTGGTGGACGGAGTCGATTCCAACATCGCCGTGCCGAGACACGTTCGGGTGAAGGATGCGAGTTAGGAAACGCACCACAGGCGGACTCATTGGGTACCTGTAATAGAAAGGGTTGAGGGTCAAACTTACAAAAAGAATTCATCTATTCCTCTAGCGGACATTTCACACAGCATCATCTGGCCCCAAAGTAAGCAGAGTAAGTCATGTTATGGGTACCACATGAATGATATACTACTAGCAGTTTTTTTTGTTTTCATTGTAAATTGCTTGATGTCAAAGTCAAAAGATACTTTATTCCATACAATCACAACGATCACTTTAAAACGTCACATACTAGGTGAATTTAGGTGCCAATTAATCCCAACCCAAGACCGAGAACTGGCAAGAAACACGTCCTGGTCCTAGTGCTTTTTTGCATGATCCTTCTTATAACCATCTTAACTACGAAACACTAATACAAGAGAGTTTATACATTTCAAATGTGTCGGTAGTTAATCGATACATTTCATTATTGTCTAAGGGCAGAGCGACGTGAGGCCATGCATTCTTATCAATAATATAGTCATTTATATTATAATACGCTTACTTCAAAAGACTACCCTTTATGTATGCTTTATGATGTTGTCGTGACATCTTATTTCGCAAATATTTCCCTGAATTGAGCAATATTAAATTTCACAATATTGCCCTGGACTGTGCAATGTCATTACGTGTAAGTTTGTTAGTCTCTAAATTAGGATACTCACGAGTACGGCACTTGTATGTAGAGATAGAAAACCCCGCCTTCGTATGGCGAGCCGACCGGGCCTGTCACCATAGCTTGCCAGTGGCAACACTTAGGATCTAGAGGCGTGGCTGCACAGCCTTCTGGCGGGGTATTGCGTAACATCTGTAAGTTATATTATTAAAATAATAATAATGCCGGACATTTCACACAGCATCCATTTGGCCCCAAAGCAGAGCATTTTGTTATGGGTACCACTTATAGTTGAGTGATATAGGTACTACTTATATACATTTTTTTAAATATTTTTCTGGGTGTTTTTATGTATATAACATATACATAAAAACACCCAGACCCGAGACAAATACTTGCAGATCATACAAACATTTGTCCCGCGGCGGGAATCGAACTCGCAACCTTCTGCGTCTCAGGCGGGCCTTGGCCCACTGTGCCACAGAGGTCGACTAAAATGACTAATATATTTGTTATTTTTGGACAACCATTAAACAAATTTAAAATTTAAATTAAACAAGTTAAAAAATTGTATCACAATTTTATAGCTGGTGATGCGATTTGCTTAAAACTTGGTTTGTATACCTTAAATACCCAATAAATAGATACGTACTTCAGGGTTTTCCAAAAAAGGGTACAATAAGGTTAAAAATGTGTATGGGACTCTTCAACGCGTGATGAGATTTGCTTGAAACTAGGTTTGTATACAATTACGGCCCCTGTTTCTCTTTAAAAAACGCGGACGAAGTCGCGAGCAGGACAGTAAGAGATACATAATATTTGAGCCATTACTTTGAGTTCGTTCCTGAGCCGGTTGCGGCGCCACGCGTTCTCTTCGAATGGCGGCTGCGATTGCACGCACATCTGCACAACGCAGTTTCGGCAGAAGCATGATTCCACTAGCGATTGATATTTCTGTAAATAAAATTTGTAGCCTTAATCTCAGCCTACATGGCCTACAGACCCTATGGCCGCTAGTAATGATATAGGTATCAGACACGCGTTGCCAACCCTAAACATAGTTATTTTGTCTATGTACGATACAAATGCAACAGTTCCAGCATGTAGTTTGCAAGAACTTCAGCTCAAAATAAATAATGCGCTTGTGGCTTTTAATGAATGGTTTCATGTAAATAATTTAAAATTAAATATTAATAAAACGAATGCCATATTATTTAGAACGACCACCCGCAGGCATGAAACTTTTGACATCTACAGGCAACGCGTTTCACAAACGGACAGCCTGCACTGTAAACGACTTTCCATAGAAGGTAGAGGAGTGAACAGGAGTTTTGAGTTCATTGGTTTCTGAGGAGCGTAAGGATCGAGAGTTAGAGAGATAGAGAAATTCAAACCGTTCTTGGAGATAAGAGGGAGTTGAAGAAGAGAACAGAATATTATGGAGAAGATCGAGAATGTGAGCATTCCGGCGAAAACGGATTTGCAACCACTTGATGCTTTTATTTATTATAGCGATTTAATTGCGAAATTCAGAAATGTGGTCATACTTGCGCAAACCAAATATGAACCGTATACAGTAATTTTGGAGACGCTCAACTTTATAAAGTTGCTCTTCAGTGATGTCAATATAGCAGGCGTCAGCATAATCAAGGATTGGAAGAAGGATGCAAGCGCAATTTTAGTAGCTACCGCTACTAAAATTGCGAGAGAAAATTCCGAAGCCTTCTGAGAGAGGCACCAGAAGCAAACACCTTCCGACTGACTTCAGCCAGGTGCGGTTGCCACGAAAGTTGCTTGTCAATGTGTACGCCTAAATTTTTGACCGAGTCACTCAGCTGAATGCATTTTCCGTCGAAGATCACAGGAGGGAGATGAAACCAGTCAATTTTTGATATCATTCTGGAGCTGCCTATTACAATGATCTGCGTTTTATCAGGATTGACAGAGAGACCATACGATTTACTCCAGTTCAGAATGCAACGCAAATTATAATTAGTGACATCAATCGCCTCATGTAGCTTTGCTAAAGACGTGTGAGTATAGATTTGGAGATCGTCTGCATATAGGTGATAGGATGAAGAAAGATGTTGAGAGATACTATTTATAAATATTGCAAAAAGTAGTGGAGATAAAACGCCGCCCTGAGGAACACCAGCTTTAATATCACACCAGGATGAGTGTGACTCATCTATGCGAATACGCTGCCGGCGACCATGCAGCTAACTGTGAAACCACTCAATTACCTCAGGAGATATGTTAAGAGAACGTAAAATTCCTAGCAGGATATCAAAATCAAAATTGTTAAAGGCACTACTAAAATCAAGAAGTGATAGAATGGTGAGTTGTTCATCATCCATTCCGTGAAGTATGTCATCCGTGATTTTCACCAGGGCTGACACAGTGCTATGGCCGGGGCGGAAACCAGATTGGAAAGGATTTAATAGATTTTTTCTGGATAGGAAGGAACTAAGTTGTTGATGAACCAAACGACTTAAGAGAGGAAAGGAAGAATATAAATGGGGCGGTATTCAATGGAAATATACCAGTAGTCAAGGATGCATTTAGTATATGTTAGATGACAGGAACGACTTCATCAATAATTGGGACAATCATGTTCCGGCTTATACTATCACTTCCGATTGCATTCGAGGATATGGTCGTTACGCTCTTCTTAACATCACTTTCGGAAAATTTAGTAAAGTCAAAACTAGAGTAGTCAAGAATTGGAATACTAGAAAGATTATTTAAGGTTAAACTTTTAGTGTTACTATCACATGAAGTAGAAGAAGAAAAGTGCTTATTTAGAGTATCAATGTATAGAATAGTCAGAATAGTCAGGTTAGAGGATGTAGCTATATTCTCGAGTGACCTAGATCGATAGTCTTGTTTAAGTAAACAAGTGTTAAAGTCACCCATAATAATGGTGTGATCAACAGAACCGACAAGATCTTCTACGAGTGTCTCAAAAGAATGGAAATAATTTATACGTTCAGAAGGACAGTAAAATACACCGAGTAAGAGCATGAGACGTGAAGACATGAAGGATTTCTAAAAAGAGGTGTTCACCAGCATTATGCGGTGATGGCTGCGCTGACATACTAACAATATTGAAATGAATACGTGCACGGAGATATATGGCAACGCCACCACCACCACACCAAGTGCGGTCATTTCAATTTAGAATAAAACCAGGTAGGGAATATGATGTTGTAGGCAGACAAGGTTTTAACCAGGATTCAGATACCAATATAGCGTGTAAATTTTTGTGGTCAAGAGACGCTAGCATATCGGGATAGTGGGCCGGAATGCTCTGTGCATTTATATGCAAAACGTTAAAATTTTTGGGATAGACAGAAACAAATGAATCTAAAGTAGAAGAATGAGAAGGAATGCTGCTGTAACTGACGTCACTGTCAACATCAGAGGAACATGAAACAAAGTCGTCATCACTGCCGTCAATCATAAATATGTATATAATACTATGATGATAATATAATAATATATAAAACAAATATAAATATTTATATAAATAATATGTATAAATAAATATAATTTAAAAATAGATACAAAACTTGTAATAGCCTAAAAAAGTAACTTAAAGTTACCTTCCCAGTTGGTCTTGTACTTATTTAAGATGCAATCCACCTGCCAGTGTGAATCTATACATAATAAAATAAATATTAGGAAACAGAAAAACTACAACTAAACATTCAAATCGACTATTCCGACCATCTAATAAGTATTTAATATTGGTAAGACGCCAGCTTTGTTTCGCGAAATGCATTCTATCCGACTGACATAGAATATACAACTCACTGCCTGATGAGTTGAAAACTATTAATAGCCCAAATATATTTAAAAATAAGCTTATAAAGCTCTTGCTGGAAGGGTACTTTTATACCGTCGACGAACTCCAACTGTAGTTGTAATTAAAATTTAATTATATAACATTAATATTTATTTTTATTTTCTTTAATTTAATTGTATATTTTATTGCTTGTTTTTTTTTAAATATATTGTTTTAATTATGTGTAATTTTAGGCAAATTTAATGTAATATATTCAAATACGATGTATATTGTTAAATGAAATGAAATGAAATGTAGTTTCACTTGCTCTAGTGCCCTTTAAACCTAAACCAGGTCATGCGTACTTCGCACTTTTGTTAAATACAAATATGAAGTTACAAGTACCTTTGTGCACACATGCTGTTGGGTAAATTCATTGGGTTGACCTTACTTATGCACCGCTATGAGAGCACTAGTCGTCTAGTGGTAGAGGGAACCTTCCGAGCCTAAGGTCGTGCAACATGGATTTTTCTGATCGAGAAGTTCATGCGCACTATACCAGTAATCTCAAACGATGATGGAAGATATCGACAGGAAACCGGCATGTCGTAGCACCTAAAAAGATAAAAGAATGTGCCCGTGCACGAAATGAGCCTCTGAGGCGCACATTAATCCTTTCACCACTAGTGATACAATAAATTAAATAGTTTATGACTTTAATTAAATAAATAAATAATGCCGGACAGACATTCAGACAGCATCGTTTGGCCACAAAGTGAGCAGAGCTGGTGTTATGGGTAGGTACCACATGACTGATATACTACTTATATACATTTTTTTTTAAATACATAATTATACATAGAAACACCCAGATCTGAGACAAATACTTGCGAATCATACAAACATGTGTCTCGCGGCTGGAATCGAACTCGCAACATTCTGCGTCTCAGCCGAGCCTTGGCACACTGCGTCACAGAGGTATTATAAATGTAAAAGTTATTCTAAAATCAGATATTGAAAAGCTGCAAATACCTACCTTATGCCAGTCCGTTATAGAGACCATGGATCGGAACAGAGGCCAGCGTCGCATGACGAAGGTGGCCCAACGTGTTTGAGTAACGCGTGCTCGCACCAGTCTGAACCAACGCGAGCATACCAGTGCGCATGCGCACAATGACAGGTCGTCTAGATAGCTGAACATGCTTAGCAGCACTGAAATGGAAGGTAATTTTCAATGATTAATAGACTTGCCTAACAAGCGCAGTTCGTAGTAACTCTGCCTTTTGTGCGGCAGATTGTGAGCTCGATTCCCTCTCAGGACAGAATTTTGTGTTATTAATATATATGTTGGTTCAGTGTCTAGGTTCATAAGCGTAGAGTATCATGAGCAAATAACATGAATATTTTAAAATATAGGTATAAGTACTAACTGCTACCCGCGACTTCGCACTCGTGGTCCCTACATACAAAGTAGCCTATGTCCTTCTCCAAAGTCCCATCTATCTCTATACTAAAATTCATCAAAATCGGTTCAGTGGTTTAGGCGTAAAAACGTAACAAACAGACAGACAGACACGAGTCACTTTCGCATCTATAATATTACTAGGGATACCTTTAAACAAGCAATTCATGTGTATATATGTATATATACAATGATATGATATGATATGATATGATATTATAATCTAAATCTCGGTAGCGCCTCCAACAATTTTCAGAAGTTTTGGGGGCGATAAATCGATCTAGCTAGGTTTCATTTTTAGAAAACGTCATCTTATCTGTGTTTTATACCGAGCAAAGCTCGGTCATCCAGGTACAAAGTTTTAAATGACATGGAATATCTATATATTCATAAGTGAAGCAAAAACTTTGTACCCCTTTTTAAGAAAATTGCGCGGACGGAGGAGTATGAAATTTCGCACACTTACAGGTTATATAGAGAAGGAGTGCAGAATGCTAAAATCTTTTTTAAATTATGCATAAAAAATACATTAACTATTTATTAATTATGGTCAAATTTCTACCAGTGGGCGATCACTAGTAATATTAATTATACAAATATTTGTGCTGGATGAGGATTGAACCCACATTTACTTATTGAACTACAATGGCATAAAAACCATTTACACTAGTTAAAATTTAAAAAAAGGAACATAGTCATGACTTTATTTTGCTGAAGGACAGACAGGTCCTAAGGTTCATCTTGCAGAGTTTACTACTGAAGCTGAAGGTGATGGGATAAAACAAGAATTCTGCAATAAATTAACTATATTGAATTTATGACACTACTAGGTTCTGCCCACGGCTGTATAAAGAATTGCCTATTTGCTTTTCCAAATAGTCTATATCCTTATTAAATTACATCAAGATAAATTAAGCTGTTAAGCCCTTGACACTTTCCAATTTATCTTAATAGTATGGTATGGAGTATGGATTCTACACAATATTACCAACTTGTAGTTGGGCTAAATATTGTTAAAGTGACACAGTGTCATTCAGAACCAACAGTTTCCTGTCTAAAGGATTTTTGCATGAACATGGCATCAAATATAATCTAAACTTACCTTCAGAAGGCAACTGTTCCACCAATCCAGGGGCCAAGTTATCAGGGAGACGTGGAGTAGACAGAGCTGCTAAAGACCTAGCCAGGCTCGAGGGCAGTGGCCGAGGCTGGCCATCATCAGGTACTGCTGGCCCCAGACCATCATCATGTGATGGTCCAGGACCATATGGACCACCATTAGGACCAAAGTAGGGGCCAAAGTTGGGACCAAAGTTGGGACCACCATTGGGACCACCATTGGGACCAACATTGGGACCAATACTGGGACCACCACTAGGACCACCATTAGGTCCACCGCTGGGAACACCACTAGAACCACCATTGGGACAGCCAAGGTTGTGTCCTGAGTAACTGGGTCGACATGATAGATCTACAGGATCCTCTGGGCTTGTTTCACTGTCCAGTGAGTTCTGAAACTGAATTGATGTGATAATAAAGAGGCGGCGGGTCTAATAACCAAATAAAAAATCATTTATTCCAATAAAATAAATTATCACAAAGCATGTTTGAAATTCTAATGACCAATTATTGTTTTAAAAGGTAAAAAACATTACGCTGCTGAAAATAGATCTAGGCATTTGGCTTGCCAATAGATTGTAGAGACAACCAACACAAACTACAAATGAAAGAGTGAGACAGACTTTGATAGAGAGTAACTTCACATAAGCCTGGATCCTATGAGCTGTGTTTTTCTTAAACAGGGTTCAATAAGGCCTAAACTCACTCTAAAGGCCCAATGAGGTATGCCTTGTTGTTGTAGAACTCTGGTAAGCCTCCGATCATTGAACATGAGCTCCCCAGCAGAAGGCTCATCATTTCCAGAGTCTCCATCATCCGTTTTTTCACTGAATATGTACGAATTGGGCAAATGATGAGGGATATCGGGGTATAGAAACTCGTGACATGTCAGACAAACAGGCTCCCCGAAACTAGGTCCGTAGAATCCGTTGCATAGGTAGCAGGTAGAGTTCTGCAAGATTTCAAGATATATTCTAATAGGTCATCTATCATAGTCATCGTTCGTAGTTTTTTTACAGACGTTTACATACATTGAACTCGAATTCAGGCTGAAAAGTTCGCGAAGTAATACTTGTTGGAAGTTTACCGTTGTTTTCATCAAGTTTTTTTATGAACTCATAAAATTGAGGACCGATTGCAGACATGATTTTGTTATTTAGTGAAAAGTAAGTGGAATAATAATCAAGTTCATGCAAAACAACAACTTCGTTTTCATTTTACATTCACTAAAACAAACAAAACATACAAACGAACGTATACAATATGACAGTGACAATATACTTCTTCTTCTTCTTTGTTTATGGCATGTGACATAATAATGTCTATTTTGCCAGTGTCAAGTGTTTATGTTTGTTTATAGTCAATTTGATAGTTAAAGTCTTAGTCGATGGTCAACTGTCAATTCTAGACGTCACGCGGAATGGCCGTCTAAAATGTTGTTGGGATTCCTCGTCGTTCTAATCACATTACACCATAATACACAGTTAATTCAATTGTTCATACGTGTCCCATGTCGTCACAACTTATTCATTAAAATTCCGCTAAGATTACTGAATACAACGAGTAAGAAATTATAAATTAGCAGAGCTATGTTAAGGTGCGTTGGGGTAAGATCGGCGCTGGGTTAAGATCGTATGAATAAAATTTCAGTCAAATTAGGCCATATTATTGTATGCTGACAACATTGCCCATGACGCCATTTTGTCTGCCCCAATCTCTGGTTTCCTTTCATGGCTCCGGGAAGGCAGACATGTGCTACGCGCCATATAAAAAAACTTATTTTGGCGCGTTAGAGTTTAGTAATAAATCACTTCAAAATCAGTAATTATGGCGACTGCCAATCAAATACTGAACGAACACAGATGATGCAATATTTTTCTATTCAGAATGTAGATAATATATCAAAGAACCTAACTCAGTAAACTTCTCCATACGAAAGTAGACTGTAAACATGTGAATTACGGTTTATAATCAAATGAGGCGAGCGCGGCAGACGGCTGCGTCTCACCCCAAACGGTAACGGTGTCGCGAATCCAGAAGTTTTACCTCATCTAAAAATATGCGTACCGCGCTAAAAGGAGTTTTCACTTCAAACAATGGAAATTTTTGTATATTTTGGTCTCTCCGGTTTTTCCCCTTTTACTTTTATTGGTGTTTTTTGGCGAGAATATAGCTTGTTTAATTACTATTTTGTCTGTCTGAATACAAAGTTTTATGGTGTGATAGTTGGATGGAACTGATCCAAACAGGCCTAGGGTCGCTTTAGGCCCAGATCCGGTGTTACCGCTTGCAGGTGAAGATCGGATAACTTTATTCGAACTCAACCGTTTTAAAAACAAGGAAGTGGTTGTCAAACTTTAATTTATTTTTGTCGTGAATGTTCTTTGGATTTAAAGTTTTGTTATTAGTATTTTTTATATTTTTGAATTTGAACACCTAAAGGTTTATTGTAGGTACATTGATTACTATTAGAAGTAAGTAAAGTAGGTACTTATTATTTTAGTGAACTAGGTTAAAAAGGTATAAAGAATTTAAAAAACGATCTTATTGTTTCTTGAATTTGACAATTTGACAGTTGTCTGTCTGTTCCTAAATCCTTCTTAACTTGCTTAGTGAAAAACAAATCCATCCGATGTTAGGTTATTCCTTCTTGTGACATGACAAAGTTTGAGAAACACTTTTGTTTATTTGGCAAAAGGTAATGTATACCTTAGTAGGCGTAGTAAGTTAATTATTGCTAAATTGTTAGAATTTAATATTTCTGATTCTGTTATTAGAACTATAACACAGTGTAATGACGACCCCATAGTTAGTAATAGTACTGAGGGGAAAAATGTAGTAGGGCCAACTGATCAGCATTTAAACTGACCAAGTCGACAATGGGAAAAACAGGCAGTTTACATGTAGTTCACCAAAATATGCAAGGCCTGCCCAGCAAAGTATTAGAATGTGAATTATTTTTAAATCATTTCAGTTTAGATATTATGTGTATCACTGAACATTGGATGGTACAATCTGAGGTACTGTCTTTCAACGAAAATTACAATATTGTCAGTAGCTATAAACGCAAGAGCGCAATACGTGGTGGCTCGTTAATAATTGTAAAAAATAACTTAAAATGCAAGGAGCGTAAGGATATTAGAAATCTTTCTATTGAAAGAACTATTGAGGTGTCGTGTGTCGAGCTAGAGCGGCATGTCGTCGTGAGCGTTTACCGTCCTCCCAATGCTGACTTTGCGTTATATGAAGAAGTATTGCAAAAAATAGCTTGTGATAAAATCATAATAGTTTGTGGTGATTTTAATATAAATATTCCGATTGATCCATTATCTGAAAGACTTTTAAACTTATTTACTTAAGTGTTTCAATTTAAGTCCTCTTTTTGATGAACCGACAAGAGTGACCCTAACAACAGCCACTTGTCTAGATAACATTTATTGCAGTTGCACACCAGTTCATAAGTGTGTACTAAAACATTTTAGTTCTGACCATTACGGTCACTGCGCCACCATTTCTTGTGATCGTATAGTTGAAGCTCAGAACTTTACTCACCAACCTATCACAGAGAGCCGCATCAAAACATTTTAAGGTAGAATTGAACACAAAGTTTCCCTCGTACCATGCATCGATGATCCAGATGATCTTTTCACCACATTGTCTAACTTAGTAATTAAAGAACACGCTGACATATTTAGAGTAAATACATGCGAAGCAAGAAATTGTACTAGATTTGCGGACTGGGCTACACCAGGTATCTATAGAAGTAGGAATACATTGTACGAATTATATGCTTCCAGAGAGACAATGTTAGATGATCCAGTTTTTATTTTACATGTTAAGAACTACTCAAAAGTATTCAAAAAGGTTTGTCATGCGGCTAAATCACTATTTTTCAGAAAAAGAATAGAAAATTCTACAAATAAAATAAAAACAACTTGGAAATTAATTAATAATGAAACAGGTAAATCAAGGGCTCGCAATATACAGTTCAAATTAAATATAAATGGTTCAATTTTGATAAAGGTACAGGATGTTGCTAATGCATTTGATAGTTTTTTCTCAGGTATACCAAAAATAGTGACCAAATCGTTAAACTCTTCAGCCTCCAGAGTTTCCGTTTTATTAGAATCTAGTGTTGCAAAATGTAAGAATGAGTTTAGTTTTAGCTATATTAACGAGGCTAGTATTTTAAAAGCATTCAATTTAATTAATATAAAAAATACAGAAGATCTTTGGGGAATGTCTACAAAGGTGCCTGGTGTCATTATCTTAGATATTGCACCATGTTTAGCTTATATTTTTAATAGATCTATCGACGAGGGAGTTTTTCTCGATCTCATGAAACACAGTAAACTCATTCCTACGTTTAAGTCTGGAAGTGAAAGTGATCTCGCTAATTATAGACCAATATCGATATTACCTGCGTTAAGTAAAATCTTTGAAAAAATAATTCTGAATCAGTTATTATACCACTTTAACGTTAACGGCCTGCTACATAGTAATCAATACATATTTACTAAAGGTCGGTCAACAGCTGATGCAGGTATAGCGCTCTTAAAGCATATATTTGAGGCCTGGGAGAAGTCACAGGATGCAGTTGGGGTATTCTGCAATCTATCTAAGGCCTTTGACTGTGTGAGTCATTCAACCCTAATCACAAAGTTAAAATATTATGGCATTAAAAACCGGGCGAATGACCTCATACAGTCTTATCTATCCAACAGAGTCCAGAAAGTAGACGTGGGTGGTGAGAGGTCTTAAGGATCAATTATTGATATAGAGGTACCTCAGGGTTCGATAATAGGCCCTTTTTTATTCCTAGTATACGTTAATGATTTACCTTTTTTGTAAAAAATATTTGTGATATAGTTTTATTTGCAGACGATACGGCTTTAATTTTTAAAGTTGATAGAGGTAAAACCAGTATTTGCGATAACATAAATGAATCCTTATCGTTAGTTCTTAACTGGTTCACTGTAAATAATCTTTTGCTTAATTAAAAAAAAAAGTATCAAATTCACTTTACTAAATGTTATTCATAGCCCGACCAACATAGTAATGAGTGGAGAGGCAATTAATCTTGCAGATTCCACGATCTTCCTAGGTCTTAATATTGATGCAAAACTACCGTTGGAACCACAAATTGTAACACTTGCTGTTAGGCTTAGTTCCGCTGCATATGCAGTTCGTGCGATACGGTGTCTTACTGATGAAGCTACAGCTAGACTAGTTTATTTCAGTTTCTTCCATAGTGTTATGTCATGCGGCATCATTCTCTGGGGGAAAGCAGCTGATATTGGTAAAATATTTGTTATTCAAAAAAGGGCAATACGTGCCATTTATAAAATGAAACCACGAGAATCTTTGAGAGAAATATTCAAAGAAATTAATATTCTCACAATAGTTTCACAATATATATATGAAAATTTGTTATACACGCATAAAAATAGAGATGGGATTCAGCAAAATAGTGACCTTCTTATAATCAACACTAGGAATAGACATAAATTATACATCCCTAGGTTTCGACTAGAAAAAGTAAATAAGTCCTTTATAAATTAAATTAAATTTTATTTCAGGCAACAAAATTATGTGTATGAAATACAATAACAAGGGCCCATAGAAAATAAATACCTTATAGACTAACATATATATACATATAAACTTATGAACTACACAAAAAGTCAGGGCACTTTCTTCGTAAGCGGCGCTTCCCTATACCGGCGGTAGACAACTCCTGCTGACCAGAAGTCGTGTGCGAGAAATACGTCCTTGTACTTGGCAGCTACCCGGAGCACAAACGACTTGAAGTTGGTCTCTCTATTTGATTCTAACCACTTCAAGCCATGCACAAGTACGGCGGGCGGCTCCCTGAGCCGGCATCGGCCTCTCTCGTCCACGTACCGGAGAATACTCTCCCCGGTAGTGGTCGGGTCTAACCGAGACACATAAATCGACACGGTAGGCTCCACCGTCTGCAGAGTGAGCCCAGCAGATAGCGGAGTGGTACCTCGTCGATTTCGAGACGATTTCGGTCGACGTTTCTTCTCCACGATAGTGAAGCCTTCATCGTCGACCTTATGCAAGCCACCGCTAGGCTTCTTCGGCCGTGCCTGACCCATTCGGTGCGTCACCGTAAGTTGTCCCCTGCCGTGATGTTGGCACTATTGATTGTCAATCTGTTGAGTGTTGTTGTCTAATTCCACCCAATCAAGTGCGATCTCGCGTCGCCGCTATGACAGGTTAGTAAAATAGGGATACCAGCTGCCGACACAATGCCTTTAGTATGGGTAATTAAAATTTACTGACATAATTAATTAATATATAAACGCGATGACTGCATGGATAATATTACTAATAAATTAATAATTTAACTACATATGAAATGACAGCAGCACAGATTAAGATACGACAGATGATGATGACGTTAATACAAGTGACAGTGATATGTCTGGAATCGTTCCTTTCGACCATAATTACTGTCAGAAAAAAAAACTATAATTTAAATTGTATCATAATTTACTACCTTACTAGTCTTATAACTGTATATTATTTACCTATTAATCTGTGTTGGCTACACACAAGTTTAGATAATGTTGCCAGCAACCACCAATCACCAAGTGGGGTAAATGCTACATGTATTCTTGGCAGCACCGTAGTCAGTGATGCCAATTCCCAAGGCCGTGGACATCTTACTGTGAATGGTCTATTGTGATTATGACTGTATGACTAGTACTGGGACAGACCATACTTTACCGCGACGCTATCGAATCGACTATAGAATAGAGGTGGGAAAATGGTGTTACGGTGGGAGGGAAGTCACTTTGAGTTACAAACACCTTACGGTGAACGGACAGTAGTTTAAATGAAATGAAATGAATAGAGGTGGCAAGGCAACATAACATAAAGAACTCATTAGGTAATGTACATGGATAGTCCCTTCTAGTAATTATAAGATACTGCAGTACTTAACAGTCCGGCCAGCCAGACTATGGAAAATCTGTTTTTAACATGTTACAGTTGACCGCTCCAAGGAAACAAACATTTTCAGCTGTCCGACGGTCACCCGAACCATGGAAAATAGTAACTATATTCTTCTGGCGCTTCGGCTTCGATTAACTTGTTCAATCAGAACAGTTCTTATTAAAAAAGTTAAAAAGGCACGGGAAAGTAAAATTTCCTTAAAAAATTTCATTAAAATTTTAATGCAATAAAATCAGTTTTTAGCCATTAAATCCTGAACCAGTCCAGGCGTCCAGGCGTAACGTGCAATAGAATAACATTTGCTTCGTTTTGATAAAGCTATCGAATGGTGTGATCAAATCTATGAAATTAAGACTTAGACTAATAATCTTGCCTTTTACGAAATTATCTCAAAAAGTGCACAAAAGTTGCAACCTTTTGAAAATGTGCCACACAGTGCCATAGAAACCACCATAGAAACCCCGAAACAAGACGAAACACGTAGTCTACAGACGTTTGTAGTTTGCTTCCCATACATTAAAATCAGTTTTATGCCAATCTATTATGCACTAATTATATTAGAATAACATTTGCTTAGTTTTATTAAAGCAATCGAATGGCATACTCAAAATTATCAAATAAAGTCTTTTTACTCGTGGTTCGAAGTAATTAAACCGAACTCAGCTTTTGGATATATTATTACAGAAGTATCTTTGTAGAACTGTAAACCAGCCCATAAGCTCAGACCAAATAAATATTTTAATTACGACCTGGGAGGTGTGCGTCTCGGGACGCCCGACAGAAGTGATAACTTAAACTAATCTAACTAACGCTGTGGGTTATAATGAGAGGAGGAGCCTGCCTACCGCTGCCGTATGCGTGAGAGAAAGCAAAGCCACAGACAGACTGGCGCCGTAACGCTTTACGTAACGAAGCGTTTTACCCTCCCATAAGAAGTTTTCACTTCAAAGTAATTTATTCGGTCCATGGAGCCCATAAGTTGACGTGTCGGACAACGCACGCGCAGTGAAGGCTTCAGAAGTTATAAAAATGAGTAGGTAAAGGTCACAGAACCCAACTAGTACCTATGCCTAACAAAATAATTTATTATGGAATAATAAATAAATAATTTCGGACATTATTTACCACAGCATCATCTAGCCCCATGGGTACCACATGACTGATATGATATATTACTTGTATACTTACTTTTTTTGTAAATATGTACATACATATATTATACTTACACAGAAAAATATCCAGACCCGAGACAAATACTTGCAGATCATACAAACATAAGTAATATGTCCCTGGGCGGGATCGAACCCGTAACCTCCTGCGTCAATTTAATGTTGAGACTTCTTTGAGGTCCTCAAATGAGCAAGCTGTTACTTCAGACAATAAATATACCTATTTAATTGGTCTGATGCTGTTACCTACTCATAATATAGTACAGCCGTAATAATTAAAGACGTGAGTGAAAGAAGGTTATGTTCATCTACGTAGTATGCTGTTACAGATACTACGATAGTAAAGACATGGGCATATAGCACATAGACGAAATAAGTTAGGTGTTAGAACATAGGTAACACTTCATTCATAGTCATAGTTGACCTATAATGTTGAAAGTAATGTTTTCCTTATAATTTCATTAATATAATAAAAGTTTAGAAAACCCTTAACATCTTCAAAAAACCTATCCAACCAGCCAACGACATGCTACAAAGTTGGGTAGAAAAACAAAATATCAACTCCACTAACTTGTAGGGTAGCGCTTATTTCACATCTATGCAGGGGGTCACCAATATGTATTATTTACCGTACACAAATTATTTACAATAAGACCAATTGTCTGCGAACCAGAGCTTTGAATTAAGGTTGGACCTAGGTCTGTGGGTTTGTCAGACAGACAGACATGACTAAACTATATAAAGGTTCCTTAATGAATTTCAGAACCCTAAAGGCGTGAACAAAAGTTTCCTTCGGCGTGGAATACGGCTATTGTTTGGCTGAATATCGATACTGATATGTATCCGCCGCCGTCTGTCTGTCTGTATCTGTCTGCCGTAAGGTTTTAAAACTACAAATAAAACAACGACTGAATTCTTAATATTATTTCTTAAATTATTCATCATTTCTTCTATTTCAATTCATTTTTATTTCTTTTCTATTTCTTTTCGTCTTTAGATAAGTATGTAAACTGATATAGTTTTTTTTTAAATCAAAATCATGACGTACAATAACTGTGCTACTTATTACAAACGTCGATCTAAAAATACAATCGATGATTACAAAGGTAGGTAGGTAAGTACATAAACATAACAACAGACAGGCTGATTCAAGTGAAAATTACTGTAACAAAATAAATAAATGCGTCTGTCACTGCAACTTTAAATTACAAATTATTTAACTTTTACATTTCTCGAGTCATCTGGTTAGAGATATTCCTATTTTTCTAGTTCAAAGTGCCTGTTTTATCTGACCTAGAAACGTTTCACATGTCAATGCTTATCTAGCACTCTCCTAGTTAATTTATCATTAGGGTAAGTTTATGTAATAGTTTCAGACTAATTATGTTTTAAGTCTGATGTAATAGCTAAAACTCAAAGACCCTATTGGCGTTGGTTCTCCTTGGCTTATTTACGGCTTACTTTATTGGTGAAAATGTTAACAGTAAACAATGTTCAGTACAATAGTAAAACTGCTGAAAATACCTATGTAGTGTCTATTATAGTATCTAATAATAATACCTATCTAGTCAGACATTTGGTATGTGCAGCGTTGATTTTAAGACTTTACTTGTTAAAACTTTAAAATATATATCAATTTTTTTATCAATTTTACTCAAATCAACTATCATCATAAACTCCATATTCTAAACTGGACATAAAGTCAAAATGAATTAAAATCCGTGAACCCGAAACGCCTATTAAGAGTAGAAGACTGTTATCGAACTTCACTCTTAAAGATTATAGATAAATACTCACAAGTCACTGCCAAAATACTCACTATCATAATACATAGTTTATTCTTCAATGTAGTTAAACTTATTGATTGAATAACTTTATCATGTCTCCAATCAATTGTTTAACTACTACATGGATCTAGCAGATCTAACGGTTTTATTCAAATTAAAAATTAACTAGCTAAGCATCCAAAGCCACCAGAAAACAACTTTTAACAATGTCCATTATTTTACCAATTTTCTGATTGGACCAAATAGAAGTACTATGTAACTTTAAGATATTTCAACATGATGGCTCAGATCAAATAAATACATGTTCGGACTGAGCATGATAAAAATTGACATTTAACATGGATATACAATTACATGATGTGAAAAATTACCTATTTATCTAATATTCATTAACATTCTTATTTTGGTTTGTGAGCTAAGAACAACACAAATCGTAATTACAAAGACAGTTACCCTCTATCCTATAAACACTAATTAGCCAGCGTGGGCTTAACTTAAAGTATGCTCTGTCCTTTTCATTATAATGTCAAAGAATAGAGATAGCAACAGATTTAAACAATTCATTAGCTAATTTGCGTTTATTAGATAGACCAGTACTCATTTTTCTGAACACGAAACAGGTTAAACTTATTGCTTAGCATTTTAAACTACACATGGGATCAACCATAAATGACGTCACGCCAACAATATGCGACGTCTGGTCCTGCCGCCGCCCTCCAAAATTAGAAATGTTAGTACAATTTTACACTCCCTCCACCGTTCTAATGTGACATGAGTTATGGCTGGCCCATAGAGGGGCTAGTCCATTGACTGGTGTGGGCAGCTTTGTTTAGTTGCCGGTTGTCACACTATTTATCTACACAGCATTGTATACACTCTCACTTAGCGGGGCGGACCGCGATCGAGGGGTGCCGGTTAGGCACTCAGTACGGGAAATACATCCCGCGCCTGTAGCCTCTGCAAACAAGCCACAGTATTAGAAACCGCTGCCTTATTTAATTTTTACTTGCAAATACATTTGAGTGAATATATTCGTTTCAAGATATTGTGCTGAGTCAAGGAACAACCATGCTAAATAAGAGTTTGAGACCTTTTATAACAGTAGATAATTAATGTTATTCAAGATGCTTATGTGATAGGCAAACAATAGACAAGACATAAAATGCAAGAAATAATAAAAGCTTACAACGTATATCTAATAAATAATCTACTTGAGAAAGCAACCAGCCTAATAGAAATTAAAATAACTAACTCAGAAAATAAATCGCCCAAATCAGTATAAACCACCACTACTACTCCGAGTATAGTACTGGCATGCAACATCATACGTTTACCGTGCTAGATATATATAAGGTCAGGCTATGGATTGAAAATACATATTTTTTTAATTGTAAAAACTTTATTTATCACACTTCAGTGATTATAAATATTTTTATAGTAAACCTAGTAAGTTTAGACAACAATTTTTACAACAGCTAAGTCAAGACTCTCATGCAGACCAAATACATTTTCAAGATATTCAATACTGTGTTTTTCCAACTACACAGACATCAAACAAACTTTAGGCATATCAGTGGCTGAGTAAAAAAATATGCATTTCAATATTCCCTTCTGTCAGACAATTACATTTAATTTGCAACTAAATAAACACTTAATTTTTTTTATACCCAGGTCAGATAGCCAAAAGTGAGTTTTGGCGTCTACGGAAGCGGAGTTAGCGGCCTACATTCAGACGGCGTATAACGCACCCATTATTTTGTCATTGGTTAAAATTTTATTGAACTCTACAGCCCGCTCAGATTGGCTGTAACATTTAGCATTTACAATTCAAACAAGTAATTTTGTTCACTGAACAATTGAACATCACAAAATAACAACCAAAGTATATATTCCAGAAGCTATGATTTAGATGTCACCACTGAAACGCGGTAACAGGCGAAATAAAATACAACCCGCCCAGGTTTCACACGCGTTCACTTCAGTAGACGCCTCCAATGGTCGTATTCAATGACGTCACTTGGTTGACTTGCGCTTCGAAAAGTAGACAAGCCAAGTAACCTCCTCAAATGCGAATATTGTTTACAGTTGCAAATAGAGCAGGCGAGGCGGGGCTAGTGGGTGTTAATAAGGATTGTACCTGCCACGGCGCTGAGGCCGGTAGCCCGAGTAATAAGGTGAGAAGCCGCCGCGGAACGAGCCACGTCCGCGTCCGCGCATCGTCCGCGGCGGCCGATTGGTTGAAGAGAGGCCGGGTTTGTTAGTGCGCTTTGGCATCACCTGAAACATTCAATTCATTTATTAGTAACAAATCATTAAGATATAAAAAGCTAACATGCCAAAACCAAGTTGTTAAGCCTTTTGGGGGTGCCATTAACCCTGCCATCAGAGATAGTCTCTAATCACTCACAAATACTTTGTACATCATCAATTATATTTTTCAAGCAACCAGTAGTATTCTGCATTTAAATTATTTAGTGAAATCTCCCTAGATGTTTGGGTCGGCTGAAGATACCAAGGAGGTGGTTAATTATGTTGCAGAATTACATAAGAATATTCTGTAATCTTTGCATCTCTTTGATTGCCTTCATGTTCCTATAGTAGAGAGTGTGCTACCTACGCAATAAGATTCTAAACATGAATGAAAAAATTACCTTTATCTGACGACCTCTAAATAATGATTCGTCCATAGCCATAGCTGTCTGTACACTGTCTTTATCGCCAAATTCAATGTATGCGAATCCTTTAGGATGACCATCAAATTTATTACACAATATTGTAACCCTGTAAAAAAAAAAAATGCTATTGACAACAATTTCACCAAACAACTTTATAGTTCAACAACTTAGTTATTGTATTTAAAAGTACAAATGTGAGGTAAGGTCTACTGCCTACATATTTCGTTTATACTATTTGAAGTAGTAGATGGAATAACTGTAAAACTATGCATAAATCATTGAGGTGCCTTTGTGTTATGCACACGATGTCAATGGCACAATCCGCAAGAACAAATAGAGATGGACCAAACATACCATATGTGAAGCAGAGAAATGGTCTAGTCTATTTTGCATTGGTTTCCTAGATACAAGAAACGAAAACGTGGGAGACAGTTCAAAAGATGGACAGATGAACTATAGACTATAGCAGATGGGACCTGGACGAGAGTAGAAACAGATAGGCAAGCACGGAAGGAGTTGGAAGGAGCCTTTGTTAAGCAAACCGACTAACAGAAACCATAAACAAAACATTGGAATAAAAGGTATTATTACTATTATATACAAACCTATTGATAGAGCCACATCCATGAAAGTGCTGCTCCAGTTCTTCAGCTGTAGCTCCATAGTCTACATTCCCCACATACACTGATCGATTGTCGGCCTCAATCTTCTCTTCAATCGACATGTTTAACGGACTTGCTGTAAATAAATAAACATTATAAAATTGTATGCCATACCCTGGACTAAAGCGATAGATTAGGGTGTCGCCCGAAATCACTCTTATATTGGCCCTGATTCTGTAGTACAAATTTTCTAAAATACAAACAACCTTTTCTTGCTTGAATCCAAGTCCAAATTAGAGTAACGATTTTATATGGTAGTTCTAAAATAAGTTAAAATTGACATTTAATTACTTTCACGGAATAGATTTTAATCAATATATGAGATATTGATACATTCCTAATGACTAAACAGAACAAAAGCATGTCTGTCAAACGTTAGTAAATTTAAAAAGTCTAAATTAGAGTGGCATTTTTAAATTACATTAAAAATATTACTCTAATTTAGTCTTTGATACAAACTAAATTGATCATTAGTGTTTTAGGAAATTTTCTTAACCTGGTGATACTACTGAATCAGGGCTGATGTCTACGTTTGTCATAAGAGTCAATGCGTCGCGAACAAACAGCCAATAATTAAGTAACAGATACCTGGTGATACCATTATGCGGTGGCACAGCAGGCGCAAGTTCGATCCAGTGGGAATGTTAGCAGATTATTTGTCCCACGTTTTAAGTACAAAAAAGTAAACCCTAGGGTTAAGATTTTGCAAATAGTTGTTTTAAGTAATACTAGCTTCTGATTGTGGCTTCACATACATTGTGCATACATAATAAGCCTATCCTATTCCAGGTCATAAACCTAACCTATACAAAGCTTCATCTAAATTTTTTGCAACATGATTGGACAACAAACAAACGTACGAACATTTCCCACAAACTTTTGGTTTTATAATGTTATAGGTTAAAATTATTAGGGTTATATAACCGAGATATTTCTGTTTGTCTTAATATTCTAATTTAGTGGGATCAATCAATTATAATTATAAAATAATAAACTTACTAAGTCCCGGTGGACTGCCCATGCTCATTTGTTTGTCAACTTCAGTCTGCATCTGCTTTAACTTCTCTGCCTCCTCCTCCATCTCCCGCACTCTTGCTTTGATCGCAGCCAGATCTGGCACCTCACCACCAGCGGCTTCATCACCACCCTATAACAAAAGCACTTTACAAAACATGTCAAGGTAAAAGCTATATCACACTGATTTGTATTCTAGCATGTTCTAAAACAGAAGTGTTATTGAAATCAAATTTTGCCCATTTTCACACAATTCAACTGGTTAAGACGGTACCCCTCAGCAAATAACTTTCAAAATGAAAAAAAACATATATATTTTAATAGTTCTTGTTGATATTTTGCTTCCAAAGGATTGTTTGAAGTTATATAAGTCAATCTTCACCTAAAGATGATGTTTTAACAATTAGATAATATATTAGATAATATACAAACAGATTATCATCTCAAGATATCATTAGAGAATATACAGACAGAATGTCATGGCAGATTTGAAATGTACAAACTGTAATCGTTTTTCGAAGTTAAAACTAATTATAAGATGGAACATACAATAAAGGTCTAGGACCAGGACAAGTTTCTTGCCAGTTCTTCTCAGACTTAAGATAAGAGGAATTGGCACCTAAATTCACCTACTATGTAAGATGTTTCAAAGTCATCTTTGTGATTATATTGAATAAAAATATTCGAATTTGACTATAAAACAATAACCATAACTTTTTTATTCTTTTATTTGATATTTTAAAATAGCAATTTGAGCACAGTAACAAGCCATCAAAGTCATTTGCTCAGAGAGGCTAACAAGGCATCAAAGTCATTTGCTCAGGGTGTAGCCTCATGATCTACATACAGCATGGTCAATAGATTTGTCCAAAGATGGCATTTATAGTTTACATATTTTAACACTGCTGACAATACTGTATTACATGATGGTGACTGATATTTATTGCTACTACTTTGATCATCGTCACAACCATGGTGATTGTTGTTTCTTCATGAGAAAATGGGATTCCTACAGAAGATATAATTATTGACACACATGCAGACATACATGCTAAATAGTTAGCTTTCACAAAATCATGCAGAACATATCTTATTTCTGCAGTAAATAAATTCAACTAACCAGTGTAAGTGCTAATGACATTTATAAATGATATGGCAATTTTAAAATACCATTTAAATCCCCTTGTGCTAGACATGTAAAATTCAAAATAAATATCATCCATGATTGTTGATACACAAATACAAGAATCATAAGCAATCACATTTACTTTTGTCAGCATCCCAAGAAGTTATAGCTATAATAATAATGATATGAATTGTGGCAGTGCACTCTGATGATGAGGCATTGAATCATTGAAACCTTGCAAGCTATGGAGCCTTGCAACTATTTATTGTTATTGTTATGTTTATGCGATTACAGCAACTTATGAAACAACACCAGCATAAATATAGATTCGTACTTACCCCAAGACTGTTATCAGTCATGTTTAGAGAACCATTGGTTCCTTCCAGGTGATTGTTCTCCATGGAATCTAAATAGTCATCGTTTTCTGCCATTTCGACTAAATGCTTATAGCATTAAATTTAACACAAACGAACACTACACAGTGACCTGAAAATAAGTGTATCGTTATTATCAAACAGGTCATCTACACTGAAATAATTCGACGATTATGAAGAAAAATACTCTGACGTACCGGTAACCAAATCCGTTAGTTAGTGACCTACTTATGAAAATATAATTTACACTAAACACATTTGTGCACTGTATTTCACTTTACGTGTAGTATTTTCATGATTATCATTGCGTTTTAGCGATATTTACAGATTTTTATCACGTAAATATCCCGACACAACCAACCAAACCAAACAATCGAATGTTGCCAGTATAAAAAAATACAACACAACAAACTATAGGATGCTCACGCAAGTACATGAAAATAATTGGCTATAGTCACAAACTATAGGATGCTAACGCATCAGACGGGGCACTCCCATAGACGAAATCCTGTCCAATACCTGTTCACCTTATCCCATATGACAGATAACTTTTTTATTTTGAATGAACCTTTTAGCATCAGCAAGGTATTCATTCTACCAAGTATTTTTTTTTGCTTGCTTGCATACAATTGCTTACTATTTTAAAATATTTTATTGATCTACAAAGGAAAGACCCTGATAATCATAATAAACACATTGATTATACAATTAGACATTTATTTACAGAAATATACAGAATAATACACAATAATACAAAATACAAGTCAAACAGTTGAGCTATCTAAATTACGTAAAACAATCTATAGATAGCCAAACTGGTCCAGAAAATTTGATTATTTCACGGAAGCGGCCTTGAATTCAAGAAAGAAAGGCATATTTGCATCTTATCAGGTCCTCAGCACCTCCCCACATGCAGCTGTCCTCACCAGCTCTAAGAGAAATCCCAGACTGTAATGGGATGCGGCAAGGGTGTCTACACAAGTAGCATCTCATATCAATGGCCCACCCATCTCTTAAGGGACAAGAGTCATCAGGCTTCTTACCATCATCACTTATCAGACTGTACAAGCCGAGAACAGCTGGTATGTTGATGTTGACATTTGAATTAGGTGTAATCTGCTTTGGAGTAGGTGTGAGCCAAATGTTGTAGTTTCATGGTGTGTAATCACATGATGATCACAGTACTATCTGGAAAAAAAAGTAATTTAAGCACACATAACCAAATGCAATAATGTTGAGTGTTTAACATTCTATGTTGTTTCTATTGGTGTTTCTATGTATAATATGCATGTATTTACAAATAAAGGTATAAGTAAAAAATATTGCTGGACAATGCACACAACATCTATTTATGGTGACAAGATGACTGATAGAATACTTATATGAGTATATTTTTAAATACATACATTTATGATACTTTATAACACCCAGATACAGAACAAACACCTATGCTTTTCACACAATTGTTTATCTTGGGAGGGAATCAAACCCTCAACTTAGAGCACAGAAGGCTACTACCAACTGAGCTGACAGGCCAGTCGATTATGTAGTTTAACAGTCACTTGGTTCCTATAACACAAGCTCTGCTTACATTATCATTATTATTATTATAATTATTATTTAATGATTTTGGTAAGATAAGTAGGTACAATAAGTACTTACTGGTGATTATAGCAGAAGAACACCAATAGACAGACATTTCGGTAACAGCAGATTACGTTGGATAGGCATGTGCTCTCGAGTTGAAGCGAGAAATCTCTTCTAAAAATGCTTTCGACACTCAATCATACTGCTTGCGAAGATCTTGAAAACATCAGGTCTAGAAGTCTTTTTCCAATCGAAGTCCAGTCCAAGAGTCCAATCTCTCTTTTCGGAAGCATAAAAAAACTGACGTCCTTTCGTTACTAGCACAGCTCACAACACAGCACTTGTACATTACTGCGAGATTAAATAACAGGTTCAGGAATTGAGAGGATAAATATAAATTACTTCCAGAATTTAAAAATCAACGTCATTTAGCTTTGAAACTACAACAGCTGTTGCTTGTTAGTTTGGTTGGTTGGTTTGTTTGGAATGATTTGATGTCGATAGCAAAATAGGAAACAAACACGCCTTGATCGGGCAGGAAAGAAGTATGAAAGAAGGGGGAGAGGAACTGTTAACTATGTTAGTACTATCGTTCTATATAGACTATAAATCGGCCAGGATTTAAAGTTCAATGATTGCCGGCCATGGCTATAGTACTCTTGATCAGAACATGAGTATCATTCACATAACAAGATATTTATTTCTAATTATGAGGGCGGATGTGCTACAACATTCTCAGAATTTTGTTTTTAAAATGATTTAAAACTATCAAACTATCAAGAAATGACGATGTTAATGTTTTTGTTTCAGCTATTTCGAACGAAACGAGCGCTCGAAGCTAGGGACGTCACACACGCTTACCGTTGCCGCGCGCATTACCCGTGCAAAATCACTCATTGATTGATTAGGTATAGATTATGCACCGTTCCGCTCATGCTCATGTCGTTGCGTTTATTATTTGTTTGTTTGTTTAGTTTATACCTTATTTTAATGTTACGCTCTCTTTTAAGTGTGTTTTTTTAAGAATAATGATTGATTATTCTTAAAGTTATTTAAGGATTCGACCAATCACCGACTTTAACTGGGTGCTTGGAAGATGATAATAATCTGGATTATTTAAATTATCACTCCCGATTGAGCTGAGGTGGTAAGTTTAAAATAAATATTACCATATCTCGTTTTGACCCATTGCTTTTAAAGTTTGAATTCAACTTAAAAACTGTAATATACGGTTTCAATAAGTGTCTCGTATATTTTTTTACTAAGGCCTTTCGTCTGTGTTTGTTTTGAGCATGCACAGACGACCTCTGTGGCACAGTGGACCAGGACCCGACTGAGGCGCAGAAGGTTGCAGGTTCGATTCATGACCCATAACACAAGCTCAGCTTACTTTAGGGCCAGAAGATCTTGTGTGAAATGTCCGGCATTATTATATTATCAATTACTAGCTGTTACACGCGACTTCGTACGCGTATGCTTAGAAACTTCTGTGCATTTAAAGAACACCTCATACATACAAGTTTAATCCTCTATTTTTCCCCCTTCGGAAATTATTTTGCAAAAACGTTGAAACACATATTTCTTTATTTCTTACTAAAACCCTAAATATGAATTTTCAGATCCCTAACTTAAAAATATGAGTTGCCCAAATAAACTTTCAGACCCTATTTTACCCCCTTCAAGGTTGTTTTTTGAAATAAAAAGTAGCCTATGTTCTTCCCCCGAATGCACGAATACATCTTACCAAATTTCATCAAGATCCGTTCAGCCGTTTAGCCGTAAAACGTAACAAACAGATAGACAGAAACACTCTCGCATATATAATATTATAAGATTATTATTTTGACATCTCGGTTTAGACTTGTCAGTGTTAAACAATCAATCAAATCATGCAATGCACTTTTTGTCATTGTCATGTCAGTAGGGATGTGACATTGAACATAAAAAATCGATATTTAATTAATCGATTGTTTTTTTAGCATGAAAAATCGGTTTATAAATAATAGATTTTTCCCTAATTTGTTAATTAATTTCAAAATAAACGCCATAAATAAGAATTATTAATTAAAAATATACAATAGAAATAATAAGTTTTTAACTAATCAACATTATAATATGTTCAAGTTAAAATGTTTTTTTTTTTTAACAATTAACAAAATGAAACTATTCAAATAAAAAAATCTCGAAATCCGTAGGCAATGAGTTCAGGAATAACAGCCTAGGTAAGCGTTTGCATAATATTCGGCTCCTGGTCTTTGATAATATGGCTTCAGCTTTTTAGAACATCTCTCTGCTGAAGCCAAAGAAGCCGGTACCTAAAGGTTATACGCCAACTATATCAGTAGGGGATAAGCTGCCTCATAGCTTCTCCAGGATTTTAAAGCGTCTTTTTTTAATCATTTTAGAGGCGCTATGTACAAAGTTAAGCTTAATTCGGATGTCTGACTGTGACTTTGACTGGTTCTAATAGTCTCCACCAACGGCTTGTTTATTTATTGTTTTATTATTTTTTCACATCCCTATGTCACAGTGTAAGAAATAAAACAGGTTGTTGTTGTTTATTAATTTGGAATAGATTATTTGTTTTACTATTGCAGCTTGCTTGCATAAACCTGAGCTGAGCCTTCTGGTCTGGTGTCTAGGCTGAACTAGAAAGAACGCCTTCTATGTTCATGGACGTCTGTCATCCTCATCATTGATACTTGACCAAAAACGCTGGCTCTGAACTGACTTGGCAGAGAATCTAGAGAAAGTTTAATTATCGGAGCTAATTAGGTATCTATTTGTCTAGTCTACTGGAAAATCTAGATTAAGGCTAATGAAAACTGGGCATAAAGTCCTAATTTTGGTAAGTTTATCAGTTTTTCGTTACTAATTAATAATGTAAATTTAGGATATTGTAAAAAATACATAATGAGTGCAAGCTGTTTGTAGGTGTTTGTGAGTGTTTGTTGGGTGCACACCATTTACTTGAGTTGGAGGCTTTCCCAGCACATTCCCAATGCCACTCACAGCTGATGTGGCTGCACAACAGGTGCAGGTGAGTTTATTTAATAACAAAAAAAAAACGAAGTCTGTAATTCTCGGGCTTGGTAGACAACTCAGATCTAAAGAAGTACTAAGCTTGGAACACCCACATGGACATTGCAGGCACTATGGCTTACCTGAGAGTCCTAGGTTCACATGTTTTTCTTTCACCAAATAGCAAATGTTGGTGCAGCATGTGTATCATTAATTATACATGCCCACTTTTTGTACAGTAGTTATAATTAAGTCAAAATCAATTTATTGCAAAGTGAAGTAATTCTAAGTAGCATATATTGGGGCCACTGCCAGAGGCAGATAGAAGTACTGCCTCATTATTTGATGTACACAGATTAAGTTTAAGCTTCTAGTAATGCTAGAATTTTGAAAAAATAATTATTATATTAATATGTGAAGCAAAAACTTTGTACCCATTTTTATGAAAATTGTGCGGATGAAGGAGTATGAAATTTCATACAATTATAGTTTATCTAGAGAAGCAGTGCAGAATGCTAATATATTTTTTTAATTATACTACCTCGTCCTTGTCCTTGTCGTGTTCCTCATTGCTGTGGGTCGTGACCTCCACGAATCATGTTTTGGACGATCGCTTTCCACTTGCTTCGGTCTTCGGCAGTGTGTAGGCTTTCGTGTACGTTCTTGTTGGTGGTGGATCCAGGATCAGTAGGGCGATTATGGAACTCTAATTACAATCAATGTCTATCAGAAATCTATGACAACTGATAGAAATTAATTGTAATTAGAGTTCCATAATCGCCCTACTGGTATGTCCACCGCATCGGACTCCTTTCCTTTGGTCGCCTTCCCTGTATATTTCCTGTCACCAGGAGCTTTTCTAGGCTGTCGTTCTTCCTTCTGGCCATGTCCCTGAAGAAGTCGAAGATCCTTTAGAGGCAGATCGTTGTTAGCAGATGGTGATTCCCACTTCATGCAGAATAGACACATTTGTGCGGTGCGCTGTACTCTCAGCATTTTCCTCCAGCACCAAATTTCGAACGCGTCGATGCTTGTACGATCAGCCCTTTTGAGGGTCCATGTTTCAGCGCCATAGAGGAAGATTGCAAATTCTAGGGTCCTGAGCAGGCTTATCTTGGTCTTCAGAGAGAATGCTCTATCCGCCCAGATCCTACTTAGACGGGTCGTTACATATGGTAGAGCCCAGGTATATGAAGTTGTCCACATATTGAAGGTTGAGTGTCCCACTAAGCTCCAGCTGCTTCGTGCGATCTACCACCATGATTTTGGTCTTGGCTTTGTTTATCAAAAGCCCGAGTTCGCCGCTCACACGTTCCATACGCTCCAATAGCGCTCCTATCTCTAATTCGTTGGTCGCGACCAGTGTAGTGTCATCAGCGTAGCGCAAGTTAGTGATCTTGACGCCTCCAACAGAGACATCGCCTTCCCAATCTTCGAGAGCACGTCGCATGATGTATTCCCCGTATGCGTTGAAAAGAATAGGAGACAGAATGCATCCTTGTCTCACTCCTTTGCTAAATTTAAATGGTTTCGAGAGGGTTTGATCCACTCTTACGACTCCACGGTTGTTTATATATAAAGACCGGAGGAGCAAGATTAAGTGCTGGGGTACGCCAAGCTCGTTAAGCACGGTCCACAAACTGTTCCAATTAACACAGTCGAAAGCCTTGCTGTAATCGACGAAAGCACAGAACCAAGGGGGTTTTATATTCGTAAGACTTCTCAATAAGTTGTCTGATGTTTAAAATGTGTTCTCTAGTGTCCTTTCCCTTCACGAAACCAGCTAGTTCCGGTGAAATTTGGCAATCCAGATAATGGCGGATCCTGTTATTTAGGATGTGCAGGAGGACTTTGCTTCCGTGAGATATTAGGGCTAGAGTTCGGTAATTGTCGCATACCCCGGTAGACCCCTTTTTGTGCAGTGGTAGTACAGTCGACTCGGTCTTATGCAAAGTGTGGATCCCCTTTTCGCCCAAGGCTTTTAGAACTTCTGCCGTTATTTGGTCAGGGCCAGGAGCCTTTCTGTTCTTCAAAAAATTGATGGCTGCTACTACCTCAAAGAGTAGAATTTCCGGTTCGATATCGAGGCTATCCCAATTGATAGTGTCATCCGGGGAGGTGGTGGTATCCTGATAAATAACTCCATACACATATTGCTCCGTCTATTGGTGGATGTGTCGTATCACATATATATTTGAGTTGTGTTTCGGCATACACGACCACAGGCGTTTCCGCCTATAGACGGGATAACATATCACACATGTTTTTGAGTATGTGCGGTGGCATATACGGCCACAGGCGGTGCCGTCTGAAGGCGGATTGTCATATCACACAAATTATTAAGTATGTGTTGTGGCATAGACGGCCATATGCAGTACCGCCTGTAGCTGGAATGCCATGCCATACGCTTAATTTATCATGTAGTGGATTTATCATATAAGGATGCAAAGTGATATTGTTCCAGTATAAGGTATACAAGCAGTTGAGTGTTACAGTTGAGTGTATACAAGGTTAGCAGTGAAATAGTCAAGTTTTAATTAATTAGAAGTCTTATTTATTTTATCTGGGACAAATCAAATAACACTGTATCTAATTATACAACCCTAAAAAAATAAGTAGGTTCCATAAGCTACCGATATTATCACAATAAGCGACTTTCTAATTAATATTTTAATGAGTTATGAAAGATATCTATTTAAGACCTCCTAATCCTTTTTAGTGTTATATTCAATATCAGATATTTTTTGTATTTTAATTCATTATCAGTATTTTTCCATTATGTGTTAGGAGGGGTGAAGGGCATTCTGTCTTGTGGTGTTGAGTCATCGCCTTCTCTGGCATTTAGCATATTACCACCTGCTGGTCATCGAACTCTGCGTCTGTTTCCCCATCAGTTTCTATTACGCCTGTTATGCTTGTCCTGAGCAAGGTATATAAATTGTATATACCTTGTTCTAAGCACACTCAGATTCATGGTCTGTTTATGGGTTTGGTTTTACGTATTGCAAATATCTCTAAATCTGAGTCACTGCTGGTACTAACATTTCTATTTTTGGTTCTTAATTTTCATCAGAGCCAAACTCACTATCTTCGTCACTGTACAGATCGTGGACACTTTTTTCTACAGCAGATGTGGCATCCAATAAACCGGAAAGCTTATTCACAATATCCCTTATTTTATTTGACGCCATCTACAACAAAAACCACATGATTTAGCCGTCAACAAACAATAATAACGAATCAACAAATGCTACTTTAATTGGATCAATAATCTTATGTATTAGCCAACTCACGCTTGTTTCCTACAAGTACAGTACCACAACACATCTCATGATAGAATAATTAAATAATTCGTAACAGTAAATACTTAAATTACCAATAAATATCTCAAAAGATGGCGAATATATGCAGACTTATCCGATCCCGTCGAACGAAATACAATCTCACTCGCGCTGTGGCACAACGCAACTGACGGAACTTATTTGTACTAAGCGCTTACGTCCACAGGCGTAGTGCCACTTCTGCATAGTATACAATGTGTGCGTGCCGGGTCTGAGGGGGGCCTCAAAAAACAGTCCTACAATTTTTCATCGTGACACTACAATACTGAGGAAGAAGCATGTTACGGCACAGGATCACGTGGTTCATACGATTGCATATAAATTGAACGGCGGCAGACGTAACGTCAATTTTAGACCAACAAAGTTTAACGGCCACATGCGAGTTGTCAAAAAAATACGAAATCGTTTTACGGATCTCGACGTTTTCTCCGTGAAAGTGTTAAAAAGGTCTTTCGTGTGATATTTGATGCAGTGCTTCTCGATATCTCTACATATGTTCGCTATGAAACTATTTTTGTCACGGCGACAATGCTTCATGATTGCATTGCTTAGTGTAGAGTTGTCTTTCCGCACTTCATCGTTTTGTAGACCCTTAACCTTGATCGCCTTCCTCTGTTCGATAAGTTTCCAGGTAGAATCGGTTATCCACATTCTTTTCTTCCGTTCTGTTCTAATTATACTTAAAAAATACATTAATTTAATTAGTGATGGTTGAATTTCGACCAGTGGGTGACCACTAGTAATAATAATAGGTTAAAAGGATGCAAAGTGATATTTCTGCATAAACAATTCCAGGAACGTTTAAGAGGCCTACATAGACTAGTATATGACATTGAAGGGGAGAGGGCTCGTAATGAGCAGTGCATTGACTCCATACTCCGAGTGGAGAAGGCTGGGGACTCTCCCCAGAGTGCGGAAGACTCTTCCAGCTCTTCACAACAGGTACTTTATTTGATCATAGACAAAAACCAATACTAATATTATAAATTCAAAAGTGCCCCTTCCTGTCTGTTGTTACCTCTTATTGGGTGAATGGATCCTGATGAAAATTTGTAAGGCAAGATTGTGGGTTGGGGATGGACATTGTCTACATTTTATATAGGTACCACAAGTCCAAAGATGAGCAAGTGCTAGTCATTTCATAACAAAATAGTTTTTTTCACGTTAATAATTTGTTTGTAGCAGCAGATGCAGTTAAAGAATTTGTACAAAGCTGGTCTAACTGCGGCAGAACAAGAAGAGAGGTTGCTACGTGCAGCTCTCTCTCGCATTTATGAGATTCGCACCATCAAAAATGAGAGGAGAATCCAGGTAAGAACAAAAATTTACAATAATAGTTATAAAAAAAAAAAGAATTAATATTTGGCTTTCTGCAGAAACATTTTTTTGAGTTTCAATTTAAAATTATCTATGTATTCAGTCTTTTTCTAAATAAGTACCTATCTTGAATTATGGCACTTAGTCTGAATCCTATATAATGAAATCATCTATCAGCGGATTTCTCTATGAAAATTAGAATGGACCATTTTCTTATCTTATAGGCTTACTAAATGTTTGCTTATTATTATGCACCCTTAATACGATAATTCCCACTAGTCCCATTTCGGATTCCATTGATGGGACAAATAAAACCAAACATTGAATTTGTCCCATTACCAACTTCAGTGCTCTTGCTTGTGTAGTCCTCTGAGTATAGTTGGTAGTAGCTCTGCCTTCTGCGCTGTAGTTTGATTCCCCACCAAAACAATTATTTGTGTGATGAATAAAAATGTTTGTTGTGTATCTGGGTGTTATAAAGTACCATAAGTACATATTTACAGGTATTATATCAGTGTTCTAGTACATCAAAAATAATCAATAAGGACAATACACACAGCATCATCTGGCCCATCTGATCAAAGTAAGCAGAGCTTGAGTTATGGGTACCAGATGACTGATATACTACTTATATACGTACATATTATACATAGAAACACCCAGACCCGAGACAAATACTTGCAGATCATACAAACATTTGTCCCGCGGCGGGAATCGAACCCGCAACCTTCTGTGCCTCAGGCAGGCTTTCGCCCACTGCGCCACAGAGGTCGTCAGGTTTTACACAGATTATGTAAAACCCACTCAATTAGTAGTAAGGGATTTGATTTGACCTTTGGAATACATGCCAGATAAGAGTCATCATTACCCCTGCTGGGCCATCATGACTTCATAGATCATACTAACAAATGCGCAAATGCGACCTGTACCAAGGAGAATTGGATATTTGGTAATCAATTACGTCGTAATATAAAACCGATTTGGATGTTCGGTATATATAGACTTAACTTACATTTATTTAGATATAAACACTTATCAAACATACCTACATAATTCTATAATACATAAACATAAATACATTAATAGTTAAATATAAATACATAAATACCCACAAACTAAAAAGATAACAATGCGAGAGATGTGATATAGTGATGGTGTACCAAGTATTTGATAGTTTCGTGTCAGGCCAAAGTAACACCCCCGCGACACGTTCACGTACGAACTGTGATGTCCCATTTCATTCCGATAAAAATAATGGTATAAAAGAAGAGTGCGGTACATTTTACGTGAGATGATGCCATCATCTGCGTGAAATATTCATCTCATTTTCTGAGCCTAATCTCCCTAAATCAGTCAGTTTAAACGTTCTCTAGGCCCGACACGCCGGCAACAAAGAGACAATCGGCTGCGGTGCTCTTATGAAGATGCTGCTGTCAGCTGCGCAGACACTGCCGTTACACGTGGGGAGAGTGGGAGAGCGAGCTCCCCAGCTGTGTGGCGCCGTGCCAGCTGATGCGGGGCACGTGGCTCGCGCGGGAGATGCCGTCGCCGCACTAGTGCGCGTCTCAGAGAAGGAGGAGAACTGGATCTTAGCGGAGGTTTGTATGCAACTCCACACTTTAATGCTGTCAGAGAGATAACCAGCTGCGGTTAGTGACCTGCCCGTTTTGACGTGATAACGTCTTATAAATCGATGAACTATAACTATATAAATCGATGTCTGCATGCACGAAAAAGTGTCACGTTCCGCCTGAGCCGAGCGTGCAACCGAGAGTGCGGAACAAGCGATAGAGACGCACGATCGGTTCATAAATGTTTTCTTATGACGTTATCACGTAAAATTATCGTCCGTAAACCGACTTTACAGACATCCATTTTTTGTACAGTCGACAATTATCTGACACATTTGTAATGTATAACAGTAGTAGGTATTCGTTATTCGTAGATATGCTTGTTATCAAAAGAGTTCTAGAAAAAGGTGCTGGGACCAAAACGAGTTTTTATGTCAATTCTTCTTGGACTTGGGTTAAAAGGATTGGCACCTAAATACACCTGGTATGTAAGACCTTTCATAGTGATCCTTGTGATTGTAATGAATAGTTAAGTTTGACTTCATAGTCGAACAGTCGGTCATCTTTAACTTAAGGAGGAGAACTGGATCTTAGCTGAGGTGAGGTGATGCAATACCAAACTTTGATAGTCAGGCCCACATAGTAACAGTTATTAATACATTTTATCTTACCTTTACACTTCCTCTTTATACTCCGTGTTCCTTATTTTATCCATTCTCATCACTCCACACATCCACCACAACATTCGTAGCGTGCACTTTTTTTCATCACTTGCTTTGTTTTCCTGCCAGATTCATACTTCACAAAGCCTAATGAGCAACACATTGTTCCTAATTCCGCAGGTCGTAAGCTGGCTGCCGGCTCAAGGCAAATACGAGGTCGACGACATAGATGAAGAGCAGAAAAATCGTCACGTTCTTAGCAAGAGACGTGTGGTACCTTTGCCTCTGATGCGTGCGGATCCGCGGACGGACGAGCATGCTTTATTCCCGAAGAGGGCTGTGGTCATGGCTCTCTATCCGCAAACCACGTGCTTTTACCGCGCTGTGGTAAACAGACTGCCGGCTAGCGCCGCTGACCCGTATGAAGTTCTCTTTGAGGTGAGTGGAGTGAACTATGGTATCAGATTAAAATACTCAAGATCAATGGTGGGCTCAGGTAGGTACTAAAGATTGCTTTAATGACTGGCTTCAATCGACCTCACAGCTCAGTTAGTAGCACTGCCTTCTGCGCTGCAAGCTGTGGATGGATTCCTCCCCAGGATTATCATTTGTGTGATAACCTGAACATAGATGTTTATTCCGTATCTGGGTGTTATAATAATAAAGCACGGTATATAATCATTATACATTACATGAGTATGAGCACTATAATACAATAATTGTATTCTATGATTTAGGACGATATTATTCATGATTCGTCATAGATCTAAAATATTTTAATTTTTGTTCAGTTTGGTAATTGATGATGAATAAGGAAAACGAATGAAGACACATTCGCCAGAGTTATGTATCTAGACAGACGAACTAACTTCTTCTGGCGCTTCAGCGGCCGCTGCCGCGGCTCGCTCGCTCGTCTTGCGCGTTGTTACCTATACTCTAACATAACCTGACCAACTGGTTTCGATCTGATTAATTTCTTTATGTCAAACGCGAAATCTGTCTAATGAGGAATCAGCTTCTTTCAGTTCAATCCATCCCAAGGTTGTCTGGCAGAGATCGCTACATAGCGATAAGATCGCCCATTGTGCTACCGACTAGCAAAACATTGTTATTTTTTTTTACTAGTTCAATGTATTTATGATGTGCAATAAGTTATTTTCTATCTTCTATTTAGCCTGTATGCTATTTTAGATCACAGACTACATCTTTACCAAGTTTTCATTCAAATACATTCAGCTACATAATAAATATTATTAGAATAGGATTGAATGTAAACATGTATTTATAGGACTCATCATACGCGGACGGGTACTCTCCAGCGGAGCGCGTGGCCCAGCGCTACGTGATCGCCATCAAGGAAGGCAAAGGCCGCGCCACCTGACACGGCATCCGGCCGCCTCGGCGCTCCAATGACTCCATGTCCGTATCCTCAGGCTCCATCATGTGAACCTAACATCATGGACCACCTTCTCTTAACATATTTTCTCACTATTTATTATTGAACTAAACTCTCGATTCTGATTCTCTGATTCAAATTAATATTGTATCACTTGTTCACACATAACATGGGAAATATATCTAGGCTTGCGTGAAGTCAGCCTCGACCGAAGTTTGTCGTACTATTTCGTTCGTAGTATGATTGGCGTATCTTACGAACTTTTGGAGAGCCTGTGTTCACGTATGTTTAGTTCCATTGACTAATGTATGTTGTGTAAAATGTGCCACAATCTTCAATCTTCTGAAGTTGCATTGAATTATTTTGAATGTGCTCTTTACGAAGATTTGTTGTTTGTAAATATAGGTCATGTAATATTAAGTGGTTGTTGTGTATTTACTAGGTTTACTCTAGGTTGACACCGACAATGCGACGCTAAGGTGTATAGTACAAGTCTTTTGTAAGTTGTATGTGTAGATGTACTTGTGGTAGGTTATATTATATCCTGTCTAACTCAGTTTCAGTATTTATAGGTAAAATGTCTAGTAAATAAAAAGCTTATAAAGATTACAATCTTTTATTAGCCTAGTAGTAAAATCTACAATACATGATAAAGTGATAGTGTCCGAAGTATACAACCATTGAATTTTGATATACACAACAAAATTGATTTATAACTCTTCTCTGATTACTTACAAACTAAGGAGTAATATAAAAATAATGGAAGCAAATAAGAGAAGTGTGAAATTAGTAACAAAATCGAAAAACAAAACGACTACGTTATTTTTAAAGAAGTCTACTAAATTATCTAGACTTACATAAAAATGTTATGGACATGTTTAAAAGTCAAACAGCTTTACATTATTACAAATCTTTCGTGAATAACAGCACTATTATGGCTAAATAGATTACATATACAGCTACAAGTTTAATATGCTTATGAAGTTATGAATAAATAACTTGTCCATAATGGACAACTACCTACATTGCCCCTACAATTGAAATCAATACATTTCAAGTTTCAACACAGCCTACTACGACTCAATAAAATAAACTTAACATTACACCAATGCGTAACTTCAGAGTTATGGCATATCAATACTATACATTCAACATAAATAAGAAATGAGATCAATATGCTTCTTTATGAATCAGCTCTGTGTAGGATGCTTTTAAATTGAGCATGATAGATTCATTCCACGGCTATACCAATAGCACCAATAGATAAGCACTGTATAACATATGTATGTATACATTGCTAATTTGCGACTTGCATGTCGAGTCACTTGAGTCAGCCTTAAAATAATGATTTTTATACAGTTTCGTCAAATTCTAATTTGATTATCAGGAAATATCTAGAGAGCTACAAGCAATTTTTGGTAAAAAGTGAAATGACGGTAGATTGACTAAGGAAGTAAATCGGTTAAGGGTGTATAATATCTTAGAAGAGCCAGCCTTCGCGACATTAGTCAGTCTCGAATATTCCAAATATTCCTTGGACGGCCAACCCTTCACGAATCTGAAAAAATATAAATAATAATCAGAATCTGGAAAATAATAATCTATTAGTGATGCAATGGATAGTGGTTAAGTCGGAGATCGAACTTCGGATATTCAGTGTAGCCTTGGTCGGAACGCCGAATATCCGGCGGCACAGGAATCGTCTGATCCCGTGTGTAACCAATTCAAGTTGTAACCTGAAGGGGGCGGGACGTACGTTCTGTGATCGCTTAGGGAGCATGGAAGAGGTGTATTTTTGACGGCATTACTCGGCACACACAACGCTTTCATTGTAGTCGTCGGCGACTTTAATTTATGTATCATTGTATCGCCAGCGCGTAATTTAATGTATTATCCAACAAATATGGTAAGTAGTGGGGTATTATGTTAACTAATGAAATCAGTGCCTAACTTTAAAAGTTAACTAAGGTGTTCCAGGGTAAGATCGAATAAATCGAATATCTCCCTAATGTAGGCTATTTTTTGATTGTTGTAAATATTGCCTGCAATGCCATTTTGTTGTGCCCATCCTATGAGTCGCCGCCAGTCGCTCCGACCGTCAGTACGTGTTCCGTTCACTTGGATATGAAAAGGTAGGTAAAATGTTTTAAAGATCCGGACTTACCCCCGGCAACTTTTATTGTAAATTCTGGTGTAACGGCTGTGTTTTTCACGAGTTTTGTGGCTTATCATATCAATGCGGCAATTTGTTGGCTGATTAAAGTGATCTAGACACGTTAAAACTGTATGTAGACTGAGATCCGGTCTTTCCCCATCTAAATTTGAATGGGTAAAGTTCGGATGATTTCTGTCCGATCTTTCCCAACTGTAAAATATAACCAGTTTCTCAAACTTTATTTTTTTTTATTAAAATTAGGCAAATTAGGCTCAATTATTTTTCAATTTTGTTAGCCGATTCGCCTGATAATAAAAGCTAAAAGCTTTAATTATATATGTTTGTATTATATATTATATACGAGGGTGGTCTGAAAAGTTTACAACCTAACAAAGATACAAAAACTTTTTCCGATTTTTTTTAACATAGTCTCATTGTAACTCTACACACTTCTCCCAGCGATGCTCCCATCTCTGTAACCCGTCTAAATAGTACTCGGCGTTTTTCTCTGCAAAACCCATGTTCACGAAGGTGATTGCCTCATCATTTGACGAAAATCTCTGTCCTCAGAGTGCAATTTTTAACAAGGGATTTTGTTCCCTTGAAGAAGTTGCTTGGGGCTAGATCTGGTGAGTAAGGCGGATGGTCAAGCAGTTCAAACCATAATTCATGCTGCTGAGGAGACGGTGCATTCACGTTGATTTGAGCAAACGTGGCACCAAACGCACGGACAGCTTTCTCATGTCTAAATGTTGATTTAAAATGTGACAAACACGTTCTTTTGACATGTTCATAACTTTTGATATCTCTCAGTTTAATTCGGCGGTCGTCTAGCATCATTTGGTGAACTTTAGCGATGTTTTCGTCGGAAGTTGCAGTTTTTGGACGTCCCGAACGTTCATCGCCTCCCTAGCTCTTACTTTTTTTTATTGATTGTTATAAAAGTTGTTTAATTTTGAAAATTTTATTAACTAAGTACCTACTTATTGATTCTAATAAAAGTTTTATTCATTCAAAATTCGGTAAAAAATTATTTACTTATTCATTTTCGTCAAACATTAAGAACCTTAAATTTAACCTTATAGCCGAGAAAATAAACAAAACAGGTCGGTAGGTACAGGTAGATCTAATTTGCAACAATGATAAGGCTGGTTAGTTAATAAAACAAACTAGGAGGTGCTTGCTAAACCTTTGATCTTCGTAGGTATTCCTACCTACGCGCCATGGTTAGGTTAGAGGTGTCAAAGTTTGAGAAACATAAAAACTTCATTTTTTCTACACCGGGGTAACATTGGATTATCAGAATGATAAAAAAAATATTTTGCCTCTCATTTTTGTCGATTATACAGTACCCCGAAAATCGATATAGATGCTTTATTGTTGGGTAAGACCGGATATTTTTATTATTATGTAGCTTGTGTTTGGAGCTACAGAGGCGGTTTTAGAATGTAGTCCGATGTTACCCCATCAACGTCCGTTTTTTCCCGTGGTTTTATAAAAAATACTATTACTTTAATCACCTATAACTCAGCCACCGTTGTATTTAGAGGGTTATCGAAATTATTTATTCATAAACCTATCTTTTATACAAAGCTCTAACACAATTTTAGGTTTGCCAACAATTTTATGGTAGAGAAAAAATATATTTTGCAACATGCGAATGGTTTCCTAAAAAATCGTCCTAAAAAGTTATCGATTGGTAGGCCTAGTATTTTCTAATTGTCCCGATTCATTGACGCCAAAAATAGATGATTGTCATCCGGCCTTGTTAGTTAGTCATAAATAAATTGTAACCCCTAGTTGGGCTGGCTATGCACCTCGTCCTTTAACTATAATGGAGATTTTGAGTCAATAATATTGATTGGTAAACTGAATTCTCAACACACTCAGTTAAAGATGTTTGGTTCTTTAACCAACCTATGTATGATCTCCTTATGGAATTTATACGTACAAAAAAATCGTGTGACAACTCATATCCTATATGGTTTAAATTTGCATTAAAAAAAGCTGTTGGATAAAAGCATTAATATTTTACTAAATTTAAAAATATGGCAATATCTCAAATAATCTCTCGCACAAGCTTCTTCGTGACAGTAAATAACATTGAATGAACTGGTTATAAAAACAATATTCAATCAACTGAAGATTTAATTAAGTCTGACCCTAAGCATTTTTAGACTTCGGTGAAGAGTAGATCCAAATCAAATTCAATGCCAAAATCGATGAATTATAATAAAATTAATATTTCTTATGGTTAGTCTATTTGCAATGCCTTTTCCAACTACTTTTATTTTAACTTTCTTAATTCAACAATTGTTGATATGTCATTCTCCCTTAGTGATTCCGACCTGATGATGATGGTTATAAAAAATACCCTATGCGTAAACCTACCTGCTAAATAGCCTGTCGATCGCTCATAAGGCCCTGCAGTTTGCGGGCGACGCCAGCGCCACCATAGCGCGACCGTTTTACCAACACTTCGCTGCTATCGCCCGTTCGCTTTATACCGCTCACTTCATAAGAAACTAGTGTGTTTATTGCGTGTAGATCCTGTAATAGTATAAGTTGTATAAAATAAATATTAGTGGACAATTCCTACAACACTACTTAGCCAGGCGATCAGCCATCTGGGCGACTTTGGACGTAATTCGCTGATATTGTTGTCGCTACCGCGACTTTAATATTAACCCAGATGAGCTGGTTGCAAATCGAATCCACAGTCTACAGCGCAGATGTTAGAGTTACTGCTAACTAAGCTGTGAGACTTATCAGTAAGCCCGTGAGCCATATTTATTGGAGTGGTAACTTCTTATGGGAGGGTAAACCGCTTCGTTACGTAACCAGTCTGTCTAGCTTCCCTTTCTTTCACGCATACGGCAGCGGTAGGGAGGCTCCTCCTCTCTCACTCTAACCCAAAGCGCTAGTTAGATTAGTCTTCTGTCGGGCGTACCGAGACGCACACGTTTTTTTATTTGTATTCAATGTTTGATGGGACTGGCTGCAGATAAGTCAAAGTCAAAAGATACTTTATTCAATACAATCACAAGGATCACTTTGTAACGTCTTACATACTAGGTGAATTTAGGTGCCAATTCATCGTAACCCAAGCCCGAGAAGAAGTAAGTAAGTTACCTTAGCCGGACTGCGACTGAACCGGTAGGAGAGATGATGCTGCGGCGGCGGCGGCGACGTGAGCGGCTTCACGTACAGCTGGTGCCGCTCCGACACGCGCTGTCCGGCCGGCGAGTACGCCGCGTCCCCGCGTCCCGCTGGCAACGGGGACAACCCGCATTCCTATACCCAACAACCATAACTATTACTCATAATAAATATGGACAATCCACAACATCATCCAACCACAAACCAAGCATAGCTCGTACTATGGGAACCAGGTGATTGACAACTTAATATTAGGAGGCTATAATGTAATGCAGGGCAAAGGCTTTCCTTCCTTTGTTCCACTTATTTTATTTCCCTTTATCTTGCGCTAGTGTAAATCTTTACTGAATAAGTCCAGCTTGTCCTTCCGCCGTCACCGCGTTATAACGCGTTGTCGTTTCCCTTCTCGTGGTATTCACCCTATGGTGTTTCTTGCCCACAACTTATCCGACATACGACAGAAGTCGTATAGACGACAAGAAGAACGACAGAAGTAGAATATTGATAGAATAGATAGACATAAATAAAAATAATGCCGGGTCATCTCATCGTCACATCGTAATGTAGCCCCAAAGTAAGCAAAGCTTCAGTTATGGATACCACATAATATACTATCTCTGTTCATCCCTTAACTGTTTGCCCTGGTAGGGAATTAAATATACACCATATCGCGCAAAAGGCAGAGGTAGTTGTGTACCAATTGAGCTGTGAGGCTAGTCATATTACTAATGGTACTTCGTTATATGTCAGTGGCCAACTCTGGTAGTAAATTTAATAGGCCTATAATGCCGCAACAACAAAAAGCCGAGATCGACAGCCTAATGTGCTCCCGAATCGCGAAGAATTCTTTCATTCTTTAGATGAATTTATAACTCGAATCATTAAAAAAACTCAGATACAAGAATAAAACATTTATCTACAAACGATTTATTGAGATCATTCCAATGAGCCCAAACACGGTCCCTCTGTTTTAAGCTGGCGCAGAGTTGAGTATCCTACAGATTCTAGGTGTTGCAGCACCATGTCAAGGTTACAAGTAACATATTCTTAATTTTTTTAACAGATACAAAATTTTGAATCTATCAGACCTGCTGCAGTTGCACTCATCCATTCATACAAAACAATAAAAATATTTGATAAAAAGGTTTGACCTGGATTGAGACAGGATACATTTAATTCCGAAAAAGACTTTATGGTACGTCTATGTTTGTACACATTCCACTTGTCACTACTGAACGAACGAGGACTGCTGCTATACTTTAATTTTTGTTGAGATACAATAAGAGCAGCATAAAATTAATATATCCGTTCACAGCTGGCTCAGCACTGGTGGTATAGTGGTAGAATGCAAGGTTAATTATGCACACCTATAAGATATTATCTAAAATTCTTGTTAAAATACTCACATCCTTGCTTCTGCCAGTGAAACGCAGAGCGAAGTTTTGCATACATTGTACATACACTTGATTGTAGAAATTGATTAGATCGCCTCTTTCTGCTGGACCTACAACAAAAATTTACAAAATAAATAATTATTAAATACTAGTATGTTCAAAACTAGAGTTTCTTGTGGTTAAATCGGCCCCTAGATACACCTTGCATTCACATAGCACAAATGGGTCCTTGTGATTTTATTGAATAACATTTTTTACTGTTATACTACGTATATACTTTTTTTTTTATAAATACTTACATATTATACATAGAAACACCCAGACCCGAGACAAATACTTGCAGATCGTACAAACATTTGTCCCGCTGCGGGAATCGAACCCGCAACCTTCTGCGTCTCAGCCGGGTCTTAGCCCACTGCGCCACAGAGGTCGTCTAATGTATATTAATTCTTTATAATTATAAGTATCACTATTACATTCGTATGAGTCAGTGGCCAGAAGGATTCTGTTATTGTCTAACAACTTCTGAAACGCTAGGACCTTCAGCTTAATGCCCTTAGATCAAATGCCACTGTGGTCATTCATCCATTCATTATATTTACATCTATCACTATTACTGTATTAGTCAGTGGCTGGTAAGATTGTTATTGTCTAACAACTTCTGAAACGTTGGGACCAACAGCTTAATGCCCTTAGATCAAATGCCTTTGCGTTCATTCTAGCTAGATGAATACTGTATGCAACTGACTGTATTCCTGTGTACACATGTTTTTTTTTACATATTGTCTTGTCATATAATATGGAAAAATACTTGCATAGAATATCGCCCTCATCCACACCCTGACGTATCAATACTGATCTGTAAACATGATTGTCTGCTAGTGGTCGCTGTCGGTAACATCTCATGATTTCCGCAAAAGTCCTCTCTACTTGATTGCTTGGGTTGTTTGACACCTGAAAATTAGGAATAATTTTCGTGATTGCAGATTGCGAATCCTAGAAGCACATGGGAAGGCTCTAGCTAGAGCCTTTATGTAGTATGTAAGTGTTATTTAGTATCCAATTTATACAAAGAATTGTATAATTAGAACACTACATAAAACTTGACGACCTCTGTGGCGCAGTGGACTAAGGTTCGGCTGAGACGCAGAAGGTTGCGGGTTCGATTCCCGCCGCAGGACAAATGTTTGTATGATCGGCAAGTATTTGTCTCGGGTCTGGGTGTTTCTATGTATAATATGTATGTATTTACAAAAAAAAAGTAAGTCACTCATGTGGTACCCCATAACACAAGCTCTGCTTACTTTGGGGCCAGATGATGTTGTGTGAAATGTACGGCAATATTTATTTGTTATATTTATATACGCCCTTAGCACACCGGCGCGAAACTACCGTAGGAGTTCCACCATGACTTATCTGTTGTTAACAAGCGAAATAGCCTGATCAAACGCATAGTTTTGACTGTTATATTTTTCTTTTCTACGTGATTTTTCCGATCTGCTAGGACGCCGGTTAAACCTCGCGACACAATAATAAAAAATAAACTTTGAGGACATATATTTTGATGTAAATAAGTTAGTGCTACGGCTAGAATATCCTGCAAACTCTGGTTTTAGCGCATATGTCGATATCTTCCAGACAACCATTAACTGGATTAAACTTATTCTAGAAAGGAAAGGAAAAATCTCAATCAACCAATAGCGAGGAACAGCGGGTTGGGTATTTTTCCCAGCTCCCAAATGAATTGAAAACAATATCTCAAGTATTCATATAGCAATGTTGCGCAGTGGAACTAGTGTAGCGGTTTCGCAACATCCCACAAATGTTTGTCCTGGGAGGGAGTCGAACACTACTAGAGCTCAGAGCTACTACCAACTGGGCTGGTATGGTCGACTATAGGCTACTCTAGAAACGCTTAACGTAAACAGGATAAACACTTACCTTACAAATAACATACACAGCACACATGAGTATTTGATCAAGATGCCTATCTTTCAAAAGCTGAGTTTGATGCATGATAGAATGTTCTAGGCACGTCCAAATCTTCCGTTTCAGCTCCTGATCTTCTGTTAGTCTAAGACGGGTGCATAGGTCGTTCATACGAACTACTGCTAAACTGTAGAACTGTGGAAAACAAGAGTAATTATTAAATAGTTTACTTACAATAATACACTTGATGTATGGTACCTGGTTGGGTGACCGCAGTAGCATTTTCATCCGAGCGCTTCTGTGCTTTGGAGGGCACGTTAAGTTGTCGGGGATGGCTTTTTTATTAGTTATTAATTAGGCTTCTCTATTTTGAGTGGCTTATTAACTCCGGTTCTAGAGTTCACTCAAGTGGAAGTTTTCTTCTTATCGTGTCAGGAGTAACGTCGAACCGGCGGTGTGTCGATAGGATTAAAGTCCAGGGCAGAAGCTCCTTTCGTGCACAATGTCTTCGAACTTTATAGACTCCACGACATGCCGGTTTCCTCACATGTTTTTTTTTACAGTTTGAGACTACTGGTTGTGTACATTTTTTTCCGACACAAAAGGCAATTGCTGCACTAATAGATTCAAAACACTAGTACACATACTAACGTTGTAATGAAACATAGCAAGGATTTTATTTACAAGTTTCATGCCGTAGACAAAGAATACTACACTTTGGGTAAGTTACGTATACATACCAGTAAAGATCGATGCTTATTGGTCAAATAGTATGTTCTATCCTATGCGTACCTTCCTAAAGAAAAGTGCCAGTGAGTTGTTAGCTTTCTTCGGCGTCGTGGTTGGGGTTGTACTTGTGGATTCGACATTTGATGAACTTTGCGGTGTAGTTGGGGTTGAGTTGGTTTCGCTTTTAACGTTGTTGGTTGATACTGAGGAATTAAAATAATTATAATTATAATAAATATTGCTGGTCATCCACACAACACCATCTAGCCCCAAATCTTAGTTTGGCTATCCTTAGATAGCTTGTATGGTTCAAGACATCATATGTTCTAGAGACTTAATAAAAAAGATGCCAATAAGTTTAATAATAATTTATTGATTAAGAAACGTGAAACAAAATAGGCTTTTATGCTTCACTAACCTAATAACGATTGGCCAGGTTTGATTGGGTCCTTGAAAAGCTGCTTCTTAGCTTGATCCGCATTTGGTGTCAAAAATCGATCAAAAGCTACCGACACTGGAGATTGAAGACCATCTGAAACAATAACACTAAAAACAAAACTTGTTCCCATATTAAAGACATTCTTTTGAAGAGCTGTGTGTTACGACTACGCAAATTACCTTTTGTATAGAAATTAGTAGCTATCTGTAATAAGTAGCTTGTAATTGAAGAATTATTAGATTAATTCTGTAATTTAATTACGAAATAAGGTCCAAAGATTCAATAATCATCATCTCCTCTTAAAGTTGACGTCTTTTTAACTTGCAGCTTAACGTAATAGATAAGAGAAAATACGAATTACTATTAAACTAATAAATAAAACAAATATCTTCTTAAACATTCCTCTAGCCAATAGTAAATCCATCTATAAATTCCGTCTCACGCTCATGATTTTTAAAGCCTCTCCTCACATTTATGTCACATTTGTCGCCCACGGGGTCATACATCTGACTATTCGAACCTAGTCCTCCCCAATCCCTAGTGTCACGCTTGTTCCCCTTTATTGAGTGTTAATGATAATTTATTAATAGTCCCTAAGTACACACTTAATAAATAAATAAATATTGATAGACAATACACACAACACCATATCTAGCCCCATAATAAGCATAACATGCATTGATGATTGATAGAATATCATATATTTTTAAATACATACTTATGATACTTTAAAACACCTAGACACAGCACAAACACCTATGTTCATCACAAAAATGTTTATCCTTGGAGGGAATCGAACCCTCAACCTACAGCGCAAAAGGAAGAGCTATTTGTACTTACTATTAATCCTTCGGAGCGGGGATTCGTGTACGTAGACAACAGTGGAGGCCGGGACATCCGTCTTGCTTAGTTGGTTCCAGAGCGGACTATCTGATGTCCATATCAGTGATTCGAGGACCTCTTCTTCAACCTGAGTAAAATACATCACATAAGTACTCACTGTAAGTTACTTGTTAGGGACCGGAAAGAGTGGCGTAATAAAGAAGATACTGAAATGTTATTCACCTATTTCCAAGTTCATAATAGATGCATCAAATATTTCAAAGTTCATAATACTTGATGCAGGTTGCCACCATACTAATACTAATAATGTGACAATACCAAATCACAGAATACTCAACCAATACATTTATGTAAAAAGATACTCTGCTCGCACAAACGCTTAATGCTTAACATTATATTAACCTACATATGCCTCTCTATCTTGTCTGGCCCAACAAGTTGGGTTTGTCTGTACTTGTAAAAAGAAGATTGCCATTGCGACTAAACATTGCAGTGAAGCAATGGAAATATATAGACTTTTAGACACAATCTCATTATATATTCTATAGTTGACATTATGTAGGTATTACGTGTGCGAAGCCGCAGGCTTAAGCTAGATTACTCAATCACACAATAATGGCTGAACCAATTTGGAATGAAGTTAGTATAGATATATGTAGGTGTGGACTACTTCTTATCTACCCAGCGAACTGCTACTTTTTTGTAAATATCTCTTACCGCATTCAAATGCTTGACAACATCTCGGCTGAGTTTCTCAACAACGGCTTGGACCACCAGCTCGATAACTTTGTAAAAATGCATGGCGCTCAGTTCGTAGATCTGCAGCACTCGGGGAAACTTCAGCGAATGTATCACGTATGCGTGCAAAACCACTTCCGTGCAACACGCGAAGATAGCAAGCTGGTAGGTCTGTTGGCTAAGCAGCATCTGAAAACAAAATAATACTCTCTGGTATAATAAATAAGTAAATCAATATTGGTGGACAATGCACACAACACGATCTACCCTAAACCAATCGTTTATACTATGGTGACTGGATAACTGATAGAATACTTATAATTATGAAATACATCTAGATATAGATATAGAAAATGGCTTATCTGAATTCTTCTACTTCTAAAAATAATAGTAATAGTAATGATAATAACAGCAATATTGATAATAATAATAATAATAATAATAATAATAATAATAATGGTAATATAAATAATAATCTTGTTATTGTGTGTGAAAATGTGAAGTGAAAATCCGCAGATTAGGATAAATGTACCAGCTGTTAAAACTGCATTTGCTAGACGCTTTAGATATTTTTCCTTCCCCTTTTTATATCGTTGTGCTAGTAAACACTGTCAATTATCCTGTTTACTTTATGGAGTTAAAAAGAGAATAAGGAGGTGGCTCCTGACATTGGATTATAACGGAAAAGAAAGCCTTCTGGAAATCCAAGCCTGACATTACTTTTTCATAGTCTCTTGCTATCAACCCATTCCCACTTCCCTCTTAGTATATTACTTACTTTGACACTCACTCACTCACTTATGCCCTTCTAAAGTCCCTCGTTTGCATTACACACATATTCACACATATTTGTATTGTATGTAATGTTATCGTAGTTTTGGTTTTTGCACGTAGTAATGTTTACTTAGTTAAATTTTTATTTTTTATAGTTTTACTGTACTAATTGCTTTATTGTTTATCTGCCCTGTAATGTGTACTTTTGTGATAGGTAATTACGTTTTGCTTGACCGATCTCCCGCGATACAGGCCTGGCCTAGTGCGGGAATCACCAGTAACTTGTAAAATGTACCTATGTGAAATTTATTTGGTAAATAAATATTATCTTATAGATGTTTTTACCCATCTAAGAATGACCACGCTGAACATTGCAACATTAAAACAAAGCTACGCCGCAACCGCAAGCGCTTTTTGGTCGAACGTGACCATAACATAATATCCACACAAGAGTTTGTGTGGATTTAGAAGTTTTGTTTGTTACTTGCATCAAGGTCAATCCCATTCGGATTAAATTTGGTATAGATGGACCTGAAACTATTTACCTACGTACCACGGGTTAAACAGCTAGTATACTAAACGTCATTTTCGCAAATACACATTAATACCTATTAATGTGTATTTGCGAAAATGACTTCTAATTAGCGCGTTTTTTATTTTTATACCACGGCGCCAGCAAAAAATTCTACGGCTCACCTGATGGTAAAAGGTTACCGTAACCTATGGATGCTTGAAATACCAGGAGGTACGCAAGTTGCTGGCAGACAGTTCAAGTTTTATCTATGCGCCCTTCTAACCTAAATACAGTAATGCTTGCACACTATCGCTTGATGGCAGAATATCTGCAGGGGTACCCACCAAGACATGACTTTTGCTGTAGTCCTAATTCTGTATTAGATATAACATGCACTCACTTGCAAAGAAACCTGAGGTTTCTTCCTATGCTCCTCTCTGATGATGTGTTCTAAAACCTTGTAGTACAGGCAGGCGACCATATTGCATCGGAAGGTGGTAGTTTCGCTGCTCGGGTTACCGCTAGCCTCACGGAGCGCTTGTGCGAACTTCTCCATCCAGGTATTGCAAGGCTTAATGAGGAACGTGTTCACAGCCTCTTCGCTTACGCAGCATTCACTGTGGTAATCAAATGTTATTTACAGGATTTAAATAATAGATTTATAATTGTTTATAAGATGTTGAGGTCAAAAATCTGCAGTTCAAGTTCTTATAATAGTAGTGTAGTTGTACAAATGTGCACTTATAGAAAACATTGTGAGGAAACCAGAATGTAGAAGACGTAAAAATCTCTAAAAGTAACTGCGCCATCCATACATCCATAGCAAGTGTTTCTTAGGTGTTTGCTTGTGTCTGTGTTATAAAGTATCTTAGGCATGTCTTTAAAAATAGATAAGTATTCTATCGGTCATCTGGTTACCATAATACAAGCTAAGCTTAGTTTGGGGCTATATGTGTTGGTATACATTGTCCACCAATATTTATTATTTTATTTAGTATGACAGTAAGTTTAGTTGTTTGTTTGTTATATTTCACAGCTGAATGGCACAAACAAACAGATACTGATAAAATATGATACAGAGATACATTGTATCTTAGGCAGGACATAAGCTACTTTTAAGTAGGTACTGCAAGTGCGAAGCCGCAGAAGATAGAAAATATATTTTTTCGACGGTCCCGCGTTCCTGCATCATGATTCGTTTCAAAACAGATTATTATTTTGTTACTTACCTGAATAATTTAATAAGATGCGCCGAGGGTTGTGGTCGCGCCTGATGTAAGTACACAGCAAGCTTCGCCAAGCTGTTCTTAGCCTCTGATACTGGAGTCAGTTCCTCGCCTCGTCTCGCTAAGTAGCGTCGTCCGGTGAGAGGCGTATCAGGACAAGCCTTGCCACTCTGTAAACAAAACTACTTTATTACAAAACTCTGCAACTACTACTATCTTTGTAACGGTGAAGGATAACATCTTGAAGACATCGGCATGTCGTGCACAAAGTGCACCTCAGGGGCGCACTTTAGTCTTCTCTCAATAAACCTCCATTTTAATTAGTTATGGCACAAATGATGACTCCTTTGCTAAGCATATTCTTAAGCGCGAAATCATACTATATATAAATAATTAAATAATAAAATAAATAATCCCGGACATTTCACACAGCATCATCTGGCCCCAAAGTAAGCAGAGCTTGTGTTATAGGTACCACATGACTGATATAATACTTTTATATACTTTGATTTTTGTAAATACATACATATTATACATGGTAAGACCCAGACAGACAAATACTTGCGGATCATACAAACATTTCTCAATATACATTGTCTTTGACTGGTGTGAAGACTTAACAATAATAAATTAAATTTTTGACACAAAACAAACATCTATGATGATGATGTCATGAGCAGACTCTCACGAAGTCATCGAATCTGATGCATGTCATGGGTCTGACTGTGTACAATAGTACTGTGTGTACTGTGTACAATAGCTCCCAGAAAATGTCATAGAGGCCCCAAGTATGGCCATTTTTAAAAATAGGCCAAAACGCTGGCTTATCAACTTTTTATAGAAATGGCGAATTTTTAGATAATAAATTACCTAAAATATGATGTTTTTATTAGTTTGACATTTCTACAAATTGATTTATATAATTATTATGTATTAGTGCAGTCTTAATAATTTTATGTGCGTGTTTACTTATGAATATACTTTTTACTTTCGACTTATAATGATATTATCAATAAATAACTATTATGACTACTATTATGTCTCTAGTGTATGTTGGTGAGGAGTTGGGTATCCAGGTCATGCCTTGGTATCAGGTTATGGTTACTATGTTCTTGCAATATCATTGATGAAACAGGATACTTAATTTCCAATTAATTAGACTTTTGAAAGTTGCTCATACATCCCTTCAACAACTAGAAAAGATTTGATGATCTTCAAATGGCTATACAGATTTTCATAATTCATAGTTAAAAATGCCTGTTTATTTCTTAACAGAAATAAACAAGATGTCAACTGGTTCATCCATTGAGAGCAACAATGCCACAATAAACTTATACAAACAGTGGGTGTTTGCTTAGGGTTAAAAAAAATCTGATAGATTTTGTTCACTCTTAGAACATATTACTTACCGGTCCAAAAGATGCAATTGCTTGAGATATTTCATCACCAGACACTTTGTTCTTTGTGCCGATATGTTCATTTGCATGTTCACCTGAAAAAATCATAACAATGTTGTATTTATATAAAATATATAAACAAAAATATAATGCAATATTTTTGATAGAAATGTTTACTTTCTAATTCTACAATACAAGACAAAATTGGATTTATTTGGCAATACAAGTTAGGTTCTCTTTCAGCCATTTTATTGCAAAATTCCATAAATCTAATTTGACATTCAACTTTTTTTTGTCTACTCAAAATAAAAAGGTTGTTAGTACCAAGGAGTTTATATGTTTTTAAAAAGGAGTTACTCACCTAAAAATATTCTTTCGTCAAATTCGCCGACACTGAGGACGTATGTCTCATACAAATTGTTCAATGATTTCAGATTTGATTCAAAATACCTTACATCTAGTACTCCCAATTGATCCTTGTTACCTTTTAATATCTGTAATTAAAAATAAGAGTTTACGTAACTTTCTTCTACTTTCCATGATAGTCTTTGCTCGATTCTAGTTCAAATTAAAGTCAGCAAGCTTATTTACCATATTAAACTAATGCAAACATATTATATCATATATAAGCATATATAAGCATATAAATACTTGTTACTTACATTTTTGTCAAAAAATGATTTGATTACAGGCTTGCAGCTGTATTCTTTCATAGTCTTAGCCTCCACAGTCAATCCATCCTTAATTTCACACAATGTAGCGATTATGCATGGATTTTTGATAGGTAACACAAAATCTTCATCAAGCCAGTTACTTGGCAGTCCTGAAATATAAAGGCATATTTGTATAAACTGCTGTTCTTACCATCAATTTATGATTTATTTCCCCAAAAAAAATATACAACACCATCTAGCCCCAAACTAATAATAGCTTGTCTTATGGTGACCAGATGACTAATAGAATACTTATTATATTTTTAAAAACATACTTGTGATACTTTCTCAGACACAGAAGCAACACCTATGTTCATCACATAAACCCCCAACCTACAATAGAGCCACCAACATGTGATTTTTAGTGAGTGTGATTTTTACAAAGAAATCAAGTAGGTACTCTAAATAAATGTTTTTATTGTTTAAGAATCAGGCATCCAAAATTATAAATATTTTTTTCAATTAGGTCTTCAGTTTTCTACCTGTAAATTGAGGATTGATTAAATCAGTCCTTCTGTCCATAAATGCATTCACATACACAAAGTCCAAACAGGAAAGTAATACATGATACATGTCTACAAGATCATCTGCAGAATTGTGAAACTCTCCTTTGATACAGATGTAGAGACACCATGTAAACTCGTAGAGAACATTTGTGGAGCACGGCAGCGCTCTGGAAAGCCAATTAGTTAAAATAAAATTACTTGCAAAGAATTTAGCCAACCAGTTCGCTTTTTGGTTTGGATATTAGTTACTCAATCCCATCATAATGGCTAAACTGATGCTAGGAAAATAAATTGACAACTGTTTATCTACACTATGGTCCACTTTAAGAATAATTTTTATCCATGTATCTTCCAGAAAAAGTAAAACCACAGGAAGATGGAAGGATTCAAAAGCACTGTAAAAATCTAATCTAAACAAAACAACCTTACTTTGGTCTCCTAGTTTTTGTTGAGGAAACTTTCAATGGCTCGTCTGAATTTAATTCCTGAAATATTTCTTGAAAGATTGGCTGGAATTTCCTGTATAAGACTGTAGACACAGCAAATTTATGTTCCAATCGAGATATCCTGTCCTTGAAGTCTGTTGACATTGCAGTCATTTCCATCCAATTCTTGATTTTAGCAAAAAACTGTATTAGACTGGAATTAATTGTACAAATATATTATTACAAAGAGTTCTATATGTTAAGACCTAATATTCTCTTTAGTCACTGATACATAATGAATATTTTACCTGATATTACAAAGCCTCAGTAGCTTTGTGAGACTGACACAGTTGCCCTCCACAGATTTCCCTGACTGAACTGTTGGAGTGATGGAAGTCCTGCAAGCTACGTATAGAGCACACGCCATCCAATGCAAAACATCACCCTGGAACCAAAGAACAGTCAGAAGCCAGGCTAGTTTTGGGTAACCAGGCGAAAGTAGTCTGAGATGGTAGTGAATAATACCTAGGGTGACCACAGTAATAAACACAATAGAATTAGTAAGAAATTATTAAACTAATTGCTACAATCACAGTACTTACATCAAGCGTAAAGTTTCGATTTATCTCTAAAAATGACTCCTTTGATTTTGCTGCAGCTGCAGGGTCCACGTTAAGATTTGAACATAAACTATCCATTTCCGAAATACAATGGTTTGTACTTTTCTTTGAACTAGACATGTTTTTTTATTTGATTATAAAGTTATAAAATCTCAGTAAAACATTAAAATAAACAAGCAACTCCGCCGCACAAAGTAAGTTGGATCGATTTTGACAACTTGACAAATTGTTGGCGGGAAGGGAACGGCAGACACAGTACAAGAAGACAAGAACCCATGAGTGAGAAGAACTTCCTCCTCCCACGCGCCTCTTTACTTTTTGTATTATCTATAGTTTTTGGTTTTGTCCAATGTTGCAAGTTTTCTCGATTGATTGATAGTGCCTGGAATAAAAATAGAGTATACAAACGTTACAAAAATTTGGTAAATTGTTCGAAGGGCTAAGAAGAGTCTGGCTATGTCTGGTCTGGCCGTGTGAACCTAAGCGAAGCGGAGAGGAGTATTATAAAATTAACCAAGAGTTGACAATCGCTTTTACTCGATTTTTAAATAAGTAGATATAGCGGCAATTCGCTGTTGGAATAATACCTATAAAAGATCAAATCTAGACAAGCGATAATAATAATAAATTAATAAATAATGCTGGATATTTCACACAGCATCGTCTAGCCTAAAAGCCTCATCATCAAAGTAAGCAGAGCTGGTGTTATAATAAGATCCACATGACTGATTATTATATTATATCTTATTACATTTTTTCTTTTGTAAATACATATATAGAAAAACACCCCATGTGTTTACGAGACAAATAAACTCCACCGTCTGCAGAGTGAAACCAGCAGATAGCGGAGCGGGAAGTGAACTTTAATTCTCCACGATAGTGAAGCCTGCATCGTTGACCTTATGCAAGCCACTGCTGGACTCCTTCAGCCGTGCCTGACTCATTCGGTGCGTCTTGGCGCTGGGCGCCCCGGGCGCGGCGGCTGGTGGGACACCTGCGCGTACCTCTTCTTCTGCTGGCGAGCTGGCAGCGCGGGGGCCGGGGGTTACGGGGAGCAGGGGGAGGCGCAGGAATCGCAGGCTGCGGGGCTGACGTGCCGGGGGCCGAGGTCATCGGAGCTGCAGAGCTACTGCACCACAGAGCTGCTGCTCTGTGGTGCAGTAGGCTTAGGTCCGCGACGCAAAAGGTTGCGGGTTCGATTCTCGCCGCGGGACAAATGTTTGTATGTTCTGCAAATATTTGTCTCAGGTCTAGGTGTTTCTATGTACAGGGTGTACCTTGGCAGATTTATGATTTGTAAATGAAACAAATACATGTTAGATGTGATAAAATATTATGTATTGCATACAAAATCAACCGTTACAAATGCGGATTTTACTTTTTAAAGATTATGCCGTCTAAATGTTTTCCATCGCGGCGTACACATTCACGGAATCTCTCGACAAGGTTCCGAGCGACTCGTTGCAATAGTGATTTGTAAATAGCGTTCACTTCTCGAACGATATTTTCTTTTAATTCAGATATGTTTGTTAGGTTGCTATCGTAGACTTTTGCCTTAAGATTCCCTCACAGAAAAAAGTCCATTGGGGTTAAATCTGGCGATCTGGGTGGCCACACGATGTCACCATATCGACTAATCAGTTTTCTAGGGAACTGTTCACGGAGTAGGGTCATGGTGGCTCTCGCTGTGTGAGGTGTGGTGCCATCTCGTTGAAACCACGTGTGTAAACTATACGATTGGTGTTCTCGAAGTCTCGGCAAAAAATATTAGTTAATCAAGCGGCGGTAAGCATCACCATCAACAGTTACAGTTGCTCCACGGGAATTTTCTAAAAAAAACTGCCCAATTATTCCGTTCGTGGATAAAGGGGCCCAAACAGTGACTTTCGGGCTGTGCAGAGCTTGTTGGTGCTTTAATCGCGGGTTTTCTCCTCTTGGTGCCCAGTAACGGCTGTTTTGCTTATTGACAAACCCATTTAACTGGAAATGTGCTTCGTCACTGAACCAAATTATGTTTACAGTTTGAAATCGGTTTAGCATATTTTCACAGAACTCCTTACGCATTATGAAGTCACTTGGTTTAAGAGCCTGCACCAATTGGACCTTAAATGGGTGAAGTTTCATATCCTTACTTAAAATTCTCTGCATTTCTCGGTCGTTTTTGGCAGTGCCAAAGACGATGCTTTCTTGCGCACGGACTGATGCGGATTTTGCAGTACTCTGTTTTGAACTCGTTGAATGTTTTCTTCGGTTCTTACCTTTCGGCTAGCGCCTGGCCGTGGGTTGTGGTGGGTTGACCCTGTTGCTCGGAACTTCTGCACCCATGTTCTTAAATTTACACTGGGTCCGTCTCTTAAACGACGAATATCGAAACGCGCACAAAACTGTGGACGAGCGATGGTGCACGAATCGTTGCTCTTAAGGTACGCTTCTACTGCGAACGTGCGGTGCTCACTGGTCTACTGCGACATCGTGACTAAACAATCCGCACAAATGCCGCATCGAACTCCGCCCCTCCCCCGTTCCCACGTGTAACGGTTTAATAAATATTTAAGTTTTAAGTTGTAAAACTGCCACGGTCCACCCTGTATAATATATACCTACGTATTTACAAAAAAGTTTTTTCTCATGTTTTGTACTACGCATGCGCGCACAAACACGTATAATGCTTCGTATCTCATTTTCTCCCACGTTAAATCTTATGAATTAATGTGTCTGTCTCTTTACTGTCGCTTTTTCGTTTCATCGACTTTAAAATTACAACGATGATAATTAAGTTTTCACTTCAACAAGTAGGCTGCTGGCTGCATTTACATTGCGCAATGCTACGATTTCGAGCTTTAACTCAGACACAGTTTGATCTAAAAGTTGAAGTTACACCTGGGTGCTGGTGACATCTGCCTTCAGTTGGATTATTTGCAAGGACACATGTGACATCTACGTAGTCCCAGTCCCGGTCAGTGGTGGAAGAGAGGTGAGGTCTTTACAAACAAACGTCGGGACATGATCGGGATCAGTCTCCAGGAACACCTTGAATATATCCTCGATGTCATTTTTGCCACGCCATTCCCTTTGCCTGGTTATCAGGCGGATGATGGTCGCCGCAGTGTCAGGGAGTACCTTTTTGGCGTCTGCGATCTAGGCTTCAGTGTGGCTGGAAGTCAAAATCTGGGTCAGACTGATCCATAACATCCAGATTGCATTGTATGAATACAAGAACAGGGTCAATCATTCACAATAGTGTCTGATAGTTTTGGACTAGCCATTTTACGTCGCGTTGACTCACGCGTATAATCTAGCTAGGTCAACATTGAGACAGCCACTACGAAGAGATCGTTCAAGCTGACAGGAACGATGCGATGCGATATTAAAATATGAAACCTATATTAATACATTCGTCATTGAAACCATGTCTATTAGAGTGCCACATGCGTTAGCATCCTATAGTTTGAGGAGTGCCAGCATTGACAAACAATAATTGCGATCACATTGCGATACAGCAATAGTTCAAGATATAAATAATCTGTGGCCAGAAAAAAAAAATTGTAATGTAAACAAACACAGGCAGTATGGTCTCTAGACTTTAGCCTGCTCATATGAGCAAAGAAAAAAAAAAAAAAAAAAAAGTAAACAAACACTACAAACTTTATTATAATAGATAGATCAATGTTTGAATTTGTGTAATCTTTAGAACAAGTTACCGAAGCAGTACATGAGAGTACAATACACAGCTGCGAAAGCAAAAAACGATATTAATTAGAAAATGGTAATATATATTAGTCTAAACAATACAATAAATACAAATTAGACTAGTAAAATGATGATATTTTGTCGCTTTTACCATGTCTCTTCTGCAGTTTATAGCTTCAAGAAGCTAGGAATTAAACTCAATAAAATGGTGAATCCAAAGGCCAAACGGTAAGCAATAACCTCAAGTTACAAAAATAAAACGGTAGGTATGTACATTTAGGTTATGTAATGTACGTTTATTGCAGTAACATTAATCTTTCTCCCAATGCCCAGGCAATGGTACCCTGCTCAGCAAGACACAGATATAATGCCCAGTGTGAAGAGTTTAACTAAAACAAAGAATGAGCCAGGCAAGCGGGCCATTCGTAGGTCTTCTATGCTGAATAAAATGTTCATGAAACACATAACTGATATGATGTCTACTGGTACAGTTGCTATAGATGTTGTGGGCAGAGGAATTGAAGTTTCTAAGGTAATCAAAATATTTTTTTTACCGTCCTGATTATTCAGAACAATGATTTTGTTTTTCTGAATGTGAAGAATGCCCTTCTTCTATTTAAGTCTTCTTAAACTTCCTAAATAAATAACATTTCTCTTACTATGTTATGTACCTAAATCAGTGTAATTTTGTTACTTCTGATTTCTCAATGATTTTTTCTTTTGTACAGGTAAAAATTACTTCTGACCTACAAAAAGTACTGGTGTTCTGGGTTTGCAAAGGCCATGCATCTGATAGAGAAACAGAATTAGTCCTGAATAGAATAGCTGGAGCATTGAGGCATGAGTTATCCACTCTGAGGGTGATGGGTGAAGTTCCATACATTGAATTTGTCAAAGGTAAGCATTGAGTTCATAACAGTCGATGAAATAAAGTACCTATGAAAATATTTACTTTATAAAGCGCTATCTGTTGGATCTTTACTTACAATTGGCTACTCACCGCTAGATGGCGTTATGCATCAGAAAACAAAGGTTTTTGTAGCAGCTAGCCCTGCTAGCAGTAACAATGTTCCAGTATCTCAACATATTGTAAAATAAGTATCAAGGTAAACTTTTTATGTTTTTTTTTTATTTTTCTACAAGCTCCAAATGTATTATTGTCACCAGACCACCAAGAAGCACAATTAGTAGATCTCGACCGGCGACTCCGATCAGCCGATTACGGCGAAGAATACACACCAACAGATATGGGACATCTGCTAAAAACTGAATTCACATTAAACACCAAAATTTCCCCCGAGATGAAGGTTTGTTGTATTCACAGTCACGATTTAACATGCTGCACCTACCCTTAAATTTTATAAACTCTATCTGTGCTATCGAGTCTGCTCTATTCATTATGTAGGTATTTAAGTAGAAAACAGAAAAATAAATCAGAATACAAAAAGTTGATAAAATGGTTATGGATTCGAACCCACGGCTATTACTGTTGCCCGTATCTGCTGGAACAGCGGCAACAACGGCAGCAGCGTGGCGGCATTCTTAGCGCTACAATGAGTTTTTCTGCTAATGGATGACTTACTTTCTGGTAACGAAGAACATAAACTTTTTTGTAAACTGCACAAAACCGTACTCCTTGTTTATCGATTTCTAAAGCGAAGTGGACGAGTGTCTAACTGAGATGTTAGTTTTTTAAATGCGGGAAAAATATTTAAATGATCTGTTGATATGGTATTTATATAAATTAATAAATATTTGTGGACATTTTACACAGCATCATATAGCCCCAAATTAAAAATAACCTGTACTATGGGAACCAGATGACTTATAGAATACTAAAAGTACATATTGTAAACTAGCTGCTGCCCGCGGCTTCGCACGCGTGCTACCTACATAAACTGTAGCTTATGTCCGTCTCCAAGGTCCCATGTATCTCTATACCAAAATTCATCAAAATCGGTTCAGCGGTTTATACGAAAACATAACAAACAGACAGACCGAGTTGCTTTCACATATATAATATTAGTGGGGATACATAAATATGATATTATATAACATCCAAAGGCAGCTTATCTTTTAAGAACAAACAACACTGAAAACCCGTGTTTTTTTAAATGAGTGCGATTTGCACTCATCATTTAACCAACTTCCAGGCAAAAATCAAGCAATTAGAAGAGGAAACACCTCTTATAGAGACACCTCTCCCAGAAATGACCCATAACGTATACGGTCTGGACCACACCAAGATTCTGAATAGACTAATGGCTGCTAGAAAGAAGAGCCGAGACGCGTGGAGTAGACTAGAAAAGACTCCAGAATCCTCTGTTATCTCATATAGAACTACCGAAAACACGAAGTCTGATGTGGATGTAGGAAGTCAGAGGAAGGAGCTGGCTGACTTTTTGCAAAAACGAAAGGTAAGGTTTTTATTCTTTTACAGACTTTTAGGTGGTATTAAAAAAGTTTTGTTTTGTCATGGTATGAGTATGTAGTAGTACATATTCCATTATTTTTATATATTATGAAATTATAGCGCTTATATATTTTTATTTTTCTCAAGTTATTGCGGGTTTTATTGGTAATTTTGGTAATTTTATTTAAATAGAGTGATTCGGGTTCGGGATTGATTCGGTATTCATAATTGGAATAAACGCTTGTGTGTTTCTTTAGAGCAAAAATAATATGTATAATTATTTTATATGAAAAGAAACCATTTTATATAATCCGTGCCCACTTCGTAGGGCGGGTACAACTTCACAAAAAATATTTAAGTACTAATATCCTATTAAAAAATATAGCTATGATAGCTATTCAAATTATTGTAATATTTAAATTTATTTATTCATATAAGGTTTTATCCAAATCGGTCCAGCGGTTCTGGAGTTGTAAGTAGTTTAACTATCACGACTTTCTTTTATATATTTAAAGATAACATAACAAATAAAGAACGACAACGTTGTGACATCTTACTATAAACCATCTAAACATTGTCAAAATTTACTTATTAATATGGCACATGTCATTAATAAAAAAGAAGAGCACTTATAAAATAAAAATGAAATAAACACCCGTATATAAATAATTTATTTATCTCGTTTATATATTCGTAGTTACTGACAGAAGGTCCTAGTGAAAAAAACGTGTAAGTACATCTCGGGACGCCCGACAGAAGTAATAACTTAACTAATCTAACTAGCGCTATGGGTTAGAGTGAGAGAGGAGGAGCCTGCCTGCCGATGCCGTATGCGTGAGAGAAAGGGAAGGCGCCGTAACGCGTTACGTAACGAAGCGGTTTACCCTCCCATAAGAAGTTATCACTTCAAAAGAAAGAAGTGTGAGACTAGAACGGATCACCCTAATAATACAGAGAGTATGGATGCTTTGTTTGAATGCTACTCAATCACGTCATAACAGCTTAACAAATTTTAATATTTGGTAAACTTATAGATAAGTTATGACCTGAAATACGATATAGTACTCTTTTTATCTCGAAAAACTAAATTGGGCAACACATTTTGTACGAAATGAAATGAAATGAAATTAATTTATTTGCTCGAAGTATGGTAAATATCATACTATATCATATAAATATAAATAATATATTATTAATTTATGCATATATATATATAATATAATATTATAATATTATATAATAATATAATATATATATATATAAATATCATATTCTTACATAATAATTGTCTCGCACACTTCGTCGTTGACCGACATGCAAACATCAACATGGCAACCACGTACGTAAGGTCGCGGTGCTTTCCAGCAGTCTCAAAAAATTTTTTAAGTCATGATATTATTACGAATGCTCAAGAGTAAAAAGGCTTTACAGCTATGCGCTATGTAGACTAGTCATCGGTAAAACAATAACCTAACTAATTTGAATTTTCATTGTTTTCAAGAACCTTTTGTTACTCATCAAGTACGTATTTTTGCAATGAATTGTGGCAACTATATATTTAAAAATAACTTTTATGATAGCATTGTTGTAATATGGGTTAGAGATAGAGGTTTGAGTCACTGTAACCACAATAGCAGTTGATACTGTACTTCGATTTTTACTAATTACGGATGATTATGCTAAAATTAAGTAGGTATTCCCGATATTTTTTTGACATAATGTATCCTTAACCCATAGTGTCTTTACCTTCCACTCTTTGCGCTCCAAGGCCACAGTTTGCCAATTTTGCTCGAATGCATCTAGATCGTCTCGTTATCTTTTCCTGGGTCTGCCGCGTCGTCTCTGACTTTCGGGCACCCACTGAGTGACGATCTTTGCCCAACGTTCTGAATGCATTCGAGTCACATGACCTGCCCAGTCCCATTTCAAACATGCAGTAGCAATAAACCTTTGCAATAAGCAGGTAGGTTTGTAGATATATACTAATGCCTACTATAAAGAGGCAAACTTTGTTTGTTTGTTATGTATGATCTCTGAAGTGTAGGTACCTGGGAAGGCCTGCGCTATCAAACAGAATCCCAGGCAGAGTGGCGTCACGTCAGTGAAAAGGAAACTTCACCCACCTCAGCTTGCTGAAGTGGATCCTTTTTCCACGAACTTTTTTAATTACAAATAAATGCTCTGTAACTTGACTGACGCCACCTAAATCATCTTCAACAGATGAATGAAGGCCAATGATAAAGTAGGTACCAGCTTCCGCCCTCGACTTCATTCGGGTTTTTCCTGGGTACAAAATAAAGTAGCCTGCAGTTTATCGTGTACTGAGGGCAATGTCCTTTCTGACTGGCCATCATGAAGGCCATACGCAGTTTTGATAACACAGTTATCAAAGTTTGCACTCGTCGAGGTAAACTAAAAAAACAAATTTATTAGTTTCATAGTTTCTATGTATAATATGTATGTCTTTACGAAAAAAAAGTATATAAATAGTATATCAGTCATGTGGTACCCATAACACAAGCTCTGCTTACTTTGGGGCCAAATGATGTTGTGTGAAATGTCCGGGATTATTATTTATTTATATAAATAGGTACAAATACAAAAAGGTTTATTGCTAAATAATTACGATTAAAAAACTAAAAACTCAACCGACTTCATTGAATATGAAAAAAAGTACAGTCGAATTGAGAACCGAAATCGGTTGGCGTGATATTTAATTATTCGTCCATTTGTCGCGCACATACTTAATGCAAATTTAAAACTTATATAGTTTTCTCATGGATGCCATTTTCAGAACTGGACCAGGGTAACAAACGTAAAAAAAATACAGTCGAATTAAGAACCTCCTCCTCTTTTGAAGTCTGTTAATAATAATATTTGTCTCGGGTCTGGGTGTTTCTATGTATAATATGTATGTATTTACAAAATAAAGTATATAAGTAGTATATCAGTCATGTGGTACCCATAACACAAGCTCTGCTTACTTTGGGGCCAGATGGTGCTGTGTGAAATGTCCGGTATTATTACTATTATTATTATTATTATTATTTACAGTGAACCATAAAGTGTATAATGAACGTAAATGGGGAAGCTGAAAGACTGGCGTGCTTACATAACCGAAGTGGGGATGTGTTAGAGAAAAGCCAGGTCAAGGGTATCCTAAAACAATGCGCATGTATGAGGAATGTGAGAGTGAATGAAGCAAAAGAAATACTTATGTCACATCATAGCAAGTGGAAATTTAGTTTCTGTCTACCCTCTCGGCAATGCAATGTATTGTAAGCTTTACTTATTGGTGGAAATTTACTGGATTATGTAATGTTGTTTATAAGTTTTATTGTTCTGTTTGTTTTTCCAAATAAATGAATATCCGCGTTAACCTGGTTTACGCTGGGATGGTTTTCGGTCTACTCCATAGCTCGAACTTAGATATCAGTCGAACAGTAAGATGATAAGAAACAGCGGGTTCTTAAATAAACATATCTATAATTGCGTTTTAAAAACTAAAAAGAAAACCGACTTCATTGGAAAACAAAAATTTTGTGGAAAGTAGATGTATTTAGTTTATATATAATACTAGCTGCTACCCGCGGCTTCGCACGCGTGGTACCTAAAACATAAAAACAACACGTGGTACATAAAAAGTAGCCTATGTCCTTCTCCAAGGTCCCATCTATCTTTATACCAAAATTCATCAAAATCGGTTATGCGTTTTGGCGTAAAAACATAACAAACAAACAGACAGACAGACAGAGTTACTTTCACATTTGTAATATAAGTATAGATGGGTAGACCAACTAAACACACTGCTCCAATGAGACAGCGAGTTTTCGTAGTAAGCGAAAATATCATCGATGTATACAATTTTTAGATTTTTGATGATTTAAAAAAAAACCGCTCAACTGATTTCGATAAAACTTAAATGGGCTGGGCTAAAGAAGCACCCTTAGAAACAAAGGGTGCACAAACAAAAAATCCAAATCGGTTCAGGCGTCTTTAAATAATCGGTGAACATATATTAAAAAAACCGACGAATTGAGAACCTCCTCCTTTTTTGCAGTCGGTTAAAAAGATAATGAAACAGCTGGTTTAAAATAAAAATATCTAAATAAATATTACAGTTAGATAAGCATACATATAAAAAACAAAACCCTTTTCAGATACAACAGATGAAGATTCTCAAAGAAATGCGGAAATCAAACGAGCATTGGCAGCTGGCAATTAATGATAATGATAGCAGCAATTACAGTATTCATGATGAATATGATGACGATGATTTCGAAGAAAACGAAGATTACTTCTACGAACATGAGTTCAATCTGAAGGACAAAAAGAGTGAACTTTAGTCATCGATTTTATAGACTAACTATAATTGATGTCAGTTGATATTATAAATAAAATAGTGAAACCTATATTACATCTTGTAATTTCTGAGTCCCGATTTAAAAATAAATTGAGTGTAAAGCGGTAATATTTCACTATGGATATTTCATTAAATATCATTAATATTTCACTGGATTCTGTACTTGGATATGGATTACATAAATATTGGTTCTGATTTTGTTGTTTCGACGGTATCCATTAATTACCTGACGCAATTTTAGGGATATTTCGATTACATTCGTTTTATTTAAATTAAAGTAAAATTCAATTAATTTTAATTAATATTAATTAACAGTTATTCATAAGTGATAAATAAATGAATTGTTACCAAATAAATGAATTTATTAATAGTTAATAAATTCTTCTATCAGTGCATAATTTAAAAAATATTATGATGTATAATTTTAGTCACATTTTAGTGGAGAAACATTCTTTAATTTAACCCAATTTTAACAATTTCTTGCGGAAAAAAAATGTGATATTTGCTGAAACCACCCTCCCCACGTGAGATTGTGTGAGGCTTGGCTTGACCTCCTCCCCCCCCTCACGCCTCACGTAATTAATGGATGGCCCCTAACATCATCATCATCATCATTCGCCATTACGCCACTCTTTCTATATCATTCGACCATCGGACGGGTGGTCTGCCTCTCTGCAGTTGAGCATTCCTTGGCCACCACTCCACACACCACTTGACTAACTTAAATTTCGTAAAATACGACCGACCTATTTTGTTTGCACTGTCTAAATTTAAGTACAATTTGTAATTATAGTTTTTAATAAATTCCTTATTTCCTGCAGTTTTACTCAACACTAAAGTATATGGCGTTAAAATGAGTTAAACAATGCCAATTGAGCTGACTGCCACTACCCACTGAGCTGACTGGCCTGTCAGCTTGGTAGTAGCTCTGCCTTCTACGCTGTAGGCTGAGGTTTCGATTCCCACATAGGATTATCATTTGTGTGATGAAACATGTGTTTGTCTGTGTCTGGGTGTTATAAAATATCATAGGTATGTATTTAAAAATATATAAGTATTCTATCAGTCATCTGGTCACCTTAATACTCGTAGCTAAGCAAAGATTGATGCTTAGTTTAGGGCTAGATGGTGTTGTGTGCATTGTCCACCAATATTTCTTTATTAGTTACACGCCAACATATTAAATTAATAAAAAAAAAAAAAAAAAACTAATTTAGACTTTGGGGCAAACAAAATAAGATCGTTCGTATAACACGAAATTTTTGTTTATCTAGTGAAACAACAGAATCAAGGCCAATTTATCTTTAATTTGTCTTTGCTACTTACGGAAGTAATGAAGCGCTCGTGGTAAAGCTAAAACTCAATCCTACCTAACAGATCAACGAGGTTAAGCATGCTTCTGCGATGTCAGTCTTTGGATGGGTGACCGCAATGGTATTTTTGCCTGAGTTCTTCCATGCTTCGAATATTCAAAATTCAAAATTCAAAATTCAAAATAATTGTACATTTGTACATGTTTGTACATTTGTGTGTGAACTGTAAACTCGAGCGGCAACGAACGGACCGCGGATCAAACTTACCCTGATGAAGATTCTGTAGCTAGATGAATCGAAACAGTGTCAGTGCCTCCATCAACAAAATAATACGTGAGTAAAGCCAGAGTTTATCAAAATGTACAAGTAAAAATGTTTGTATGATAGCAATATTTGTCTCGGGTGCGTGTTTCTATGTAAAACTAAATGTTTTCCAAAAAAAAGTAGGTACTATATAAGTAGTGTACCAGTCATGTTGATGAAGATGAAATGTCATGAAATGTTGTGTGAAATGTCCGGCAAAAAAAACAATTTGTATGTTGACATCGCATCGGTATTGGATTGGAATATTACTATGACACACTACTAGTTCAAGCTGAGCGTGACTAATATTATGACGAATAATTGTATGAAATTGTAGGTACATATTAAACTTATCTATTCATCGAAAAACGACAAAGGTTAGGTAAGAATAATAATCTGGACCTTCATTAAGCTTTATAAGAATAACAGTGTTCTTGTTCTACGGAAATTTAAAGCTTGGGGATTATCTTATTTCACTGTAGAAAGTCGCGTTTAAGGATACACTAGTCAGCTGTATAAACTCGTCAGTAGGCGCAGCTAAAATACATACATGCTATTTCACGTATGCTACGTGTGAGTGTGAGAAAAGACGTGCACGGAGGAGAGTGATAACCAGCAAGCAGTAAGGAAATAGTATGATTATAATTACGAGTCATATGATCAGAGACTATGATTTCTACATAAAACGTCCGCGTAAACCGCGTACCACGAACAGACTTTTGGCTCAAGGGTTTCATGAAAAAACGACTAAATTTATCTATTCAAAATAAAGTTATTCGAGCTCTTGAATAAATACACTATGTTTGTATCAGAATCATTTTGGAGTTCGCGTACTCCATATTTACATCCTAAGTTGTGCTAAAAACAGTTTTGAAATACGATTTTTCGAGGTTTATATCTTTATACATATTTTTTTAAGGTACTGTTGCGATACAAGCATTGATTAGAACGAGACAAATTGATATTACTTTTAGTTTTGGCTGTCCAACATCGTAAGTAAGCAGAGCTTGTGTTATGGGTACCAATGCCTGATAATATACTTTTTTATTTTGTTATATTATTACCTTTAGTTTATATTCACTGATAAGAAGTATACTATTAGTCAACTGGTTCCCACAACCTTTACTTTGTTTGGGTCTACCTTTAATCCTTTTTAGGGTTCCGTACCGTAGGAAAAAACGGAACCCTTATAGAATCACTTTTTTTGTCCGTCCGTCTGTCTGTCTGTCAATACCCTTTATCTCGGGGACGCGTAGAGGTATCGAGTTGAAATTAAAATGATATACTCAGGTCTACTTGAAGCTGTAAAAAAATCAAGCTTATAAGTTAACGTAAAAATAGATAGGGCCATTTATGCCGCAGAAAACGTATATTTCGACACTCTCAAGGGACTCAACATTTATAGGGTATTTCCCGTTGAACTAGAACAATGAAATTTGGCAAGTAATACCGTCTTTATAAATATAAGGAAAAATCAGAAACTATACACATGTAATTAAACCATAAAAAAACGGTCTTAATGCAAGCAACGGCGCGGCGCCGGGGCGGTCCAAATTTTGAGTTAACCGTGTCATGTCTTCATGGGCGTCATTAGCACAAGCTTAAACAGATTTTTTATTATTTTTATGATGTATAGTTTCGATTTATTTATTATTATGATAAGTATATAGGTAGGTACCAAATAATTTTAATTATAATTGCATATACCTACAAACTTGTACGGAACCCTCGGTGTGCCAGTCCGAGTCGCACTTATCCGGTTTTTTTTTGTTATCGTATAAAGTAGGTAAATGCCCCACTGAATCTTCATGAAGCTTGTTCAATTTGCCGATAACATCCTATCTAATATAAAACTAAGTGAGGCACAGCTGTGAAACTGATAATAGCCTAGTCAATGTGCGTTAGACCGCCATTAGGCAAATGTAATGTCCGATCCCTTTGGACTGGCAGGTAAGGTATTGCATAAAAAATCTGATTCTACCGAAAGGGTTAGGAACATTGAACAGTGAAGTAGTCATACATGATCTTCATGTGTTTAAAGGGAGCTATCAATATGTCTTCAAGCGTTGTTATAAAGTCAATTTAATATTAACTAATTAAGACGATTAATCTATGAATATCCATAAAAGTTCGCTATAGGCTCCGTAACGGCTGGACCGATTTAGATGAAATCTTTAGGAAATCTTCAGATTGGCCTAGCAGGTGATCCTGTGGAGTTTGGTAGCGATCGGATCAACAAATTTTTTTTTTTGCATCAATCAAATTTGGTATGGATTATATCCATACCATAGATTGTATCTTAGGAATAGACATAGGCTGCTTTTTAACCGACTTTAAAAAAAATAAGGTTCTCAATTCGACTGTTTTTTTTAATGTTTGTTACCTCATAACTCCGTCATTTATGAACCGATTTGAAAAAATCTTTCATGTGAAAGGATATACTTCCCGATTGCTTCCATATTAATTTCATAAAAATCGGTGCGATAGTTAGGTTTTTAAATAAAAAAAACTGAAATAAATATGTCATCCACTTGGATGAAACGAAATTTTGATATTATGCTTTCCTGTGATTCCTTTCCTTTCCAGTGGTGTTTATGAATTTCGAAACATGATTAAGTAGGTACTAAAAAGTGTAAAACTTTTTACCGGCTTCAAAAAAATACGAGGTTCTCATTTTGTTTGTATTTTTTTATGAGCTCATATATAATTCAATGAAGTCGGTTTTCGTTTTAGTTTTTAAAACGTAATTATTATGTATGTGTATGTACTATGCATGCGAAGCCGCGGGCAGAAGCTAGTCCGCTATAAAGTAAAGAGATGAGGCTGTGGATCTTTTGCCAACAGATTGGATCGATATCGAAGCAATGTGTTCAGAATAAGCAATATTCATGTCACATCTACGCCACGACGTACACTAGTACCTAATTGCGGAACTGCGTAAATTCATTGTCTACGGCGCGTTAGCAGAATTCAAATATCTAGACGCATTCGCACGCAGATATAAGGTTCATATTAAAGCCACATATTTATGCAAATTTTTGAATATTGCTTGTGTTTATTGCGACTTTATATCTGCCTATATAGTCACTTACTTTTTAATTTCCTTGACCAGAGCAGAGTATATTTGTAATAAGCATATTTGTTTATTTGACAAACATGGCAATGATCTGGATCAGATGAGCTATCTATGGATTGGTTTAAACGACCCTTAGACAGCTCAACTGTTTCGCATGTACCTATGTATTTTATGTTATTGTATATTATACACTGTACACTTCTGTAATTATTTCTGTTAATAAACATTATTTTATATAAAATAAAATAGTGTTTACTATTTTATTTGTAAAATTCTATATATAATATGTATGTATTTGCCAAAAAAAGTATATAAATCATGTGGTACCCATAACACAAGCTCTGTTTACTTGGGGCTAAATGACGCTGTGTGAAATGTACGGAATTATAAAAAAAAAAAACACACATTTTACCATTTTACCACTTTGGAAGTGTCTCTCACGCAAACTATTTAGTTCAGAAAAAAAATGATATTAGAAACCTCAATATCATTTTTGAAGATCTATCCATAGATAGATAGACACGTATGGTTTTGATGAAAATAAAAATTGAGTTTCAGTGCTAAGTATGAGGAACCCCCAAAATTGATTTTTGTGTGAAAATCTTAATGCGGTTCACAGAATACATCTACTTACCAAGTTTCAACAGGAAAGGTCTTATAGTTTCGGAAAAAAGTGGTTGTGACATACGGACGGACAGTCAGACAGACAGACAGACATGACAAATCCATAAGGGTTCCGTGTTTTGCCATTTGGCTACGGAACCCTAAAAACGTGTGCGTCTCGGGACGACCGGCAGAAGTGATTTTTAAAGTCCATTGTAAGTTTGAAATGGCTGAAAAAGACGGAAATCGATTGTTCTTTCGTCTCTTACTCTATTCTGTGTCTAATTAAGCTCTTTGTTTATCTACCTCAAGTAAATGGATCAGACCATGGGCGTTGGAGATACCCTACAGAACTATCTTAAACTAATCTAACTAGCGATGTGGGTTAGAGTGAGAGAGGAGGATCCTGCCTACCGCTGCCGTATGCGTGAGAGAAAGGGAAGCCAGACAGACTGGTGCCGTAACGCGTTACGTAACGAAGAGGTTTACCCTCCCATAAGAAGTTAACACTTCAAAAAAAAATATAGTTTAAAAAAACTAAAAAACACGCTTTATATAGAAAACCAAACTAAAAAATAGAAAAAAAAATAATAATAAATGTAAGTAGTAAATAATAAATAAATAAATAATCCCGGACATTTCACACAACATCATTTGGCCCCAAAGTAAGCAGAGCTTGTGTTATGGGTACCACATGACTGATATACTACTTATATACTTTTTTTTTTATGTAAATACATACATATTATACATAGAAATAAGCAGACCCGAGACAAATACTTGCAGATCATACAAACATTTGTCCCGCGGCGGGAATCGAACCCGCAACCTTCTGCGTCTCAGCCAGACCATAGCCCACTGCACCACAGAGGTATGTCAATAATACATTTTGTCGTACCTACTTACATTTATTTTCTATTTTTTCGGTTTAATTAAAGCGTGTTTTTTAGTTATTTTAAACTATTATTTATTTTCTACTTTTTAGTTTTAGGATAATCGGATAATCGGATTTTTTTTTCGAATTATTGCATTGTCATCGGTCTTTGACAGGTGTGCAAAATTTGAATGAAATCTGGCCGTTTAAAGTGGGTCAAAATCGCGTCCTAAGGAGTCAGTTACAAACATACAAACATACATCCAAGTGAAGCTAATATAAAGCGTATAAAAACAGTCTTACACATAATTTCCATGTTTACTTACAGAAATGTAAAGAACTATGATATATTTTCATGTAAACTTAATAATCATACACAGCATCGAAATTTGTGCTAGTGTGATCCCTCCGTCATAACACACACGTTTTGTAATTTATCAATTTCAAATTAATCTTACTCTCGCTCGCCCCTAGCTTGATTTATTGGATTTGGAGTTCTTATTATTATATTTCGGAAATATATCTAGCTTTGTAAAATAATTCAATTTAGTTTTGCTCGCTTTAATTATGTAATGATTGAACAAAGCAAAACCACAATTGAAATGATTGCCTGAATTAAACTGGAATACTCCCCTATCATTTTATTTCTTTTATCAATACCAAATTAGTAGGTACCTCTTTATAAACTTTACTGGTGTAAGTACTCTTTTTGTCTCAACGTTACGCGCCTTAAATTCTTTCACGACGCCACCATGTGATTTAAAAGCGTCATCAAAGTCCATTTTTAACCGACTTCATCAAAAAGGAGGAGGTTCTCAATTCGTCGGTTTTTTATGTATGTTCACCGATTACTCAAAGGCGCCTGAAATGATTTAGAAAATTATATTTGTTTTAAAGGATTTACTTCCCAGGTGGTCCCATTAAAATTTTATCAAAATGGGTCGGTTGGATGGAACGGTTTTTAAACTATCATCAAAAATCTAAAAATTGTGTACATCGATGATATTTTTGTTACGTGCAGTGCAGAGCAGTGCGTTTAGTTGGTCTTCCCATATTATATATAAACAAAATACTTACATCTACTTTCCACTAAAAATTTCAAAATAAAATAATTTTATGGTCTCCAATTGTATACAATGGAGTCGGTTTTCTTTTTAGTTTTTAAAACGTAATTATTATCTGGAAATCTTTACTTTGATTTTGTATTTTTAGGGTTCCGTACCTCGAAAGACAAAAACGGAACCCTTATAGGATCACTTTGGTGTCCGTCCGTCCGTCCGTCAGTCTGTCTGTCAAGACAGACTGACGGACGAGTCTGTCTGTCTGTCTGTCTGCCTTTTTCTCAGGAACGCGTGAAGGTATCAAGCTGAAATTACTCAGATATATCAAATATTCAGTTCTACTGTCCCTTAAAGCTGTGAAAAAAATAAACTTCCAAGCCAACGCAATCAAAAGATACAGCCGTTTATGCCGCAAATTTCCGTAAATTTTCGACACTCGCAAAGGAATCAAAACCTACAGGGTACTTCCCGTGAACTCAGAATCTTGAAATTTGGTATGAAGCAACGTAGCACAGATAATGGAAAAATTGCGAAAACCGTAAATTTTTAGTTACATCATCCAACTATGATTCGATTGTCGTGATGGGTGAACTTTTACTTATATACGTACAGGATTGTTCGGAACCCTCGGTGCGGTTTTTTAATTAAGTACTTACTTAGTTTACTTAGTGTATGTTTTCTTAAAAAAATTCTGTTATACCTATCACAATAATAATAATAATAAATATTGCTGGACAATGCACACAACACCATCTAGGCCCAAACTAAGCATAGCTTGTATTATGGTGACTAGATGACTGACAGAATACTTATATATTTTTAAATTCACATATGATACTTTATAACACCCAGACACAGAACAAACATCTATGTTCTTCACACAAATGTTTATCCTGTAAGGGAATCGAGCCCTCAACCTACAGTGCAGAAGGCAGAGCTACTACCAACTGAGCTGACAGGTTAGTCAGTTGTATCTGTTATCTAAATTTATTAAGTTTCATATTATCTGTGAACGTTTTGTTGTTGTTTTATGTTGTTGTTGTTGTTGTGTCTATTGTTTTAACACAATAATATATAAAACAAGGACGTATGAATTTACGCAAACTAGTATAGTAGGTAGGTATACCTACTATACGAAAAGGGGCTTATTCGTCAACTCGCGGATCTGAAACTCGCGTAAACCCGCGAGTTGGCACCCTCCGATTTTACCTAATTTTTATGTCGTCAACTCGCGTGATCGTAAATATCTGACGTTTTCATGTACAGTCCTCTACAAAAACGTTTTAATAATTTAATATACGTACCTCCTTTTAATGTACCTATAAGACACAATACTATTTGAGTTTAAAATAAAAGAAAATATAGTTTTTGAGATACATATAATATGATACAACATAACATAAATACAAAACTGCTTATTTTCATAGTAATTATCAACAATATCACAATGACTAAAAAAATTATGTTATGTAAATTGTTTAAAATTAAGCAAATTAAACAAATAAAAATGAACTTATTATAAAATGTAAGTGCAGCAAAATTGCTCATTAACATGTAAATATAATAAAAAATAGTTATTAACAAGCATTTGGCTTATTATTAGGAACTTAGTAATAAAATAAATCACAGTCTTAGGAATTACAAAAATCACGGACCAGAGTTTGTTATAAATGACAAACAACAATAAGTAACAAACGTTCTTATTTAAAGCTAAGCTAAATGTATAAAAAAATGACAAGATTAGAAGTGCGATACCTAAATCAATACCTATAGTTCTCTACATCACAGATCCGGATTTGTTATAATGATTTTTATAGCAAACGTTTTCCATTAAAAACTATGCTAATTGTATAAAAATTAAAAGTTCGATACATAAATCAATACTTATAACTCCGTGGATAAATTCGTTAATGGTGAAGGTGATGTGTTCATCAATAGCGCAGATTTCTTTTAATTTGGCAGGTTTCTGTAACTGTTATATTAGATCCCTTTAAGTATAATGTTTGTACAGTTCTCTTCGCGCACCTCCAGACACATGAACCGTTTTGTTTTTTTGGTCTTTGTTGTACTTATATCCTCCACGAAAAAGTACCGATTTTCCTCCCTGGGATGTAATAATTTCATGTCCAGCTTCAATGCTAGACGAACTTGCTTGTGATTCACTGCCTGAAAAATTTGTTACAGTTAGACATCTTATACGAACTTTTAAACATTTTTTTAAATCACTCCAACTTACAATTCTGTAGAAAAAGATTAAATATCATATGTACAAGAATCTTGGCAAAATTAAGAAGGTACTTTGACAACCGTAGATTTCTTTGATTGCACTTTGTCTCGCCAAATTATAAAAGGATAAAATGCACGTGGTATTTGTTTTGTGATGGAGTAACTCTGTTATAAAATATGTACCCAACTCGCGGGTTCACGCGAGTTTCAGATCCGCGAGTTGACGAATAAGTCCGAAAAGGTTGTCTGGCAGAGATCGCTATCTAGCGATAAGACCGCCCATTGCACTACCGTGTAGCTAAACATTGTTTTCTTATAACAGTCTAATGTATTTGTGGTGTGCAATAAAGTATTTTCTATTCTTTTCTATTCTATTATATAATATTCTATATCTACTCGCGTATTCATTGAAAGAACACATTTCTTGCACCTTTCCGTTCTAATTATATTATGTAAGTGTATCTTTTGTTGGTGATCAAATACATACATAAATACGTGTGTGCAGCGTACTGCAATCTTCGATATTGTTCAAGTTAAGAGCATAATCAATTAATCATACTTATCAACTATTAAACAGCTTTGTAAACAGTGCTAGTATCGGCTGGGGCATTGCCATTTTAATGTTTTTGTTTTCATTAGGTAAGTATCCGTTGAAGGTCATACGATATGAGAGCTCAATATAGGTATGTATTATCACTACGTACAATAACGACGCGACCGACGAACGAAAGCTGTGCGCAGTAAAAGCAGATTCAGTGTACTTATGGTTAAATTAAATACCTATATTACCTACACTAGCTCCTACCTGCGTCTTTGTACGCGTGGTATCTATATCGAAATAGCCTATAAATATCATCATCAGCCCGTGTCAGTCCACTGCTGGACATAGGCCTCTCCCATGGCACGCTATTTAGCTCGATCTTCAGCTCTTCTCCTCCAAATAAATATAAATAACTATAAATATATAATACGTTTATTTTGAACGTAATACATAGGTACATAATACAGAAGTAAAAACTGAAAAATGCAACAGTACCTACCTATAACACTGTGACGCAGTTTCCAGTGCCCGACCTAGGTCGGATAATTCAAAAAATAAACCATACAAAATTAGAAAAACTAAAAATTAAAAAAACTAAAAGGAGTGTCTGAAAAAATAAGGATAAAATACCTAGGTGCTATTCAAGGTACTGATTATAACTAGGTAGGTACCTATAATAAGTTTCAACCATAATCTATTCTGTCGTTGCAGCGTTATTGAACCACAAACAAATAAAAAATCTACACATTTAAAATATTCTATTGCATTTATAATATTGGTAGGATTAGGTAGGTATCTACATAATCGTAAGTAGGTACAAACTGATTTATTGTTTGCGTAGTAATAGCATTATGTAGGTACTGTGTGGGCAATGGGCATCGATCGAGCCGATTCAGGCCGGTATCGCGAATATGACTCGAACAACAATGGTGATGTTTATTTTTTGCACAGAAACCATCAACAGGTTGCGGCCAACTTAATGTAACGTGTAGCATTATGAAAGGAGGGTAGCATTCATTCGTTCTGGATAAATCCAAGACGACCACTTAGCGATCAGCCAATCGCTCCATCATAGTCGCCACTGGGAACCTATAGTACCTAGCCAGTTATAAGCTATGCTTATATCTATAGCTATCCTTACTATAAGGACCTATGCATGTAGTGTATTGTATAGGCGAGCGTAGCCGTCATTATCGATCGCTCCCGTTGCCAAGTCACGTACGGAACAACTCGGAAGGCAGGCACCCAGCCTAGGTTTGACGAGGTGCGAATTTGGTACGTTAGTAATATAGCATTCGTTATCGACCTGCGTGCTATAAAGTTAATCCAGGTTTTGTGTAGTGTAATAGCGGGGTGCGAGGTCCGCGCGGGGAGGAAACCGGCCGGCGCGGTGGACACCTGTTCGACGCGCCGTGGCGCGCGTTAGTCCCCCTCCCACAGCCCCTCCGCTCCCCCCCCGCCCCTCCTCTCTACCCCCCCGTCCTCTCCACCCGGGCCGCGCCGCGCCCCACGCTCGGCGCCTTCCAGCGCTCAGCACCCTCGCTCGGTGCGCGCGCTTCTCCCTTCCCTCGAGTCATTCGTTCCGCGACGCGTCGTCTCGCCGGCCGGCTTCCGCTACTCTTGTCCGGGCTCATTCGCACCGCGTCCGTTAACCGCACCGCTCCGGTACTACCCCTAGATATTCAGACATGACGGAAAGCACGGAGACACCCGCGGCCGCAGCGCCTGAGAAGGTCCCGACTCCGACAGAGAACGGCAGTACCGAGACCCCGCCCGATGAGACTCCCGAGAAAGCGGTTGAAGAGAAAAAGGAGGAGACTCCCCCGCCCAAGGAGATGCGAGCGGTCGTCCTTACCGGCTTCGGCGGACTCAAAACTGTAAAGATCCTGAAGAAGCCAGAACCGACCGTGGGCGAAGGCGAAGTCCTAATCCGCGTGAAGGCCTGGTAAGTCCATATATTTAACTACCTTCTCATTATAATCGATAAAGTTTTTCTACGTTTTAATTGCGGCCGCGGCGTGTTTGATGCTGATAACGTTGTTGAATAGACATTTTACTTACTCAATAGTAGCCATTTACAGATTCCAACCCTATGTACCTATTTAAATTAATGGTTCTCCGGTACTTAATATTTTATGACAATAAATTAACATAATATTTTAACACGCATTCGGGAGAAGAGTGATCATGTGCGTATAGTCTGTAGGGTGCACACGTTTAGGTAGGGATGGCCACCGGCGCGGCGCGTCTCGTCCGCCTCATTAACATCTGCTGTTCCGAGATGCAGGCGAGCCATGCAATGCAATCCGCCAGTCCTGCCACCCGTAGGCTGAATGCAAATTTTGCACGCATATTCGCACCCACTACCGACCGTGCGTCGCGCCCTGCAACGGATTTAAATTTCGTCGACGGCTCCAATGGTTGCTCGCTCGATGCTCCTTTTCATTTTCTTTCTGCCAATAACGTGTTCCATTGTCGCGTTTCTTCAACGATTTCGCCAAACGATTGCTTATGCAGTAGCTAAACTTCTATGTAAATATGTTTTCGTACTGGAATAGCTGCGTTCGTGCATGCATGTGCGCAGCGGAGCGGCGCGGGTGGACGCTGCACGGATGGCTGTAACAAATTAATGTTATTTTGTCATACGAAGCCGGCGGCGCGCGGCGAGTCGAGTTCGTGCGAAAGGGAGTTGAGCGCCTACTGACATTGTTCTTTGTTCGTTTTTTATCGCTCCACTGCTTTAGATAATGCAGCGAGCCCGTCGACATGCCACTTGCAAGGCGCATGAGTTATCCACCACTTTTCTCGTTAACACTAACTGTACTTTGTTAAGGTTTAACAACGTCCAAGATTTGTTTCGCTACCCTACCATTACTGTAATAAATGGTACCTACTTTCTTTATTGTCCAGTAATGGCTTAACTGGATAAGCTGTTTGACCATGAATGAATACTTTTAAAGCTGGGTTTGAATGAAGACATCCTGTTTATAAAGACGTTTAAACAGTAGCTTTTGCTGGTCTGAACAGCTTAGCTATGTTTTCCACATAATCTCTGAGAATGTGCATTGCCTTGTGCAATAAGGCAGTCGTGGGTAGCGCAGGCAGGGTTGAAGCGTAGGTGCACGACTAGGAGCAGGCTCAGGCCAAGTCGCATCCTCGCCGCGCTAAATATAGCACGCTTATCGTCGACTTACTATGTAAATGACCGCGACATACGACGCCATCTGCGGCGAAAATATTAACTGACTGGTCGCGTCTCGACCGGTATAGGAGCAACGGGTTTGCTCTCTAGCGTTGCATCGCAAAAACGTGTGAGTTCCGCCCACACGAGCCAGGCGATGTGCCTACGGTCAGGCATGTCCTTACTGTATTTCTGTTTACACACAAAGGGTCAGCCTAGAAAACTTCCGATAGGATAGATGATATAATATCAACTTCACTAAGTTGCAGATAGCATAAGATCAGTCTCATTATGACACATTGGAATTTACACCCTCGATTAGTCAACCCCTCAAGCTGATTCACACAATTGCTAAGCCGTGATGACAATGCGGATAAAGTAAATTAGAGTAGTCTGCTTTTCGGGGATTACATTTACATTGACAACATCCAGTCTTCTTCTTCCTATCCTATTATGGCATCTGTCGATGACAATTTTGCCAATGTTAAGTGATTTTCAATCGATTCGTTTCGAATCAGTTGATCGTCAATTGTTTATTCCAAACGTCATCACGGAACGGCCGACCATAATTTTCTTCGACTCCTAGGATCTAAGAAAATTATACTTTGAATTCAATAATCTGCCTGTGCTAAGAAGACAAAATTTATTGATTAAAATTTCGTTAAGATTACCCAATAAAACAATGAAATAACACAAAAAAACCGAATTAAATTAGATGCTCCTGCCTGTGTGAAATGGCAAATGAATAATCCGACAGCATTCATTCTTTCACAAGACATTTTTCACGGTAGCTTCAAGTTGGACACGGACTGAAAAATACCAGATTAACCAAGACATAATTTTTATTGAAAGTAACATTCTAAATACTGTTTGTTAGATGGTCATTTTTATGTAAACTCATATGAAAGTAGTAAGTATTTTGTAATTCACGTCGAGCATTTCCTAAAACAATATTGATCATAGCAGTTACGAGTGTGAAATGGTGCTACTAAGTTCCACCAACAAACACGAAGCCGTGAAAAGGTACCACACGAAATAGAACTAGATACGTCGAGGGTGTTGACCTACAATTAAATAGTCATTATGTAACTGGTAAGGCCGGTAACTGTAGGTTTAAAATAACACCTTAGTTATTTCATAAGATGCTCGTTTGCTCGTAATTAGATAGAAGACACTAGGGTTCGCCTCGCCCCGAAATTTATCTGTAGAATAGTAAAAAAATTGTCTGATTAAATGAAACGGAATGTTCAGTACCAAAATGAAATTAAACAACACTTTGTACGTAAAGTACTTTAAAATATTCTAACAAATAAACGTTTAAACAATCGGACATAATGTAGAACGATTTCTGTATAATAGCTCTATTAAAATAATTATATGATATAATGGAATTCATCTTACACGGAACATTTATAGTTATCCAGAGTCGATCTCGTGCACCCGATTCGGCTAATTTGCTTTCGTAATACTTGAGATCCACAGAATAACGCACCATTATTTTCAATTAGGTCAAGTCTGTGTCAGAAGACTTCCAAGCACAATGGATATACTCACGCCTCGGATAAGTGGCTTTCTTTTTATTCCGAGTACTTAATTGTATGTGGAGATGATGGGGAGATGTGATGGTTGGACTTGTAGATTTGTATTTTTTGTTCCGCATGAGCTTGAGGCGTCTGGCCTACATCATACACTGAACAGACATAGTTTTTTCGGGGTCAGTGATAATGTATCAAGGAATCAATTCATGTGGCATTGTAGAGCTTTTTGTATCGAAAGTGCGTGTTAATTGCTCACATCCTGCGCTTTGTTGGTGTATCAATTTAATGCCTAAAAATAGCGGTCGCCCCTCAACTGCACAGAGGCAGTCTATGTTATAAAGTGCAGTATTGTGCATTTTAATAGGCCGATGCCGCATAAGATGAGAGAGATGAATTTGTTTATTACCCTCTTCCTTATTGAGAGCGTCTGCGTGAGATAGCTCTCTTCCTATGAGTCACTAGAAAGTTATGTTCTTGAACTAACTCGATTGGAATAACTCGCTGTTTATATGTAGATACCTACTAGAGTGGGTGGTGGCTGTGGCAATGCAGCCAGATAAGCGCTCCGTGGGGTAGCTTTTATTACGACCTCTGTTTTACTTCAAATATTCTTCATCTTCTACGATAGCAGATTTTAGTAAATCAAGTTATCATGAATTGGTTTTGAATCTGGTTCCACACCTCTAGTTTCATTACGATTATTGGAGTGCTATATTTTATCTTATATTAATTGTTGCTCCCGTTTTAAAAGCACAACTATTTTATCTTTACATTGTGTTCTGTAAATAAGTGAAACAATGTTTTCTTTACGAACAAAATAATAACTTGTGTTGATATCGAGATTGCTTTTTGTAATAACACGTTATCGTTGGCATGACCTGTGGCTACAGTCCATCTATCAATCATGGACCGACAGGGAGCATAACATCATACAAATATGAAGCCACAGAACCAGAGCATCATCAGCGCAAGAATTTGACTGTTTATTATTCCAACATAAACAAAATTATAAGTTGTTCCCAGGGCTCTGCACATTCAATATTAAACTAATTAATGATTAACAGAGCCAGTAGGTATGCATATACAGATTACGGAGTGCGTCACAAATTATTTTTGGAGCGCAACTTGCGTGTATGAGTCAACCAAGTTAAGCTTATCATCAATGAATCACTCTAAATTGCAAAAATGCTGCTATTATATCATAACGTGTGTGGGTCCCTACACGTGGTTGTTTAGGGAAAATATTGACATTTGTCGGAACTTTTGAAAGAAGCGCAGCTGGCTCAATGTCATTGATATTTATTTAGCTCATTAGCATGAACACATGTTAATTTTGAAGTATATTCTCACTGCCCTCTTCAGGTTCCGGCAATTTGGCATCACTAACTTATCATGTTTTTATTACACGTAGATAATCTTTATGAAAACATTCGTTAACCCTTTATCGAGTCGTAAGTGCCGGCGAGTACTAAAATGTTGTTGACTTTATCTTCCCCTTGAATTGGAGTGTGTTAGCAACAGGTCGTTATTGTCGAATTATAGAAATGACTGTCGAGTCACGATAGTATACGAGGTCGGTTCGGGTAGACAGAAGTCAGCTCGCCATTCTTTATAAAATCCTTCGTCGGTTAGCAGATGCGGCGGGCGGGGTCGAGGCGAGACCGACCGCCGTCGCCGCCGTCGCTCGAGGGCACATTGTTCAGAGTCAACGAACTTACGAAAATGCTCCTTCGCTTATTGTGGCCATAATCGAATCATGCCGCTACTGTATATGGAAGTAAACATGTCCAGGCTTCATATATCTTTCTTGACAAATAAAATGTTCACTCGTGACAAGTAATAAAACTTCACCAAAGTTTAATTTACATTTTCTGGAAGCTGTATTCTTTTGGAAGGAATTTTTAATATGAATACTTTCCCATCTTTATCTTGAAAGATTGAATTTTTTTATTTGCGGTTTTGTCTCGAATTTTCGATCTCAGTGAGGAGATATCATAGGTCAGCGCCTTTTCTATTAGGTCTTTCTCTTTATAGCCAATTGGCGATTGCCGAGTAAATTGAATTGGAAAATCCCGTGACTCGTTTCTAACATGGAAAGGGGTGTGGTTGCGTTGCGATGAGCGCGCCTGGGTGTCGCGGGTGGTGTGCGTCGCACCCTGGTCGGGGTTAGGGAGTGGGAGGGGGAGGAGGATGTCGAGGGTTGCGATTGCTCCTGTAATGTCTGGCGAGCGGGTGGGTGCGGGGTGAGCGTCGGATCAATACGGCGCGTCCCCTGCCCGCGCCTCCCGCCGACCAATCTCCACAGGCCCTACGTCTTTCGACGCCATTGCTTGTTTTTTATAGTTCCCATTAACCATGCTCTGCGATAAACGAATAAAAGCATGTGTGTTCGTATTTTTTTCATTCTCTTTACTATCGGAATCTCATGAGATTTAATTTCGAAGTGCGATTGGAATGTTCATATAATGATAGTGACGACTTCCGTTTCGAACAGAGCTACTTATTGAAACAATGCAAACCCATTTCGGAGCTATAAAGTCACAAACATCTCTCTTTTATTTTACTTTTTGTTGCAAGCCACGGTTTTCAATTTGTCTACTTATCTCTCAGCAAGCTCAAAATAAGCAAGATACCGCGTTGAAAGACGACGAGAGCAACATTTTGCAAGTAAGATTGTCTGGGCTTGCAATTGACTTATGAATTATTTAGACTCCCTTTGTCAAATGAATAATTTTAGAATATAATAAAACACAAGATAGCATGTGTAGTGTAACTTTTCCTTTCCTCATGTTTTTGCATAGCCTAAAGGTCAAAATTCAATTAAAAAATTATATACTGTTTTGATAGAAAAGCTGAAGATCAACCCAGTCGATCGATGACGATCATCTGAAGCTTCAAGATGACCAATCAGCAATTGATCGTTTTTTGTTCGAAATAGGCATAGGCTAAGCACTCGATAATCTAGGAGTTGGGTAGCCGTGGCAAATACCTATATCGGACGTGGTTAGCGTACAAATTCCAGTAGCCAAGTCCTTGCGGATCTATATTTAGTAGAGGTTCACCCCCTCTCGCCCAAACCGCCCGGCCGAGCCTTAATACCCTGACGACCAACCGAAGCTTCCAACATCTTTTTTGCCCTCAGAGTCACTCAAAATTCGGTTACAACAGCACTACATGATATTCCGTTTATTACCATGCTTCTCTGTTCCCATATGAGCCTTTTTTTACCGCCCGCATATGTTAAATATGAGGGTCGGTCGGCAACATTGATTTTCATATTATTGCTTTGTTAAAAGTTTTATTGTACACGGATTCGATACAAATATGATGTTTGCTCTCTCAAACCTTTTGTTATTCAATTGAAAGTGAAATTTTATACGATTGCTTTAATACATTTTAAATTATCCTTGTGTAATATCTATGCTCTGTTTATGTCGTTAAACAGACCAGTAAATAATTTACTTTGCAAGAAAGCGTAATGTATAAATGAAAGTCAGATGACTACATATTTGAAATCTACGGATATACTTATTAGTTTTTCGTAGAAAATATTTGGATGAAGATATTACTTATTTGTTTTCTTTATCGTAGCTCTGATAACGGGAACAAGGAACGTGACAAGATAATATAATAGATACTTCGAATACTTACCTACCTCTTCTGGTATGTTATCATTTTCGGGAAACGTCGCGTGAATTTAGGACAATTCGTCGTAGATAAGACATCAACGAACTCCTAGAAAAAGACTTCAACGCGCTACATTTGAATGAATATTTTTGTGTTCAACTTTATATTAAAAAAATAATAATAAAGCACCTATTTTTTTCTTATTAAAAATCATACACCTAAATAAGAAGCTACTTATATTTAGCATTCAAAACACAAACTGTAACACAAAATTATATTTTGTATTCATCAGTCATCTGATTCCCATACAGCTTTGCTTTGCTTAGTTTGGGACTAATGTGAATTGTCTATATATATTTTACTAGCGACCCGCCCCGGCTTTGCACGGGTGCAATGCTGATACTAACTATACTACAAATTTGTTTATTTACGACATCACATTAGAAACTTCTAAAATTATCAGTGTTTCTCTACTTTATTATGCATGTATTAAACATATAAACCTTCCTCTTAAATCACTCTATTTATAAAAAAAACCGCATCAAAATCCGTTGCGTAGTTTTAAAGATCTAAGCATACATAGGGACAGACAGACAGCGGGAAGTGACTTTGTTTTATACTATGTAGTGATATTCTTATAATGATTGAGCATTACGAAATGCATTACTGTTGGCATAGATTGCCCTCTATACCATTGCATCTCGCATAAAAGATTACAAATTTACAATACAAAAAGCGGACGAAATTGAAATAAGAAATGTAGATACGCCCACAGTCACGTTCGCGCGACCTTTTTTACTCAAGAAAAAAGTACTGTTGTGAACTGTGGTGTTTGGGACGAAGAGGTATATTTGTGCAACTGAGGGTTTTGTAGCGTAATAATTATAGTTTATTAGATTAATTAATTATAGTTTTACTATTAGAGTATATTACTAGGCTTTGTTTTACCTACAGCTGGATTCGGATCAGTGCACAACACAATGAGTATACCTATATACATCAGACTGACTTATCTAATAACAATGTTGTAGTCTTATGAGACCTTGCGGGCGGGATATTTACTTCTTTACCAGAGTTAACCACGGACTCATACGAAGAAGGGTGTGAATATCATACGAAAAGATGGATCTGGATCTTGTCAGAACTGGACGATAACCAGCTCAATCCAAGGTCAATTCAGGTTCAAAGGTCACGCTGGTGAATGAGGTATAATTAAAATTATAAAACCCACGTCCATCCTAATTCAAATGAAAACATGAGCGTGCAAGTACGTACGTATTAAAAAACGGTATCATGCGTAATTCTCTAAATGCTAAAGACTTGAAAAAGCAGTAATCGTATAGCGTGCTACTGCTATACGTTACGCGAATGTCTATTGCCCATTTAGTTTGATAGTACTTGATAACATGCGTATACTATTATAAAAATAGGACCACACACACGTTGTAGCTTGTAGCATACAGAAGTAATAATATACGAAGCCGTGGCTGATTGTATGTCTGTATGTGGTAAGGTAATCTGCGGTTCGAGATTTCCATAGCCATTCACATTGAACTAATTTACGGAAACGTGTTAATGTTGGAATTTATTGTTGTTTTTTTTTAAAATAAGAAATAGGTTAGTAAATACTTTGTCAAACTGGTAGGTACCTAGTTAGTCAAAATCTTAATTCCGATAATGTTATTATATAGCAATAAGTCGGTGAAGAGACTAGAGTGTGATTTCGTTAAATATAATAAACTAGCTGCTGCCCGCGGCTTCGCACGCGTAGTATCTACATAAAAAGTAGCCTATGTTCATCTTTAAGGTCTTATCTATCTCTATACCAAAATTCATCAAAATCGGTTCATCGGCGTTAGGCGTGAAAACGTAACAAACAGACAAGAGTTACTTTCGCATTTATCATATTATTAGTAGGAATTCCTCTACTCGTGTATTTCTTCTAATATACAAAACCTCCCTCCGTGTTTTTAGTGTCGTTATCTGATGTTGTAATCGACTTGAATTTGCCCCAGCTGTTGATGACAGCTCAATTATTCATTCAATGGACGCTCAGACATCTGCGGAATGCAAGCTCACTTCCTGAGTGGACAATTAAAAAGGATATAGCCTCCGAAACATGACGAACAAGGCATCGCTTAGAGTGACTAATGAGCCACATTGCAAGTACAGTTCTCCGGCTGTTTAGACTTGTAGCGGCACTTGGCCAACTCAATCAAATTGCTCGGTTGATTATAGCATACGCAACGCAACGTGACAAAGTAATATGCCAATCTAACGATCGAGAACTGTATTGAAGGCTCGTGATTTACACAAAGTACCTACAGAATGATGCGTAAATTCTATTGTTTTTAGTACAAAGGTTTTCGTATAAACAAACCGTACTACATTCAATGAACGCTATTATAAGTGTATGTATATTTAAACACACTCGCAAGGTAACTAGTTTATATAGAAGTACTAAATACCTATGCTAATTGATACACAGTGTCCAGACTTTGTTTTGAAGTAGGCTTACTTCATAACAACTGCGATTTATGACTATCGGTATTGCTCACGGTTACTAAATTGAAATTCCTTAGGTAATCAAGCGACTTACACAACTTTGTAAAATAAAAAAAATACTTGAGTACCTACTATATTGAATATATAACTGCTGGATGTTGGGCTACGTCCAGAGTAAAGGCTAATAGTTTATTGCTTGTAGTAACGGGCGCGGCCACCACTAGTCAATTTAGTTAAGGGCTCTTTGTTCGCGTCACGTTGTTTAAAACGTATGGTGATATGACAGCAGCCTTGAACTGTCTGTCTGGGCTGTGTCTTTGTAAATAGATTCAGATAGAAATATTCATTTGGTGTAAATGTTTCTTGAGAAGTCAAAAATATCGTTTGAAGTTGCTAAGGGCAGATGTCACGAGAACTGGCCAGCATGACTCGTTGCAGCCAGCAGCACCCAGCAGCACCCAGAATCGAGTATTTTGATCCTTATGTCATATTGCAAGAGTTTAAGTTGTCATGAACAATTCGTTATATCGCTAGATCGGAAACCGATAGCCGTCACGGACCGGTCACGTTGAATGGTGAATCCATTCCGGTCAGCCAGCCCTTGTTGGACCCGCTAGCCGGATATCAACATTTTAGGCACTGCATTGTTGCTTCCTCGAGCTTCCTCTTTGTGTCTAGGCACTATTTATTGCGCTTTTTGTCTGATGACTTTGCACTTTTTAACAATGACGGTTTTCAGAATCCTCCAAATCTATAATTACTAGGTAAATTATTCTTCGTTTGATATTTCACGAAACAACATAGCTCTCTTAAATTAATTATTTTATGTGATGTATTTAATGTTTTATTGGATAAACTTGGCGGAATTTCGATCAATAAATTGTGACTTATAAATGAATTGCGCAGATAAATGAATTTCAGTGTTATAAGTTTTTTTATGATTTGTACGTTGAGGATTCTTATAAAATTCCAGTCGGCCATTTTACATGACGTATAGAATAGGCAAATGACGATGGACTGCTACTTTGTGACGATATTATAACAAACAAAACCAGCTGAAATTGTCAAAATTTACATCATTGACAGATGCAATTATATGAAGTAGAAAAACTAGGTGGATGACACACTTAAATATGTTTATAAAGCTTATTTCAAAGTGTTCCCTTGGGGGCATCATCATACCGACTCTGAAACTGGCAAAAGTGTCAAAATTGACATCATTGACATTGATAGATTCCATTGTATGAGGAAGTAAAACTAGGTGTCTGACACTCCTAAATATTTTCATCAAGCTCCTTTCAAAGTGTTGCAATTTGGGGGATAATCATATCGACTCGGAAACTTTCAGTAAAACCGAATACAGAGACGATTCTCACAATATTTCTCTCTCAGTAGATTACTCATTCTTGACGCTAAACCATCGAATAAGCTACTGGTTTTCATTCCTTTATCTTAAGTGAAATGCTCAAGTACTTCACTTAGTTTAATATTGAGTTTACCTTGACATGTTTTATAAATATTAACTAGGTATAAGTACTGTTTGGTAAAGCCATTATCAGAGTTGTGCTAGCGTTGTTTACTGAACAAATACTAGGTCATTCCCTTTGTCACGCCAAAGGTACAGTACATTAGCATACTAGCACAAATTCCTTACTTTACGTGACTACACGGTGGTAAAAAGCCATAGGTTTTAGTAGCAAATAAACTAGTTTTAACCTTCTCAGCGTCACGGAACCTAGGCAAAAATGTTTATGAGTTTTACACGAAGGTCCTTATTTTAGTACACAATTCAAACATTGATAAAGAACGAAGCATAGATTTTTTGACAGATCAACTGTTAAAAGGTAAATATGCACAGTAATTAATCGATGTGTTCAGTCTCTTCTCTTCTTTTTCGTTAATGGCATGTGTTATACATAATTATGTCAATTTTGCCAATGTCGAGTGTTAATATTGTGTATAGTTTGATGACACAAAGTCTTATCTTGTCGTTCGTAATTTTTTATTGTAAATAAAATGGTGTCTTTTCATATAATATAATAATACTGATTATTTTTTCTCGAATCACAAAGAAACACAAAGCTTTTATTCCAGTTATTCATACCAGAGTCAATAACTGTAGCTCTAAATAAAAACACCTAAAATTTGAAATTACTTGAGAAAAATAAATTATATAAGAGCGCAATATTTGTTTCGCAAGATCTCCATAAATAATCTTCCTCGTTCTTGAATGGAATCTGTCTTGGTAACACTTTTGCAAATGTAATTGTTTTGTTAAGTCGATCGGCTTAGTTCTAGATAGTTTTGAGATAATTTCTATTAAAACCTCATTATAACAAAACAGTGTGACTGTATTGATGGCATAATTGACATCATCCCATATGCCATTAGGAAGAGTTATGTTCTAAACATTGGTTCTGAAGTACTGGCTACTACAGACACAAATTAGTAACAGATATAAATAAGATTTACGTAAGTATACCAAATACCTACTATCTATCTATCTATTTTGGGTTTCACATACATATTCGAAGCAAAATTGTATTGATTCACATAAGTTAGGTAGGTAGGTACATTATTTAAGTGCGAGTATGTTATAAATTCCTAACAATTACTATAATTTAAATATCCAATGCGTCACATTAAACCCTATTTGTAAACCATAAACGATTGAGTCGGTCAAACTTCCGGTGGATATTCTTTAACACTCTCACAAGTCATAATAATATCATAGAGCATTAAACCTATCGTCGGCACTCGGCATACTGTCACTACTGAATACAAATGAATCAGAAAGTTCGCGAATGAGGAAATTCCATTCGGTGCGAACGGTTATGCCAATAGCCGTGCGATATGAAATAACATATCTCAATACAGAAACAAATGCGAGTAAGAGGACTTGAATAAAACAGATATTAATAATAATTAATAAATATTGGTGGACTATGCACACAACACGATCCAACCCCAAACTAACAAGCTATGCATTATGGTGACCAGCATAGCGATTATGGAACTCTTGGTACAATCAATGTCTGTCAGTTTGGATATCATTTAGATTAGGATTATCATTAAGATAGGCATTATTTAATGGGATAAAAATTTAGATAAACTGTACGTAATACTAATACGTTATACCAATTATAACGTATTAGTATAACGGTATACGGTTTTTATCTCAGTTTCCCGGCAGATGATATAAAATCTTACTAATATTATAAATCCGAAAGTAACTCTGTCTGTCTGTCTGTTGTTACGTTTTCACGCCTAAACCGCTAAATCGATTTTGATTAATTTTGGTATAGAGATAGATGGGACCTTGGAGAAGGATATAGGCTACTTTTTATGTGGGTACCACGCCTGCGAAGCCGCGGGCACCTATGTGCGGGCACTTGTATATTTTGAAATACATACATACCTTATCGACACAGAACAAACATCACATAAATGATTCTCCCTCTTCTTGGAGGGATTCGAACCCTCAACCAACAGCGCAGAAGGCAGAGCTACTGTTACCACTAACTGAGCTGATAGGCCAGTCGTATTATTTTTATAATTTGTTTCATTATTGAAATAGGGTAATACCTAGCGTTTACTTACATGAGATATTTACTATTCAGCGGACGTCCACGTACTGGCCAGGCTGCAAGCATGATGCTGTGACTCATGTCATGATAATACATGCCTTCGACTCGCGGTAAATTAATACATCGGAATGCAGAGCTAAAGTAATTACTTACCTACTTACTGAGTGACACAGTATCGCTATCATACCACATTTATTCACACTCTTATAATCCACTAGATATTACACGGTACACACGGTATCCAATAGACACCGTGTCATTTTAAACACAGCATTGATGTTGCGAGCAGATTCTGCTGCGTTAGTTCAACGTTCGAAATCGTATTCAAAAATTGCACAAATTTTCGATAGGTTTCCTATTATCTATCTATCTATCTATCTTTCTATCTATCTATCTATCTATAATCTGAATCACTGAAACGGCTCCAATGATTTTCATGAAATGTAGTATGCAGGGGTTTCAGAGATTTCATTTTTAGAAATCGTCGTTTTATCCGTGTTTTATACCGAGCAAAGCTCGGTCATCCGACTATAAAAGTTGAATGTAAAATCGATTGAAAGCCAAACAAGCAAAACTCATATATATTTTAAATTTAGAATGTTATAGCTAGCGTGTGAAAAACAGGTTTGCTCTGAAATTCCACACCATGCAGGCTTAATTTGAATTCAAAGAGTTGTCAAACCAAATTCGTATCTAATCTACTTGTTTTACTTTCTGAATATAAAATATGGTAAAATTCGTCTCAATTTTCCGTATTACTAATGGCTTTTACTCTTATTGTCAGTAGCTTGTAGCTTCATCAATATGTTAAGCCTACTTACGGTCTATGTGAAATAGCAATCTGTATGGATTACTGTGTCTGATAAGAGATAACTTTCGTTCGCACGTCGTAGTCGCCATTGATACCATCAGTAATTTGTTTTTGGTTACTTTATATTAGGTAGGTACATGCATTACTGAATTATTAGATGCTATTATTGCTAAACTAAAAATATTCTTCAAAGTCTTTAAAAATATATTAAATATCCTACATCGATTTCACAATGATGACTGTCGATGTTTTTATTTCAACCATTCAGTGAAGTGTCTGTTATTTATTGAAAAAGATCGGCGAAGATTCCCTCACTAACGATAATGGAGGGTACTCGCGACTCGCTGCAAATAAATTCGTTCTGCAAAGTGAAAAGCAGCCTTATATCAAAGAAGATAAAAGCTATAATTTCCGCTTCTACCGTATATACACGTGCGGGTAAGTGCCTACTGCCTACTATGAAATATACTCGACCATGAAGGAAAGAGAGTTTCAACTACGGAGACGCACACTGAATTACAATTACTTTTATGATCGTTCTCTGTAGGAAACATATCAGACAAATTCTGATTGATGGAGCCCGCGCGTGTAGTTCGTGATCACTTATTTATAATACCTAGTCGTTTCTTAATCATATCTAAATAATACCTACCTACGAGTGGTATCTTCCTTCCTTGAAAAACCTAAACATCATCCTCAATTATTGAATTTTGTTAATGTAATTTGTTTTCTTTCAAAACAATTATTCCCGTGTAATTATGTTGTTAAACATACCAATAGAGAATTAATCCATTATGAGTCATCGTCAAATTAATATTTTTAATAAGAATAACATCGTAGGTAGCTAAGTACCTACCGAAATTACGATAACTTCCGAAAACTATTGCTAGAATTTCCACAGGTTTTCTGACTTAATACTTAATATCGTTGAATATGTGATGGTAAGTCGAAATGAAATACATGACGTGTAAACTTTGCATTGTAGTGTAGAACAAAGTACTCCGTCGGGAATTCAAAATTTATAGAAGGGTCGGGTAGCTGTGAAAGTTTGGAGGTTCATCGATTTCCTTCGTCAAGACAAAAGACCGTTGAAAATGAAAGTGCAAAGTTCAGAATTTGAAGTTTGCCACGATGTGTGTGTAATGTAAGTGGTGTAAGTAACTGTGGAAGGTATGTGGCAGGATTTCGCCGAAGCGCACTGGAACGTGACGCCCGACATCCGACTTGAGCAAGTTCCCTGACAAAAGTAAACGTAGCGTGTTCGAAACTAAACGACAAACTTGATTGGGGTTCTTTAATACCCGAGAGACGTTATAAAAACTACTGTCGTACACGAAACGGCGTAAGGACTTTTAATCCGACTAATGTGACTTCAGAAACTAAGTTGCCTAGTCATCTACCTAGCTATTAGCTTTCAACCTTAATGGCCACGTCTGCCGTGCTGACTCGTGTAGTAAGTACGTTGTCCCCGGACATGGGATGGCGCGACGAGCGACGACGACGCCGGGACGCGACGGCGGCGCTAGGTCGCGCCATTTCCACCCCCAATGCAATATAAAATTACCCCCCCGAACTTAGGGTGTTCACTCACCCAATCGTTCATTTGAATGTCCATTATAAAATGCACGTGATGGAAAAATATAAAATATTCCAAACGTATCATCTACTCCTGTGCAATAAGCCGTTAAGTTATCTGAATTGCGTGAATAGAAATTATATGCGAGTTGCGTTGCGACGCAACAACACTCTAATCGCATTAGCGACCGGCTGGGGTGTTCCGAGTTGTAATTTGCGCAACCAATCTGTCAGGATTCATTTTACGCGATCAGAACACATTATATTTACGGGTATTTATCGCGTTTATTTACCTATTTTTCCCGACGTTTAGTCATCCCGTGACCACGACAGAGTGTAAACCTGTCGGAACGTTGGGAAAAATAGGTTAATAAACGCGATAAATACCCGTAAATATTTATAATAATGTGTTCTGATCGCGTAAGTTTAAAAAACTTTATTCAGATTTAATCAAAGAAAGCGAAAGCGTTTCTGACTAGCTACAATTTTGGATAACAAATCAAATCAGCCCCAAAACCTTGACGTAAGGATCTGGTGGCACGCAACTGCGGTAACTAATATACACCACTTGATTTGCTGATTTGCTATTTTAAACAAGTGAAAGCCATAAATTATAATTTAGTAAATTTGTGCACGTAAGTTACAATTTTTGTTAAACGTAGGTACGTAATTGGAACAAGTTTATTCGGAACGATACCATCAATTTTAGGGATTAAGTAACAAAGAGCAGTCCTCTACCTGCGCTTGTCATGTTCGTTACAGCCTATTGTTGTTGAAGGAAACCATTCAAGTCAGCATTGAAAGCAGTCAGGTAGAGTGTGCGTAAAATACGAGACGCCCTGGCGGAGATTATCTCAGATTAACATTCCTGCCCTCGGTGACGACGGCGACGGTCCCAGGATCGTCAACGAAGTAGGCCAAAGCTTTTTCTGTAATGAAACCGTAGTGCCCGAAACCATTTATCCAATAAAAATCATGCGGGTAGCGTCGCGACAGCCGACGCTGGCTGGAACCAATCATTTGCGTCTATAATTATTCGGAATTACATTGTTGTAAATTTATCAACATCACGATAGGGGTTGTCGATAAAGGGATGAGTAGTATGTACGATATAAAGGACACAGTCCGGACATTATGCGTCACTTCCACCGCAAATATACGTTAACAGACATTAAGACGTGATTCATTTTTATGCAGCAGTCGACAAACTATTTACTATTATAAACAATGGTGAATCACTTCCATACTCATGTTAATGATAATAATATGCTAACCGTAGTACCTACTAGCATTTATATACCATTCAGTAAGCAAAGTTTGAATGAATATTTATAAGATTTAGAGTGTTGATAGATCAAAGTTACTGAAATCTCAATTCCAAAGTGGATTGCTTACAGTTGAAAATTATAACAGTTACTACTTTAACAATATTAGTAACCTCGAAATTTCAGCATTGTAATGATCGTGATTGGAAGGTAAACAATTTTAAATTAGATTGGGAAACTCGGTCAAGATTAGACCTGAATCTCTTGTTACAATGTTCCCAGCCAATAAAACACACTGAGCTAAAGCAAACATCTTTGGAAAGCACCCTTATCGAATAACAATTTTGAGTCATGGAAACGTTGCTTGCTATTCGCGATAACTAAATGGCTTACCGTCAATGCCGTCCCTAGTTTAACCACAGATGCCCCAATAGTTCATAGTTAACGCCAGCCGGCTGTTGCCAACTAAGGTTTCCATCCGTTTATTGTATTGATGTGGGTATTTTTGGCGTGTTTTAGCTCGACGGTATTTCCTTGTTTAGGCGAAAGTACATAGGCTTAGAACATTACCCATTCGGTTGTTGACTCACCAATGCAGATGTTTATTGCATTCGTAAACGTGAGAATAGAGCACCAGTGAACGCATTCTTTTCGTTTTTCAAATCTGGTGCTTTTAAACATTTGGTTTACTGTACAATGTACATTGCATTGCATATTACATGAATAGGTACTGTTTTACAATACAGTAAACAAACATAAAATCATCATGTTATTTATTTTCATTAAGGTTTGCATATGTTGGATGAGAATTTATGAAGTTTTACTCATGTTTTGTTTTGTCAGTTAGTGTGCTGTTTATAGTTCCTTGACTGAAAAAAATACCATGGCTGGCAGTGGGAAAGAACTTATTTACGAATCCAAACTCCTTTGTTATTTCGTTCTTTGATGACTATAAAGTAACACAACAGTGTTTGTTGAAGATTATTACTTATCTTTTATATGTACCTAGTGTGCAAAGTGGTGGATGGAAGCCGAGACTGTACTCGTATAGTACATTGTGCGATTACAAAGGTCTGCCTCGCTTAGAGCGGGGGAAAATCGATATCGGTTTTCTATACGAATGTGTAAATAGGTCCGTAAAGCCAGACACTGATATACCTACACCCCTTCAGAATGTGGTGGTGCCACTGGTAGATAGGACAGCTATTTTGAATCCTACACATTTATACTAAGTTTTATACAAAATCTTGTGGAATCGGACTACGGATCACGGTTTTGAAAAACATTTTTGACATGTTTGCCGTATAGAACATTACATATGATTTAGGTACACTATCGTATAGAATTGTGAATCGCTATATTGAATTGCCAGGCCTTTCACATACATAGATAGAACTTTAAGATTCCACACTAGAACTCCTACAAGTATCTAATCGTGAGTATCAAAAACTTTGAGTTATAGTATGCCGTTGTGTTGTTTGCTTCATCCTTCTCTGGCTTCGTAATAAGTACATTACTGTCTGTCTCTAATGTTTCTATCCGTTCTTCTTTGTTCCTTTTAGTTACATTGGCAGTTTTTTTTAGTTATATTGATTTAACGTTTAAAATTATTGCTGAGGTTTACAATTACAACACAGTGGGAGTGGCATTTATTTCTATGAATTCAATATTACATTCGTGTCCTCAAGCCTTACGTGCTGGAATGACATATTGGTCCACACGATTGATCCCTTACTTTATTAAGCGACAATGGACAGGTTATGGCTCTCCATATTGATGTTGATTGGTACCTACATGATTATGTTTATATATTTAAATGCGGGTTTCATTATGCTAACCATGGCATGTACATGTTATAATAATAAACGATTGCCGCATTCCATGCACTACATTAATTAGGTTGGTATAATCCTAACAATGATCCTTAGGACTTATGAATACATATTGTGTGATGTAAGTACCTACATCAATATAGCTTACATATTTTTGAAATCGTTCTTATGATTATGTTGGCGGGCTAATACTATTTATTAGGCAAATATATGCAAGATGTGCATGAATCGAGTCATTGAGGTGCACTTTAATCCTTACACCACACCGGTTCGACAAAGTGACACGAATGTCAAAAAGTCAAATATATTTTATTCAATACAATCACAAGGATCTCTTTGAAACGTCTTACATACTAGGTGAATTTTAGGTGCCAATTCCTTCTAACCCAAGCTCGAGAAGAACTGGCAAGAAACTCGTCCTGGTCCTAGCGCTTTTTGACATGACCCATCTTATAACTACCTTACCTACGAAAAACTAATACAAGAGAGTTTATAAATTTTAAATGTGTCGGTTAACTGTCTGAGGGCAGAGCAACATAAGGCCATGCATTCTTATCAATAATATAGTCATTTATATTATAATACGCTTTCTTCAAAAGACTACCCTTTACGTAAGCTTTAAATTTCTTAATAGGTAGATTAGTTACATTTACAGGAGAAAGCTTATTATAGAAGCACCGTGTTCCATGATAAGAAGAAGAAGGCATATCCTATATATTTTGTCCATCCTGCTTGACCAGCATCTACAACAAACGTGAACTTGTAATAACAATGATTTACTTTGTTACAGTGGGCTCAATTTCCAAGATCTGATCGTACGACAAGGTGCTATTGACTCTCCTCCTAAGACCCCGTTCATCTTGGGCTTTGAATGCGCCGGTGAGATCGAGCAGATCGGAGAAGGCGTCACTAACTTCAAAGTGAGTTTTCTTAAAGGTCTAGAACACGCAGCGTTTGTGGCAAATGACGAGTGACGTTATTGTCACGTGCTCGTCTTACGTCTCTCCGAGCAGACAAGAGATATTTGGTCAAACAAAATTCCACTTATCTTGCCTACCGTAAGTACACTAATCGGTTCTTTAAAAACATGTATAAATATAAATCCATATAAATCCACGCAGGTTGGGGACCAGGTCGTAGCACTTCCAGAATACAGAGCATGGGCCGAGCTCGTCTCAGTGCCCGCGCAGTACGTCTACGCACTGCCCGAAGGCATGACAGCATTGGATGCAGTAGCTGTAACCACCAACTACGTGGTCGCTTACCTACTGCTGTTCGAGATGGCTAATCTTACTCCGGGCAAGAGTCTCCTGGTCCATTCTGCTGGAGGCGGTGTGGTAAGTGTTTGTGAACTTTGTTAGTCCTCACATTCTTCTTAGTCCAGCCATGCTATTATAACGTAGTATTTACGACGAATCATCGACTAAAACAATAAAAATGTAGTTCCGAATTAACGCCAATACAATAAAGTCAAATACTACATTTTAAAGCAGTAAATGTTGTGTTTGCCTGCCCTCGTACTCAATTAGTCCTGCCTGTGGTTATTTTTAAGGCGAGTTAGAACCTGAACTCCAAAGTTCTTATGTCCACGTCAAGTGCCGGAGCTATTAAAGTGTTAATGGTAGTTGTTGATGTGATATGGAGCAGTAAAGTCAAACATTCTATTTGTGAGTAAAATGGAGTAAAATGGTGGCCAGCCAGACGATTCATTGTTAAAGATTATTTCAGCACAAACACTTTTCAAACAGCCGAAATGTTAATCAGATATTTGCCAGAAGGGTTAGGGGTTAGGTAGTTAAAATGAAGATCACGTGAAAATGTGCAAAGCCGAAAATAATTTCAGTATCATTGACCTCGGCTCTGCTGAATGTCTGATGTGTGTGAGAGCTTAATGAGCGCGCCAACAATGCACTTGTCTAATTGTTGCTCTGTATCGGGTGAGAAAAAATTGCCTGGAATGTTCTAGGTATGACGTCATCATACCTTAGCGTGTCAACGACCTATATGGTAGGATTGGGTGGGGTTCGGACGTTAATTAGCAACATTCGTTTTGAGGGGGAATCAATTTATAGGGAAATGACCCGTAGGTACGTGGAAACTACTAATTCTATTAGTCAATATGCTGTAATTACTGTTAAAATTTACATTGATGGTACCTAGACATTTGTACATAAAGCTTTTAAATTTGTGTTATAATATACGCAATGGACTGCAACAATGAGATATCTGATAAAAAAGAACTAAATGAATACCAATTGTAAACCTTTGTTTATAAAGTGTGAACATACTGAAGCAATACTTTTAGGTTTACCACACGCACAATTAGATATTTTAACTTGTTTATCCTCTCTGGGTTTGACGTGTGTATGATTAGCACAGACTACAGAGGCTGCTAGATAAAACAAACAAAAGAGTTACGAAACTGATCTTTCTAATAGCTTCTTGTGCAATGCTAATTATGAATTGGGCTAATCAGGGCGGTACTTATTTTTAATTGACTACCAATACCGCCGGAATTCGGTCTGATCCAAGTATTCAGAGGAAAAAAGAATGATAACGGTGCTCTCTCTTCTTTTCCATTATATGTAGGTACCATTATTTCGGTAAGGGAGAATGATCTCAAACATTTATGAACGGATTTTATTATTGCTGCAATGTAAAAGCCTGTAGGTATGTAAAATTTTACGGGAAAATTGTGCCTCAGTCACAAATTCATACTAATATTATAAATGCGTAAGTGTCTCGGTCTGTCTGTTTGTTACGTTTTCATGGCTAAACGGCTGAACGGGTCTTGATGAAATTTGGTAAGAGGATGTATTGCATTCGGGAGAAAAACATCGGCTTCTTTTCGTCTCAAAAAACAACCTTGAAGGGGGTAAATAGGGGATGAAAGTTTGTTTGTGCAACTCATATTTTCTTATGGGATCTGAAAATTCATATTTTGGGTTTTTGTAAGAAATAAAGAAATACGTGTTTCAACGTTTTTGCAAAAACATCCCCGAAGGGTGTAAAATAGAGGGTTAAACTTAAGAGATGTTTTTTAGATGAAAAGAATGCATTCCTTATAAAAAAAGGTCCTAAGTATACGCGTACGAAGTCGCAGCTAGTTACTTACTTATCTTATAGTTCAATGTTATATCATTTAAGAACTCATGCAAGTTTTCAGTAGACAAAGAATGCACGCGTAGGAGTCACATTACTGCACGAGAGCCCTAACTCTAACATTATAATCTTAATGATGGTTGAGATGCCATGCTAAATGATAAATTAAAACTACTGGTCTTGACACCCGTGTTAAACAGGACTAGGTCAGCCTTCGTCTATTGTACTAATTTAATAGCATAGGATATAATAGTATAACTTAGTTATTAGTATAGAATTGAATTGAATATCATTTATTTGGTACACACACAAAGAAATGAAAGTAAAGCATACATATAAATCGAAGACAGGACTTTACTGTCTTACTGTTTGGTAACAAATAAAACAAAAATAAATAATCCTCAGACAGATGGGCAGACAAAACAGACCTGTGCGATGTGATTGATTTATTGTCAACCAACGCAATGCCTAAACAGCAAACCAGAAATGAAGGCTGTTGATCAATTGTGTCCGACTAGACACAGATTCCAGAAATGTATCCCCTAGGTAGCTAGATATTTGTAAGGCAACAACCAAAAGTAGTTTCAGTTATATCACCAGTTCATTATGATTGTAGTAGAATCACTTAGAGATAAGTTTAAAGAAATTAATATTATGACAGTGCCTTGTCAGTATATATACGAAAATTTAATGTATGTGCACAAAAATGTTCATTTATTAAAAAAAAAATTGCGATAATCATAGTATTAACACTAGAAATAAAGATAAACTCGCTGTTCCCACTGTTAGGCTCGCTAAAGTTAATAAGTCTTTTATAAGGCAATGTGTACGCTTCTATAACAAGGTCCCAAGCGACGTGTTAGATTTGTCGATTGGCAAATTTAAAAACGTAATTAAACATAAACTGTCTATTAAAGCATATTATAAAATATCTGATTATTTAGAAGACAAAAAAGCTTGGGATGAATCTGCTCCAACTCGACTCGGCATCCGTAACAAAATTGTCAAGGATCATACAAAAAAGTGTTAAGACCAGACAAGTTTCTTGCCGGATTCTTCTTGAACTGGGGTTAGGAGGAACCGGCACCTAGATTCACTAGCATGTAAGAAGACGATTCAAAGTGGTCCTTGTGATTGTAATGAATAAAGTTATTTTGAATTTTGAATTTTGAGTTTTTGTTGTACTTACAATTATTTTTTACCAATAGGGACAAGCGGTAGCTCAGCTCGCTAAGACAGTGAACGACGTGACTGTCTTCGGAGTCTGCTCCAAGACCAAGCACGAGGCTTTGAAGGCAAACAACAACAACATTGATCATCTCCTGGAGAGGGGCAGCGACTATACTAGCGAAGTCAGGAAGTAAGTAACTCATTTCTAAGAACACTGTCTTTTTTTTCAATCAGTTTTCATATTTGTACTGTGTTGATTATTAGTTCATGTCATTTGTTTTTCCAAGAGATTATAAACACTATAGTCATCAAAACTGTGTAATATTGTGTAAGTGTAATATTAGAATTGAAATACGAAGATCTTTGTCAACTAGAAGCAGGTAAGTGTGTTTCCAAAACGCATTGAACACTAGATTCACACTTCCGACTGCAAAAAAGCGGAGAACTAAAATTATGATGGGATAACGTTATGAAGCTATCATTTATAAGATGTAGATGCAAGTAAGTAAATATTTAAAAGCACGAAAGAGAGATCCTTAAAGCAAAAAAAAAGCGGGCAGTGATAAATTAGAAACATCTGCCCGTTATGCCAAAAACGAAATGCAAGGTGTGAATCAGATCTGCAGCTGCCCCGAAGCTGACGCTAACTCGTGAACCTCTTGTGATATAAGAAAGAAGTAAATAAAAACGAGAATTTTAAATATAGTGCGGTAAATCAAATTATATTAAATAGGTATATCCCACTCGAGTATCATAGCCTTGAGATGCCTTGCGATTTATGATCCAACAATTTGAATAAAGATACCCTTCGACAATTTAATGAGATCATAAAATTGGTAGGCAGTATGAAATTCGATCATGCAAAAAGTTTGAAACAGATGCCAATTTAAAATGTGCTCAGTTTTGATAGGAAGCGATAAAAAACTCGTCCACATTAGAGTCACCTGCTTGCGGATGCTTACTTTTTGTGTCTTCGATAACATAATTTAAATATGAGAATGAAACAAAAACGAATAACAAAGATAACGATAATTTGAGTTGGAATTCTTAAAACGAAGGGATGGATCGGAATCATGATATCATGCGAGTTTAAAATAACTAAACCGTTCGCCGGCCCTTCATCTCCTCACTAATAATATACCTTTGTTTATGTTAAACATGTGAACTTACAATGTGAGAATTTTTACGTCAGTGTATTCACATTATTGTCACTATAAATTTCGTCTACCGAGATTTGAATTCTTCATTGTAAATATTAGCTTTTGCTTCCATTGCTTCCTTTTTATGCGAAGAAAATGTAGCTTTTTTTACGGCGCACTTCGTTTTCCCTCACATAAACGAGTGAAATGACCCATTCCGGCCTAAACGGAAATAAATGGAGTAAAAGAAGCGAACACAATGCGCAACGGCAGGTACCTACCTAACCGAGTGCATGTGTCCGTGTTACCGGGGAATGAATCAGTTTAGCTCGCATATTTCAACAACAATAATCTGGATCCTCGCCCCACTTGTTCCACAGCAAATGAACTAAATTGTTCCCGATCCCAAGCTTTGTTAATTGGTGGTCATTACAGTTACATATTTCAGTGCCCGGGTCCGTGTGATATGAGCTTGGCTAGTGCAACTTGACCCATCTTGCTTTTCTATTCAACGCTTTAGGTGTCCCAAAGTCTTGAGGTCTCATCAACTTGGTCGTTCACGTTAATTGTTCCGTTTATAACCCGCTCCTTAGGGCAGCTGCTTCGTAACAAGCGCGGCATTTAATTCTCGTAAATAGACAAAGATATTTTTATATCTGGTAGCTCTTCATAGAGTAAACAGAGGAGCCACGCAAGTTCAATGTAAATAAACACAATGTTATGTACTCGTACGTAGAAAAATGGTAGATTTTATAGAGAACAGGTAGGTAATTGGAATGCAAATAGGACGTATAATATTCAATAAACAGTTCTAACAGTTGTTTTAAGTAGATTGGCATTCCGCAAGTTCCTGCGATCTAATCTACGGTTAAAAGCGAAGCGTAGGTAGATAAGTAGGAACAGGAACCCACATTACGCATTATCGCATTGCGGGACTATGGGTTATGGGTTATACATAAACTTTTTGAAAAACAAATTATATTAGCTTTTAACCGTTGTAATAATTGTCAGGGTGTCCGCCGATGGAGTAGACATTGTACTGGACTGTCTGTGCGGGGAAGAGTGCAACCGCGGGTATCAGCTGCTGAAGCCGATGGGCCGATACATACTCTATGGTAAGTTTATTACTGAACTACAATACCTTATAGTAAAACCCATACAACATTCTCGACTGTAGGTGTCTTGGCGGAGCAGACAGATTCGATTATATCTACAGCCGCATGGCATCTACATACATAATAATTACGTTTTAAAAACTAAAAAGAAAATCTTCTTTATATTATATAAGTACATATACGAAATTACATTTAAAATTCAAATTTCTATGGGACCAATCACAAAGTATATCCTTTCGCATCAAAAAATATTTTTCAAATCCGTTCATAGATGACGCAGTTATGAGTTAACAAATATAAAAAAAAACTTAATTGAGAACATCCTAATTTTTTGAAGTCCGTTAAAAGTAGCCTTAAATTATTCCAAGTCACTTACTAGATTTTATATCCATCTCATATCACATATTTTACCAAGCGTGGTGTTTAAGTATGCTCTATCCTTGTCATTCTAATGCCAAAAAATAAAGATGGCAACAGATTTAAACAACACATTCGCTAGTGTGTTATTTTATGATATACCTTAAATTCAAATCAGTTTCAGCCGTTACGGCGCGATTGAGCCACAAAAAAATCTTAGCATACAAACATCCACACAAACTTCCGCATTATTATAATACCTAGACTTACCTATTTAAGGCGATTCTCTGATCTTTCCCTGAATTATCTTGACGCATATTCACGGCGCTCAAATGGCGATTTTTTATCAGCAAAACATTCAATTATGAAATTCTGAAATAAGTTAATGGGTAATGTTTTTATATGCTTAGTTTCCAGCTATTAGTGTACGCTGCAAGTTAAAACAACGTCAACTTTACGAAAATAATGATTATTGAATATTTTAGACTTTATTTCTTAATTAAATTGTAAAGCTAACAATTAATAAATAAACAATTTGAAACGAGGAAGAAGGAGGCATAATATTGAAAATACATACCATATATCTTTTATAACTGCTATTCCATCGATTAACGAACAGATACTAAATAGCGGTAAAAGAAAAGAGTAGTTTTTTCCATATAAAGGTTCATTTGGTGAGGGCATCGTCTTAATAGGACGATTTACAAACTAAAAAGACATACTACATGCCACATACCCGTATTGATAATTTATTGCAAGTTTTGATAAATAAAGCCCGACACTTTGTCTTAAATGTTGATGGTCTTCTAAGGAGTTTACTAAAGATGTTTAGGTTGCACTTCCGCGTATTCTTCGTCCATTGAACCGTAGGTATCCTAGTAACTTCTAAACAACCTTTGAATGAAATGAAAAACAGAGTTGCACTAAGGTATGTTCAGTTCAGTAAGCAAGTTCAGTTATAAAATCATATATGTAAATTGTTTTTCAAGTGATAACTTCTTATGGGAGGGTAAACCGCTTCGTTACGTAACGCGTTACGGTGCTATTCTGTCTGGTTTCCCTTTCTCTGACGCATACAGCAGCGGTAGGCAGGCTCCTCCTATGCCCACCCTCCTCTAACCCAGAGCGCTAGTTAGATTAGTTTAAGTTATCACTTTTGTCGGGCGTCCCGAGACGCACACTTTTTTTGTAATTTTTTTGTTGTAAATGTATCCCTTCATTGGATTGATGAATCGTTATCTTGGTGACATTTTACGGTCGTAATAATTGAACATAAAGCATGTTCGATTAGACGCAGATAAATAGTTAGTAATAGTTTCATCGGCCGCCATTTTACTAGGATCACAGTAGAAAATTATTTATATTAGATGCTAGCGACTAGGATTACAATCCTTTTGGATTAATCTGTACAAGACATGTCCGGCTTTATGGCCTTCCGTCCGGATTTTTTAACAGTCGATTGAGACAAAGTCTTTCAACTAAATGATAGCAGCGCAGTGCCGCGCAGAATCCAAAAACAAAGCGGTAGGTCTTTATTTTATTCCAAGAGTGTACGGTTCAATTTTCAAGTTTCTAAACCTAAACAATAAGAAGTTTCATACAAACCTTTTAACTTATTTGAGAATGCCACTGCTATGGGCGATTTGACCGTCTCATGATCTAGGACATAATACCAAAGCCTGTATACAACTCTGCTTAAGCGTAGCTAAAACAATGGTGTTTATCACAGGATCATCTAACATCGTGACCGGGGAGACCAAGAGCTTCTTCAGCGCCGCGCGTGCTGTGAGTATTTAATCATATAAGTAATTATCTGATCGATTTAACTTGTGCTTTGGTGGGAAATACCAAACGAGCAACGATATCGTTTAATTCGCTTATTTTTCTTCTAGAAACCTAATGTATTATTGTTACCTGTCCAAAATAGTGGTGGCAAGTAGACAAGGTGTCTCCTATCAAGCTCTTCGATGAGAATAAGAGCCTTGCCGGTTTGAACCTGCGGCACCTGCTGTTCCAACAAGGCCGTGCCGAGTATGTGCGTCGCGCTGTTGAGCGCGTCTTCGCTCTGTGGGGCGAGGGCAAGGTCAAGCCACTGGTTGACTCCACCTGGGCCCTTGAAGACGTAAGTATACACATGCAAATAGATACCCTAGCTAGCACTGACAACGCACCCGATAAGTCAAACAAGCTATTTTACATAACACCTTGGGTTGTTGATAACCAAGCTCCATGTTATGCAAATTATGCAATATTTTTAGTCAACCGATTGTTTCTAGCATAAAGTATGTTTATATCTGTAATTCATTCTTCTGATAGGTTGGTGAAGCTATGCAAAAGATGCATGACCGCAAAAACATTGGCAAGCTGGTCCTGGACCCATCTCTTGAGCCCAAACCCAAGCCCGCCACACCAGCCAAAGGCAAATCTGGAAAGGAAAAGAAACCCGCCAAAGAAAACTCAGAGGACAAGAAGGACAAGGAAGCTAAGGAAGAAGAGAAGAAGCCCGCTGAGAATGGTGAAAAGAATGGTGAGCAGAATGGTGAGCAGAACGGTGAGAAGAACGGTGAAGAACCGCTCACTAACGGTAGCGATGAAGGTATGTCTCGAACCATGACCAGGCATGCGTAAGCGTAGAAGCTTCACATTTATTCATAAGTACTTGTTTATTTTTTGGCTTTTATGTTTGATATTACTACGCACGCATCGATTGGCTAAACGCATTCGCAACGGCTTTGCAGCAGCCGTATTAGTTACAGCCTTTAGACTTGCATATAGATCAACTTTTCAGGTTATTTGAAAACGCTTTACGCCGATTAATGTCGTCTGTTTAGGATATCAACCGAAGCTGAATGCAGAGCTATCATATTCTATTATGTAGTATGCCTTATTTATGACTCTTTAGGAATACCAAAACATATCTAGAGACATCATTTTCTAGATAGATCACACACTATGGTGTCTGTTTTAGCACTTCACAGCTTCGTCCTTTATTTATATCAGCTTTATATTTTACGTACACTAAAACAATTTTATGATCACGGTTTATTACAAGAAACAAGATCTAAAGGCTGTACAACGTTTAGCCAAGGCGGCTTGGTCATGCGAAGTCGGGAAAGAGATCGTCGATAGGATACAGATATAGTGCATTCAATGTATTCTCAGATATATCTACATTTTCTCATGTTTGTGAAAAGCTATAATTGGCAATATAATGTTGAACCATCGCCACATCTTTGCGCTTTAAGAAAACACTTTTAAAAGCTATTACTAACATGCTTACTACTATTTTGAATTACATACCTACTTAGTAAACTCTATACATATTTATACTCATATATATACAATCAGAATGTACCCGTAATCTACATTACCTATTGCGTCTAATCATGCCTAAATTATTAGTAACGCAATCATTAGAACATTTACTAATCGTTTAGTAGTGTTGAGGTTTCTTTGATATCATAAACTTGACTGATTTGTTTTATACTTTGTTAAATTTTTCAGAGTCTAAGGAGAAAGAGAAAGAATCAAGCTGAATTGTTTCTCCTGAGGACTGAACAAACAAACCACCGCCAATTGATTTATTTTAGAAGTTGTTGCTGCTCGTTTACCGACATTATTGCGCCGGTGCCTTGCTAGCGCTTCGTACAACCGGTGCATCCAACTATACACAATGTTGCCTGATGTTTATGTTTTTAAGTCTGATAGACATTGTTTCGTCACAATCATCAAACCATCGATATTGTCGCCATTCGATCTATCGATAAAGCAATGTCCCTCTTACTCTAAGTTTAGTTGTAAAACGCAAGATGTATGACTATTAATCCCATTCTTTTGAGTTTTAGTTAGTGGTACTATAAAAAAGTCCTCTGATATGACAGCGAAATTAACAATGAAATTCTATTTTTTTAAACAGTTTTTTTTATTTTTGGCCTAAGTTAGAAATTGTTTCGATACATACAAGTCTTTTATTATAGTTTAATGTTTAAGACTTTATTTTTAAGATGAGATATTTTAATCTGCAGTTATTTTGAATGGCTATTATATATCTAGGTGCAGAAATGCTTAATCTTTATGTATGTTAAGCTTTAATATTTTATTAGTAAATATTTAAAAATTTGGCCCAAGAGACCCACACCCGCCCTCGGGCCCCGGTCCGAATCCACTCGTCGCCTCATCACACCGCTGCTCTCTACTCCAACGGATAAACTATGGATACCGTCAGTGTGATATTTTGTACTAGAAATGTTAGTTGTTTTGTGGTATTTTGATGCTGCATAGACGTGACAGTTTTTATTTTTTACTTACCATAAAATACGGTTATTTTATATTTTTTATACATAAAGATTTTGTAAATTATTTTATAGTTAAGAAAAGATTTTGACAGAATTTATTTTGAACGCACCAGTCATTGTGCGGTGAGGAGACTCGTCCGTCTCGGGACGCTCCCGAGACACGCACGGCTCGGGGCGAGCTTATCATCGAAATTGTCGAGTATTTTTGTGGCTAACTGTAAGTTAATTCAATGTAATCGATGTCATCTTCGGTGTAAGTCATATTTTTATATTCCAAATGACTGTACTCCCATGTTAGAAGCTTTTGTAACTTTACACAAATATCACATATCTAATAACAAACACTCTCTAATATTTTGATACCAATATTCACTGCATTTCTTTTGATATCTAGCGTTATTTTCTTAAGGTTGTAAGCGACGATTTACCGCCATATAATGTACTTTTATGGTTATAGGTGTATGTACCCAGTACTATTAAATTAATCTGTGTAACACATATCATGCGGATGTAAAATGTAACTCTGAGAGGCTGAACGTAGTCCGGTCCGCCGGAGAAAATCTCACTTCCCAAAGCTGCTCAAATAGAACGCACGTACGGCGCTCACGGATCTTAAGCTCGAAAAGACCGCTGCTGCACTGACTCCTTTGACAGACTCAAATTTTTATAAAAGTTTTACCCTTTTTGAACTATTTTGCATGGGCCTAGTTGCGTGAGCGCAAGTACAAATCATGGTTTTGGTACGGCAATGCCGTCTCCGCCGTAGGTTGTGAGGTACTCGCGAGAGACGACACGGATCTTAGATAGCTTTTGTATTGTGTAAAATCACGAGTGGCAGGACTGCAGCTGGCGCTTTTTTTATCGTACGGTGGCTTGGTGCTAGTTTCGTACCGTATGCGGATATCTCGCTTCAGTGTCTCGGACCAATATCTAAGCTAATTTTAGTCTTCTTATCCAGTATCTTATCTTCGCTTTGTGTGTCAAATATGTGCGAATTTTTATGTAAACATATTTAATTAATTGTATATCGACCTGTATAATGGTTTAGAATTATCTCAGAATTTTCATCTGTAAGAATATTATGGAATTCAATAGTATTGAGGGCTGGAGTGACCGCGCCGTGGAATGTGTCCAAATTGTTGTAGGTTAGTATCAAAAAAATTGATGCCAATATTTATTGACTAAAAAAGAATGGAAGCTCCAAGCGTAGTGGTAACCGGTGCCGTCACGCCAGCGTATCAACAGGCTGAGTCGTTAATGTATTACACAGTTATTTTTGTAAGGGCGGGCCAGTGTGATATCTATACTATGAAATGGATTAATAAATATGTATGATCTGTAAAAATGCTTATGGATGCCTTTCATTTTGAGACCCTTTTAGATCCCAATAAAGTTTAGGTAGATAAGATACATACTCGTAGGTAACTACTTATTAATAACCAATAAAGGAAGGCAGAGAACAGAAGGTCAGTTGGTATCATACAGTAAAACAAAGAAAACATAGTAAGATATATTACGTTATTCATGATTTATTCCAAATAATCGCAAGCATCGGCGATCAGATGACAATCCACTAAATGCGTCATGTTCCTGGTCCCACAGAAATGACAAAAACATAAGGAAGATAGACCTAAATACACGCAAAAAAATCATTGCTCTAAAAAAAATGTCGTAAACAAAAAAATATTTAAGAAAATGATTTCATAATTAATCTATGCCTTAACCTTTGCCCTGACACAGTTTACTATAACGATCAATAGTTTTCTATAATCTTCATTTGTGATGCCAGCGAAAAATGAAACTATGCATCAACAGGCCACTTGTAATTCATCTTATTTCAGGAATTAATCCAAATAGATGCCATAGACAACGACATTGGCGAAAAGATGACAGTTCTCAAAGTTATGCGAGGCAAAGGCATCCCGTTCGTAATCCCAGAGGAAAGAATGGAATACGTGGACGCCTTGGTTTCTCCGCTGCCCGATGCTAACTGACACTATGATTCTGTATCTGCAACAAATAATTTAAATATGAGCTCGTTCTACCGAGTCGGTGGTACTCGAACTGTGTCGTAAAGTCCGGAGAAATAAAAAATCGGACCGGTGCGATGTTTAAGAAGCCAAGCATATCCTGTCAAAGCTGGACATGGTTGGTACCACTACTTGGTAAGTTAACCTAACCAAATGAAAAGTTAAAAGGCTGATTACTTCTGATGCGATTCAGATAAGAGAAGACTACTCTTCAAAACGATTAAACTATGTATCGGGTCAATAAACGTAGAAAAACGTACTATTAGCCACATCGCTTCAACTCGTTTTGAACAATGGAAGGACTAATATTACTTACTCTCAAGCCTCCACAACAGACAATACGGTACCTAATTGAGTTGAATTGAATTTGACAACTAAAACTTTCTTGCAAGTATCAAGAACTATCGTAGGTTCCCTACCTACGTAGGTACTTTAGTAGGAACCTATTACTTCTATACCTACCCAGTCAATCTCGAGATAGGTAGGTAAGAGGTAGGAGATGAGCATAATACCTATCAACTACTTTTTAATTAATTAATTTATTATTAACTAGTACGAACATGTCAATAACACAAAAACAATTAATTAAAAAAAGAAACCTTAAATGATAATAAAAATTATAACTGGTAGTAAAGTAAGCATATACACACTCAAACAGACTTCTCACAGAACCTAAGACATTCAGATAAAATTACCTTCCATCCGTCCGCAAACACCATCACATTCATTTTTAAGTTACCTACATACTAGTGGTCTGCCTCGGCTTCAAACGGGTGCACGTATTATTGCACGCGCGTACATTACCTATTGCAGTAGGGATCCCTAATTTTCAATATAGCATAAGTATTGTTAGATGCTGATAATGTAGCTCTATAGGTGATAGAATTTTTAAAATCGGGTAAGTAGTTTTTTAGTTTATCCATTAGGTACAAACACAACATATCGAATCTTTTCTCTTTATAATATTAATTTAGATTATTTGTACATAAGGCTCTAACTGCCTGGCTAACAATAATAATAGTCAAAACCAATTGAATTATAGTTTGCCAACCCTGGTGACGATGTTTTAAGCCGCAATGGTAGTCTCCATCATGGGAAGAAACCTACCTAACTTGTACTAACCTAACGACGAACCGTCATGGCTCAGTATTTAGTTTTCAAACCTGGGTACCTAGGTTCTTAATTACATAGTAGGTACAGTACAGACATCATGCATGAATCACATACGCAAAATGATAAATGCACGCAACGTGGCCGGGCGGCCGGCTCCAGACAATAATGTGGGGAGCAAGGTACGGGCACGAAGCGCATGCGCGGGGAAAATCAATGACCAGGAAACTCCAGGAGCAAAATGAAGCAAAATAAATGTGCTTTTCAAATCTTGCGTGATATTAGGTACTCGTAAGTCTGTGCGTCCCAGCCTAGCATATAAATAGAGCACGACAAAGTATTCCTAGATATTCCATTCAAATTTTTCTATTAAGTAGCTTACGCATAAAACACAACCTCGCCATCTCCAGTATGGTATGGTATGAGTAAGGGACTAGGGGTGGGTAGGTAATTAAACAGCTAAGACCGTACTAAAGTCAGAACTAGGACTTTGGAGAAACGCATACCTATTAGCTAAGATCCTCTGTTGTGGTATGGGTAATGTGTAGCAGCGAATCTTGGAGCGTAGATGCAAATTATTTCACCTTTGTTTACTGCAACAGTACAAAAAGGACTAAGCCGAAACTCCGGTGATGGACGGCAGGATGTACGAGCACCTTCATCATTTTACTACATTATATAAATTTTTGATAATTTTATAGGTATTTCGAGCATGGCCGACAATCACTGAACCAATTTCGTGCCTAAAAATGCTACCTACACGATTTCGTAGTTCGCGGGCTCAAGAAACGAGTATTAAACATAAAAACATGTAGTATTACTCTATGGTAGTTAATGCGAATGACGTATAACACATTCTCCAAAAAAATACGCATCCTAGTAGGTATTACTCTATGCACCAAAAAGAATACTATGCGTGTATTATGTAACTTCCTTGCTATGGACCTACATACGAATACGACGACAGTAAAAACCTAGCGACTCACCTGTCATATTTTTCTTCTTTAACTGCGCTGCGTATCATTTCAGCCAGTGTCGTGCAGAGTTCTGGAACAATTTTCTCGCTATATTCAGCTTCCTCCAATTCAGAATCCACAATCCGCTTGAGAATCTTCTGGACATTTTCCACGCTGAAACGGTTTCTTGAGTTGAGCTGGTAAGTTGGTTGGTAGGTCCGCACCTGTTTAGGTTTTGGCTCCGTCATAATTTGTGTGGGTAGTTTGATCAATACCTACTCACTGATGTACCTACATCTACGTATCTACGTAACTATGTAGGTAGGTACTTACAAGTACATCTGTGCTGTGATCCAGCTCTATCGTTTGAGGGTTGGTAAAAATGTAGGTACCTACTTACTTACCTACCTACCTACCTTTTTGACCTACCTACCTACCATGCACAAATTTGTTGGTTTAGGTAAGTACCTACCTACCCTTTTGGAAGGGAAGCCGTGGATAAGAATTTGCAAGAATAGAGGAAACACATTATGTGGTACCCATAACACAAGCTCTGCTTACTTTGGGGCCAGATGATGCTGTGTGAAATGTCCGGGATTATTTATTTATTTTATTTTTATTTATTCAGTACTTAACCAGTTTGAGTTTATTACTCGCACGTCGACCATAACTCAATCTCTGAACTGAAAAAGATCTTATGTAAGATCTTCTGCTACGGAAAGATGTTTTGGATAAACGCCTTGTTTCCTCAGACATCTTTTATGTTGGAAGATGTTCAAAATATTTCAATGTGACATTGATTTCTAGGCACCCAAATCCAAACCAACTAGAACTTGTCGTTCGGTCGCCATCTATTGCCGCGTAGCAACGACATTCAAGTAGGACGCCATCTATTAAGCAATACTATATTAAAAGTTTCCCTAGCTCACCTTTGTCATACCATTTTATGTGACAATGTCAATGTCAGCAATAGAGTCAGCTGTTTGTTGATTGATTTAGTTCCGTGCAGTTTCGTCCATGCGTCCATAGAGTACTAAATACTCTGTGGTCCATTTTATTTTTTCCCAGGTTTCTTGTTGTGTTGTGACTTGTGTTGATTGATGTGATGCCTGCTGCCTTGCCTGCTGATCTGATCTGATGGTGGGCAATGGAGGCTATAATTCCGTGTTTTTGTCACATTGTTTTTGCTAATTGAATTTTGTATCTACTCTATTTTACGTTTTTATTTACCGGAAACTAAAGTTTAACCGTTGTTTGTATTAGAGACGGTGCTCTAACTATGTTTATCAGTGCTATCATCGCATAATATAATCATTGCGTGAGAATGAAGACACTTTCGATCTTTTGGAGTAGGTTCTAACACTTAATATAAATAAACATTATTTTTAGATAAAGACTACAGAGGCAATGCAATGGAAAATAAAGTGGATCGTCACTCGTCTGCGATGTTAAAGACTATTAATTTATGATTAATAACCAAAATTCATAATCCGTACAAACTTTGGCTAAGAAGGAACTAAAATGAGCCGACAAATATCAATTGATTCGTATTTTAAGGCGAAATCTAGCTTAGCTCCTTCAGGCATAAAAATAATGAATGGAAATATGAATGGGGCAAAGAAACGCCGCAGCTTGAGCTTGATAAAAAATCCGATAATTCTAAAAACTCCAAAACAAACCACTCATAGTAAAAGTGAAATAAGAAAAGAGGCTGAAGTAATATGCCTGAGCAGTGATGACGAAAATGCACCATCACTGACTGATGAATCACAGAAATTAATTCAAAATAGCATCACAATATTAAATGATAGTGTTGGTTCTAATTCCTCTCAGACAACCATCATCTACAGTTTGACCCCTCAAACTCCAGTGAAATCGCCCCGAAAAACCCCACAGTCTGTTTCAAGCGACAGCTTCCAAAGTCCTGGCTCAAAAAAGTTTTACTCACCAACTAAGAAGCGCAATGTTATAAAAAGAACACCAGTAAAGAGAAACTTAGCTCGTGAGTCTTTCATACAGCCACAGGTGTTTTCTGATGATGCTTTATTTCAAAAAGCATGTGAAGGCATGGATGACAAAAGTAAGTTTTATATGAAAAGCTATAAGCTTTGCCCTGTGGCTTTGCTCATGGGGTCAGTAGATAATTAGGTAACCTGTAATAGTATTCTAGTTCCTCTAGTATATTTTATTTTTTTATATTATATTATACATAATATTCCAAAATATTGTAGACATGGTACTTGGTGCGTGGACTTGTTTCCGCAACTAGGCTACAGGTGGGCCCTTTTTGCGTGACGGGTGGAGGTTGTTACTCCAGCCACCCGATGTCCACCAGGATAGCCAGCAGCTTGTTCACGTCGGCGCAGGCGTCCCTGGGTGTCCTCGGTGTTCCTAGGTGTTGAGCTCGTTGGGGTTGCATGCTGCTGCACTCTATGAGTATGTGTGCAGCTTTTTTCTCCTCGCTCAACACCCTCTGCATAATGGGCTGTCTCTAACACCCAGTGTAAATAGATGTATGTTTAGTTAGCAGTGACCTGTGACAATACCGACTATAAGTCGCAGTTTGTCACGTTTAAAACTGAGGAGTTTTCGGGAGTATCCGGGATTTAGATCCGGGAAAGCCTCCTTCGACTGCCTGCAGCCTTCCGTACTTGCCCAGTAGTCATTATGCAGCTTGGTTGTTTGTTGGCGGATCTAGGAAAGTGCCTGGCTATAAGGGAGGGGGATTATTGGCTTTGGCCCTGCCGGTCGCAGGTCCGAGCCTCTTTTAGCCAGGACGTCGGCCTCGTCATTACCTCTGGATCCACTGTGTCCCTTGATCCTTTTTCGAGAGTGACTTTGTTGGACCTACTCACCTCCTCTAGCAGTTTGTGGCATTGTGAGGTTAGACCAGAGTTATGTTTGCACCTGTTGAGTGCATGTAGTATCGCATCTTCTTACTTCGCTTGTCTTTGAGCTGTCACTCGGCTCTTCGTGTAATTGTTTAGTGAAGTTTTTTGAATAAGAGTGCTTTTTGAGTGTCCTGTCGTAGAGTGATAGGAGCATGTGGTTTGCGCCCGCATACTCTTTTATTATGTTCGGGTGCTGTGCCTGTGTTTCCTGTTCCCAGAGTTTTAAAGTCCACAGTCTGTGAGCTGCTGCAGCAGCTTCTTGTTGCATGTGTAGGTGTAAAGGTGTTAGACCTATTAGTGCCTCAAGAGCTACCATTGGGGCAGTTCTCATGCACCCTGTGACCGCCACACAGACTAGTCTGGAACTTATGTAGTCTATTTGTGGTGGTGGTTTGTTTTGTTCTGGGCCACCAGACTATAGCACCGTAGGCTAACGAGGGCCTAATTACGGTGTTGTACAGCCATAGGGTAATTTTTGGGGATAGACCCCAGGATTTACCTATCATTTTGCGGCATTGCCAGAATGATATGGTGGCTTTTTGTATTTTGTTATCTAAGTGTTTGGCCTAGTTTAGTTTGCAGTCCATTGTTATGCCTAGGTATTTGACTTCGGGGGACAATTTTAACTGGGTATCGAAAAGGACCGGAAGTCGGTAGGTTCCTAGGTTTCGTTTGTTGGTGAACATTACAAGTTCTGTCTTAGCTGGGTTTACTGTTAGCTCTTTGTCTGTACACCAAGACTCGACGACCTTTAGCGCATTGTTCATAATGTTGCACGCCACACTAGCGAAGTGGCCTGATATTAGTATGGTAAAGTCGTCTGCATAGCCCACTGTATAGAAACGTTGGGCGTTCAGTTTGGTGATTAGATTAGAAATATTGTATATCTATTGACTGACCTGTCAGCTCAGTTGGTAGTAGCTCTGCCTTCTGCACTGTAGATCTGTAGGTTGAACAAACTGAACATAGATGAACCCTATGTTCATCTATGTTCAGTTTGTTCTGTGTCTGAGTTTTATAAAGTATCATAACATGTCATTAAAAATTAAGTATTAATGTCAGTCATTTGGTCCCCATAATACAAGCTATTTAGTTAGATTGGGGCTAGCTAGATGGTGTTGTGTGCATTGTCCACCAGTATTTATTCATTTTAATTCATATTAATTATAAAATATGTATAAATAAATAACACCAGACATTTCACACTACATTAATAGAGAATTTTCATCAGGGTGAGTTTGATTCTTAGTCAGCTTGATGCCGCTCGCGTTCGTTGTTCGCATAATACCTGAGTAAAACTTGTGTTAATATTTTCTTCTAAAATTTTCATGGTTTCAAACATAATTTTCACTCAATACAGGATATTTACCATGATATATGAGTTTTTCTGCTTCCCGATATTTCAGCACAGTTGCATGTGCCATGATCACAAGTTAAATGATCAGTTTACCTTCTTAATATCCCATTTAGAGTGAAAATTATGCCTGTGTTAGTTTAGTAGTTGTCTCATGTTCATATCTAATAGTTTCTCTTCATAATATTAGTTTAGAAGTAGGATTTTTAGGTCTTCAAAGTTCTTGTTTTCAAAGTAGGCAAGAACTGAGACAGAAAACAACTGTTACTTACAATGCATACCTCACTTAAGACAACTACAATTTCTGTAATTTTTTAAGATTCTTTCTTGGTTATAGGTATATTCCTCTTAACAATCATCAACAAATATCTGAAAGATGAAACTTTGACACATCTACTTATGGAGACATCACAAGAAATGCTTGGCCGTTGCTTTCAACTTATCAAGCCAGGTATAAGGTTGGTTTGCCGATTGTACTGGAGGCAGTCCGGGTGGTACAGACGTGACCAGCTGATGCAAATCAGTGGTGATAAGAAAATTCCACTTGATGAGGCATCTTTTCAGGAGATGATGATCTCCTTAATCTTGAATAGTTTTATCACAACTTCTATGGTAACTGGTAAGTATGTACCTATTTTCTTATATTATACTCAAGTCGATGTGTATGTATATACATTTTTTTATGTTTGAGCACGCATAACTTCTTACAGAGTTGTCTGACTTTGATAATTCTATTGGAAATGGTATACCCCGAAGTTGGCCCCATATTAATTTGGATAAAAAATACCAACCCTAAGGGTAGGAAAACATGGGATGATTGATTGTTTACTAACTGATTGTAATGTATGACCACGCATAAAAATATTAAATATTAAAGTAATCATAAATTAAGCATGTAGTAATTAGTAAATTATAGCCACAAAAAATGAAAAATAAAAATTGTTTACAAAAAAATTACACCGCCGAAAAAACTGTAAAGCAAAAAATTCTAAACATTTTTATTTAACCTTAATAACTAAGATCTTAATCGAATGTAAGTAAATAATTTTGAGTCGCCAAACAAGCGTAATCTATCGTGTAACTCTTATCTCGTCTAGCGCGGCTCTGCTTTACGAATTTGCTCTCGAATGGGTGCGCCAATGTACCTACTTGTAGTCTCATACCTGAAGTGCAGAGTAGACCAGCGCAGCTGGGCGATTATGGAATCCTGATACTATCAGCTACACAGCGATACTATCATAAAATATTGATACTAACAGCTCTCAGTTACTATTGATGAATTGGTATTACGGAAGGTTGATGTCGAGTGTAACACATGATGTTATATGAATAAAAACTGAGATTGAAATTGAACAAACGTATTACCAATCCATAATATAATGCTAATCGAAACGAATAGATATTGATTGTATCAAGAGTTCCATAATCTTTATGCAGTATTGGTGGTTTCTCGGGATAAAAAGTAGCCTATGTCACCCGGGGATAGTGTAGCTTTCCAACGGTAATAGTAGATTGTTGCACAGCGCAAAGTGAGTTATTAATGCACGAGTGTTATGTTGGTGCCCGAGCGCAAGCGATTAGCGAGGGCACTGAATTAACACGAGTGCATTAATTACTCTCTTTAGCAAGGTGCGTAATTTACTTTTTTTTCAACTACCAATCTACCTACTGTGATAAAATAGGCCTACCTACTCAAACTAAAAATATGAAGAATCAAAGTTTTACAATGGTACGAAATGCGCGACATTTTTTTTTTTTCACCACGTCGGTTTTATTTTGCCGATTTTTATTATCAGCCAGTATCTTTTTGATCTAATGCAAACATTTTATATTAAACTTAATGGGAGATATTAAACCCCTGTGGTAAATTTATATCTAAATAAAAAGTAAAAAAAAGTGCAATAATGAGAATTCATATAACATTACTGCATTGTTTTGGATCTAAGCAAAAAAGACGTCCTTTGTGATTGGTTTTGTAGTGATTTATAATAACATTACTACGTAGTTGAAAGAAAAAGAATTTTTGAAAACGGTCCAGTAGTTTTTATGTTTATTCGTTACACATACAAAAATACAAATCTTTCATCTTTATATTATTAGTGTAGATTTATGATACTATCAAAACGTCAATCAAACAATGTGATAACAGCTTTAAGTTACTGTTAATGAGGTGGTATTACGGAAGGTTCATGTTGATTGTAACACTAGCTGCGTAAATAGAAACCCATTGTATGTAATACCAATCCATCTTGTCAGAACTGGTTCCAGTTACAAATAAACAGTTGAAATAATGCCTAATGCAAATCGAAACTGATAGACATTGGTTGTATCATGAAATACATAATAGGTGTACAAAATTTGATAAAATAAATGTATTATTGATTGCAGGAATAAACAGTATAACTTTTGAAGAATATGCAAAATTATTAAAAGCTGATGAGATCAAGCAAATATGCAAAGACTTGAAGCTCAAAATTCAGTCCAAACAGGATGCAATAGAAGCACTTAGTGCTTTCCGTCGGAAGACATCAATTAGCCAGTACTTTACTGGAGGAGCCCCAACCAATAATGCCAAGCGAGTCATTGATATGTAAGTAGCCAATTTGAACTCACCCTTCTGATTTCATAGTACTTAAGTATCTTATGTATGTGTTTAAAAGTATATATATAAGTATTCTTTTAGTCATATGGTTTACATACAGCTTTGCTTAGTTTGGAGTTAGATGATGCTGTGTGAATAGTCCACCAATATTCATTAATTATTTATAGTATATACTTACTTATTTAAAATTTTCATAAACACGGGTTATGCTCACGTATTATTTTGTCGATGGAGGCACCGACACTGTTTCGATTCATCTAGAGAATCTTCATCAGTGATCAGGGTGAGTTTGACCCGCGGTCCGCTCGTTGCCGCGTAATTTTTTTTTTTTATAATTATTAATTCTTCCCGATATTTTGAGGTTATCTTGTGATCATGGCGCATGCAACTGTGTCGAAATGTCGGGAAGACATAAAACTCGCATATCATAAAAAAAACCCGTTTTGAGTGAAAATTATGTTTAAACACATGATAGTTTCAAAAGTTATATTAACTAAATACAGTAGAGTATTTAGTTAATATAACTTTAACACACAAAAAAAACAAAATGCAACAAAAATACGGCTGTTTAATTATACATTTGGTCTTATATTAATATAAAGATTTTCAACTCCTGATTTTATCTTTGATTTAATTAATTGTGTGGTGTGTAAAATGAAATGCTTAAATCAAAATACTTTGAATTCCAGAATGAAAACAAAAGCAGGACCATGCTACAAGCTCTCAGACGTGGCTCGTAACACATTCTACAAGCTATACCTACTCATGCACCTCGGCATGAACTATTCCACGATACGAGATAAAAAGCTCGAGTTGGTGCTTATCAACGACAAAATTAACAGGGAGACATACCCTATAGATAAGAACATGGAACTGGATAGTGCATCTGTTGTTTTTGGGAGTCAAGACGAGTTTGCTAAGTAAGTATTGAAAACAAATATTGGGTAACATATCAGTATAATATTTCTACAAATAGACTTAAGGGCCTAGTCTTCTACTGCACAATTTAGAATCGCGTGCGGCGAGTCAACGCGCCGAGCGTCTGAACGCAAGCTCCCCGCATTCATCCATAGCGTAATTTATTATACAATATTTGACACAGTCGGAAAGTTGCTCTACTAAGAATTATTCAATATTTATTTATATTTGAATGGTAGGGGTATGCAAATAATATATTATTTATGGTAGGGGCTTGGGTCTGGGTGTTAGTTGTTCGTGTTTTTGTGTGATCTGTAGTATCTCCGACATTAAAAATCATAGTGGCGGGAACCTATGAATGCGAGTGTGAAGCGTTATTTTTAAGGTTAAAAGAATACTCCATATTTTTATGTGAAGAAAGTTTATTATTATTTTTCATGAAATATGTAGTTATAAAACCCCAAATTATTGTTTCTTATTTCTCAAACTGTAAGTAACTCTGTGTAACGATTACTCTATACAGGAATTACTTTTCTTGTACGACAGGGTCTGGGGCAGAAAACGTGGACGCGTTCTATTTTTTACTTTTTTCTCAATAGCTTGCATGATATATGGCGGGTCTTTTATTGGCATCGAGCGTGCATTGCGGGAATCAATTAGCTCAGGAAGCAGACAATGCAAATAAAATTTTGACAATGGACCTACCATTTTGTCGTGCCAGAACGTAGGGTCTCTTTTTATTTATTCAATTTTCATTGAGTACCCCTCTCCAGTCCATATGGCAAATAAGCACATATCCATCTCCGTAATATTTAATTGGCCCTGAATTTGGAAATAATAATCGTGGTTTTTGTCAATCACAAACGTATTTTTTCTTGTGTGATATTTCCAAAATTTTTTTTTTGCTGTTAGCTTCTTCAGCTTGCATGTTTTTTTGCAGAAAATGAGCATTTTACTTCTACCAGTCCTGTTTTTCCATCTTTGTCCTTATGAATACCATTGGGACTGGCTCCTAAATATTAGAGTGTTTTATGAATATAAAGACCGCAGCGGACAATTGTAACATTTTCTTGCAGAGATAACTGGGCCAATGCTGTGTGTTCATTATCTCTACCATATGTGATCGATAGGACATTTAACAAGTTTTGCGGTTTCACAATAGCTTTTACTTTAAAGGAGCGCAGCTAATGTTTTCTTTCCGTACATACTTTACCAAATATAGACGCGGTTAATCTGTTTTTTCTGTTATCTAACCATTCTTGACTGGAACTTTGGTCTACCGTCTGTTTCTGTAGTTCGTCTCTTTGTTGGTCAGAAAGTTCCATTTGTTTAAGAAAATCATTTTTTGTCATCTGAAAATCTTCATCGGTCATATCTGGTCTTTGAGCTTTCGGTCCATAATCTAGATCATCCATATTTTTACGGATTTTTTTCGAAATGTTGTTTTGTAAACTTTTCTTTTCGCTTTTTGTACCTCATATATATTTGTGTATTTGCTAGTTTACTAAATATTCATTTATGGATAGCGTTTATTGGTTGGGTGTTAAAGGAAATAACTGAAGCGGAACACCTCTCCTGGTATGAATTTTTAACTGTATAATTAATACGTTTGCCCCCTACATATTTGGCAATCACTGAATTGAATGTCTCAGCAGGATTGCTATCAACGTCAAAAATGAGACTTTTAGCGTTTGCAGCTAAAAACAAGACAATTTGACTCATTTTCCTCCACAAAACTGTGTTAGCTAAATCAAGTGCCGTATTTCGGTCAGTTTTGTCAGTTGCGTGGCATATAGCATCATCACAATCAGAGTGACTACCAAAAGAATGGTGTAATGCATTCAAAATATCTGTACGACGTTTTACCATTTTTTGACTGTCATAAATTTCGTCGTGTTTCCTTAACTTTATAGCCCGCACTGTGTATCTGTATATGTGTAACTTTATGATTTTGAAGTCAGTTAAAAGTTTCCTTAGTTGAATAAGAATATTAGTATCTTTAGTAAGCGCTCTCAATTTGTTACAAAGATTTCTCAGCAGATGATTTCTGCATGCGATCTTCTGTACCTTGCAGTTTTTATATGGATTGCTTTCTAATATAGTTTTATGAGTACTTGAATCATCATCTGATATTAATCTAGCATATATTAAACCTTGAGTTTCTAGAGAGTTACCAAATCCTTCAACAAGCGATGTTGACTCCATACTGGAAGAGCTACCCGAATAGTTCTTATAGCATATGTGATTTGCTGGTTCAATTTTTTTGTTTTCAGCTTTTGCACATACTATGCAGTATTTGTTTTTTAGACCAAGATATAAAATTTTACCAGTGTATGCGCCGATTATTGCTGCTGCACCATGATGCTGAATGTACTATTTTAAATATACATATTTTGTATTTTTTTTGTTTAAATGGATTGCGTACTTGTATATTAAATTTAATAATCTGAACACAATGAAGTCAAAAATAAAATAAACAAATGAAAAAGTTGGCAGTCAGTCGCTAACTTTTTCATTTGTTTATTTTATTTATATACTACTAGCTGCTACCCGCGACTTGGCACGCGTGGTACCTACAAAAAAGTAGCCTAGTCGTTCTCTAGGGTCCCATCTATTTCTATACCAAAAGTCATCAAAATCGGTTCAGTGGTTTTGGCGTGAAAACGTGACAGACGGACAGACAGACAGATTACTTTCGCATTTATAATATTATTTATTTATTTATTTATTTATTGATGATAGACGAGCAGCTATAGCTGATATGTCTATATCACACAGTGTTGAAATAGTCTTTAAGTATTGGTTAATCTTTTTGAGCACTGATTTGTTAGTTCGTAGCCAGTTGTCGAGCTTGTTTGCTTGCTTGTGCTTGTGCGCATTGACTGAGGTAGCAGTCACAACGTCATCTGGTAGTGCATTCCAATTGTGGCCACTCTGTTGCTAAAGAAGTGATAAGAGGCAAGTGAGCGGGCAGGGTCACGAATGAGTTTTAACTGGTACCCACGTGATGGTCTCTGATCATCTTTTCCTTTCAAGATGTCATGATAGTAGGGATATATACTATATTATTAATAAGAATGCATGGCCTCTTGCTCTGCCCACATACAGTTAACTGACAGATTTATAAACAGATGTTTAAACTGTAATATTATATTAGTTTTTCGTAGTTAAGCTAGTTATAAGATGGATCATACAAAAAAGCGCTAGAACCAGAGGGCTTATTCTGCATCTATAACAAGGTCCTAAGCGACATGTTAGATTTGTCGATTGGCAAATTTAAAAACGTAATTAAACAGAAACTGTCTATTAAAGCATCTATAAAATATCTGATTATTTAGATGACAAAAAAGTTTGGGATGAATCTGCTTCAACTCGACTCGGCATCCGTAACAAAATTGGCAAGGACCATACAAAAAAGTGTTAAGACCAGACGAGTTTCTTGCCGGATTCTTCTTGAACTGGGGTTAGGAGGAACCGGCACCTAGATTTACTAGCGTGTAAGAAGACGATTCAAAGTGGTCTTTGTGATTTTATTGAATAAAGATTAATTGATTTGAATTGAATTGTTAATATCCGTAAATTTGACTGGAATCGGACGCAGCAGAATTACAGCTTTTGACGTGTTTTCGTATTCTGCTAATGAACAATGGCTCGGCTTACGCAACGTTTACGCAGTCGCCAGCGATCGATTAAATTGTTTTCTTTTGTTTGGTCATAGATATAACATAGGTAATTATCGAACCGTAATTGGAGCCGAAACGTAGATGGATGGAACGGTAACCATTGTAAATAAATAGAAATGAGGCCCAGAACGCGTTTCTTGCCAGTTCTTCTCGGGGTTGGGTTAGGAGGAATTGGCACTTAAATTCACCTATTATGACGTTTCAAAGTGATCCTTGTGATCGTATTGAATAAAAATATTTTTGACTTTGACTTTTACTTTGAATCGAGTTATAAATGTCGCATTGTTTTCTTTCAGGTATCTACAAGCGCACATGATGTATGAAAACTACTTAGCCGAGACAGATTCTTGCGAAAAGTGCAAAATGGTGGCTAAGGTGTTCAAACTGTACAAAGATGTCAGTGAGCAATATATGATGAGGTACCTTCTTTTTCTTATTGTGTCACGAGTTATTTCGAACCAGTGTGGTGAGAGGATTAAAGTGCGCCTCAAAGGCTCTTTTCGTGCACTTGGCACATGTCTTCGAACTTTTTAGGTTCTATGACATTCGAAAGTAGTGGCTGTCTACTCTGCACACCGAAGTCTTCTTCTTATTTGTTAATGGCATGTGACATAATAATGTAAATTTTGCCAGTTTCAAGTGTTTATATTTGTTTATAGTCAATTTGTTTGTCAATAAAGTCGTAGTCGATGGCCATCTAAAATTTTCTTGGGATTCTTCGTCGTTCAAATCACATTGCATCATAATACACATGTAATTTAATTGTCCATACTTGTCCTATGTAGTCACAATTTATTCATTAAAATTCCGCTAAGATTACTGAATAAAACATGCAATAAAACGAGTAAAGAATATTAAATTACCGAATTCTTTATATCGGATAATGTCGTTGAAATGTTGTCGAATTCAATCAAATTGACAGTTGTTTCGCTTTCAAATTCAAATGATCGTATTACCTACCTTATCAGTAGGTGTGCGCCGTGAAAACTTTTGTACTCCATGTTTATAATAGTACTCATCATTACCCACAAAAAAGTCCGCGAGGCTCTCAGTCAAACTATTATAGTCAAGTCACAATAACCGTTTTTTTACCAGACTTCAAAAAAGGAGGAGCTTCTCAATTCGACTGTTTTGTTTATGTTTTATATGTTTGTTACCTCTCCCATTTCAATTTGGTCCACTTCTGACAATGGCATCCATGAGAAAACTTACTACGTCTTAAATTTGATGTTTATTTTTATTCAATGACTTCGGGGAAATTAAATCTCAAATCGGAAATTATGTTTAAATTAGTCAATGAAAAGTGTACCCGTGCCAAGCCGGGAAGGGTCGTATTCTTTTGTACATTCTAACGGCATTTTATGTGATAGATGTGGTTTTATTTCTTGTTCAACGAAAAAAAAAATGTAACCGCAGTATTCATTGGTTGTGTGTCGCGAATAATTGTCCACGAGTTTTTACTGTGTAATGGAGCGTCGTCATCTTACCACGGAAGAGATGCAAAGAGCTGTAGTGATGCTAGAAATTGAAAACAGTCAAACCTATGTTGCCCGGCATTTCGGTGTTCATCGAAGCGTAATTTGCCGACTCTGGAGGCGTTATTGTGACACAGGTGATCCATCTAAACAACCAGGCCGAGTTTAATATACAAATACAACATAGAAGTATCATTTAATATAAAACAAATTAAAATAAATCTATAAAATTAAAAATATTCAAAATTTATAGGAGTTGCTTAGACTTTTTAGATGTGTGTATATAAGTAGTATATCAGTTATGTGGTAGCCACAACAAGCTTGCTTAATTTGTGGCTAGATGATGTTGTGTGAAATGACCGGCATTATTTATTATTATTGACAATATGGCTCCTCCATTTAATGCCGTGACGTATTTCCAGATATAAGTCTCTCCCGGAATGGCTGCAAAGATTCTCACCCCCGTATCTGTATGTGAAGATACTAGAATCTGGCATTCAAGAGTTGAAAAAGGACAAGTCAGCATTGCACTACCAACTGGCATTGGACATATTGTCGCGGCTTATTGACCAGACCGCGTTCCGGCAACATAAAAAAGCGGAGTGGTATGCGGAAAAGGCACTTATACTACACAAACTGCTATTCAGACATGACGAAGTAAGTATCTATACAATTTTTCGGACTTATATTAAAGTTATAACTTATACGAAAAAAGCTAATCCTTTCGCCACACTGGTTCAAAATAACAAATAACTAGTAACACGATAAGAAGAAGAAGCATTTCCGAGAAAGACGAAGATTAACGAGGCTTATAAGTTATAAAGTCAAAGTCAAAAGATACTTTATTCAATACAATCACAAGGATCACTTTGAAACGTCTTACATACTAGGTGAATTTAGGTGCCAATTCATCGTAACCCAAGCCCGAGAAGAAGTAAGTAAGTTACCTTAGCCGGACTGCGACTGAACCGGTAGGAGAGATGATGCTGCGGCGGCGGCGGCGACGTGAGCGGCTTCACGTACAGCTGGTGCCGCTCCGACACGCGCTGTCCGGCCGGCGAGTACGCCGCGTCCCCGCGTCCCGCTGGCAACGGGGACAACCCGCATTCCTATACCCTCCTATAAACTCGTCTTGGTCCTAGCGCTTTTTTACATGATCCATTTAACTACGAAATACTAATACAAGTGAGTTTATACATTTCAAGTGTGTCGGTTAACTGTCTGAGGGCAGAACGACATGAGGCCATGCATTATTATCAATAATATAGTCATTTATATTATAATAAGCTTTCTTCAAAAGACTACCTTTTATGTATGCTTTAAATTTTTTAATAGGTAGTTTAGTAGCATTTTCAGGAAGCTTATTATAGAAGCGCACCGCGTTCCCCATAAATGATTTATTTACTTTTTCTAGTCGAAACCTTAGGATGTATAATTTGTGTCTATTCCTAGTATTGATTCTATGAAGGTCGCTATTTTGCTGAAACCCATCTCTATTTTTATGTGTGTATAACAAATTTTCATATATATATAGTGAAGCTATTGTGAGAATATTAATTTCTTTAAATATTTATCTCAAAGATTCTCGTGGTTTCATTCTATAAATGGTACGTATTGCCCTTGTTTGAATAACAAATAATTTACCAATATCAGCTGCTTTCCCCCAGAGAATAATGCCGTATAAACATAATAAACATAACACTATGGAAGTAACTGAAATAAACTAGTCTAGCTGTAGCTTCATCTGTAAGCCACCGTATCGCACGAACTGCATATGCAGCGGAACTAAGCCTACCAGATCAGCCTCGGTAATCTTCGTCTTTCTCCGAAATTCTTCGAAGACATGTGCAAAGTGCAGCTCAGAGGCTTCTTTCGTGCACTTAGTGCACTTATTAGGTTCTACGACATGCCCTTCTCACGATGTTTTCCTTCACATATATAGCGCACACATACATTCTTCGATCATTAAAATCCATTGGTGAGAATTGGCCAGTAATGAATAAATAAATAAATACGGCCGGACATTTCACACCGCAGAACCATCATCGCTACAATGACTGATTACTTATATACTTTTTGTTTTGTAAATACATACATATCATACATATAAACACTCAGACCCACACACACTAGAAACACAATGACTCATATGAGAGTATTACTTGTAGCGCAGACGACTAAGAGGCCAGCATTAATACATTCAGAATCTTTCAGGCCGCAAAGATCCTTCTAGAAGGTTTAAAATCAGAGCTTCCAGCGGAATCCAAAGACGCGATGCGTCCCCGTGCGATCAAACTCGCCAAACAACAGAACATAGAACTAGATAGTATCCTCCGGACAATGATAGTGGAACACGCCTCGACAGACCTTAAACTGGAGAATCAGTTTTCGGCAGACCATGTCAGCAAACAACCGATGGAGTAAGTTTTTACCTGTTGAATATAATAGAATGCAACAACGAGCGAGCCTTACCGTAGTTGTATAATGATGTGTAACATCTTACATCTCACTTTAATTACTAAAGTGAGATGTCAGATGTCAGAAGCAACATTAACATTATATCCTGAATTAGTTCATATAACAGCCTTATACATAACACTGTTGGTTAAGAGCACAGCTGATGTGTTCAACTTCTCTATTTCCCTTTCTCTTTCTGGTCAAACACTGTTGCTGACAGTACCAACCTCTTGGAAAATGGGTTGGTACCATCTGACGGCCATTTAATTAGGTTTCAAATGCATAAGCAGTTGATTGTGATTTTATTGCTATTTAAAAATACTTTAGTAATAAAGTCTGTTACACATAATTCATTAGATATGTTTTACAAAATTATCTCAGATTTTAAATTTAATTAAATAATTTGTTCTAAACCACTTAACCTTGTCTAATGGGGGTTAGATTAAGAAGCACTTTAAATAATTATATTTGGCATATCATGCCCACAGTTAGTATTCCGCATGACGTCATCATGTCACCTCAAAAAAAATCACACATTTCGTGTGAGATGATAACTGTGTGAGATACTTATCTCACTTCTGAGCATTCTCGAGGTTGCACGCGCCTTTTATTCATTATTTTTATCATAAAATCCGTGTTTTCTAACAGAAATTACAAGCAGAGAGGTAAAAAGAAGTTCGAGATACACACGGAAGTCGACAAACAGTTCCTGGATTGTGAGGAGTACTGTATCATACACTACACCACTAATGGACCCTTCACTCACGGTTAGTGTAACGCCCCATGACTTTGTTCGCGTACAAACTTTGACGTCTCATTACCAGTTAGTTATTTTTCAGAATAAACAGTACCTATGTCCTATGTCCTAATCTATTTATACCAAATTTCAATGTTTCATCGACCGACGTTACGATGTGATAGTCGCAAATATAGAATAGAATAGAAAATAAAATACTTTATTGCACACCACAAATACATTAGACTGTTATAAGAAACAATGTTTAGCTACACGGTAGTACAATGGGCGGTCTTTTGGACTTTGGGATGGATAGAAATCAACATAGCTGAGAATGAGGTGATGAAAATAATATGAGTGATTTTTGATAAAAATAAAATGTAGGTACATAATATATTTACAGGATAACAAAAAAGTGAAATACATACAATATACAAACTTTCGCTTTTATAACATGCTGACGCGTTGCTGTGACTCAGTAGTACGTTGAACCAATATACCCTTACCCAACCTGTTAACTTACACTGCCATCTGTTAGAAACTTATGGAACTTATTGTTGGAAAACATTTGATTTGCAAATAAAAAATATTGAGATTAATAATCGAAATAAAAACAATCCTATTTTTTAAGTTTGACTAAATTACACAGTTTGGCAATTTTTATAACAATTAGTTAAGTAGTTCCGGAGTTTATCCCGGACAAACATCGGGACACGAGATTTTTATATATAAAGATACACACACTAATATTATAAATTTAAAAGAGTCTGTCTGTCTGTTTATCTGTACGTAAATAGATTGCATCTTGGGGACGGACATAGGCTACTTTTAATGTAGGTACCACTCATGGGAAGTCGCGTGCAGCCGTTAGTATTTTTATAATATAATAATATTAATACTTTTAATTTTTTGGGTTGTAAATATTCACTGCGTTGATCAACTCGACCTCATACTACATTATATATATTCACTACATTTTGATTTACATAATGTCTATCTCATAGTCACATGGTCACATAATGTGGCGCGTAAAATTGTTCCGTCCATATCTTTCTAATGTCAATTGTCAAATGTCAATGTCAAAACATGGCATCAGATTTGAACAATACATTAGATGTGTGATTTTAAGATAATTACAGAAATGTACACTATAATATAAAATTTAAAACAGTTGAGCTATCTAAGAACCGTTTAAAACGATTTATAGGTAGCTCAAGTGATCCAGATCGCTGCCAGAGGGTTGTATCCCCAAGATACTGACAGCATAGCCACGTTGAATGGCATGATAATACGCTGGGCTAGATAGGAGCCAGATCTTGGATTACGCGATTTTTCTACTAGACAGACGCTGTATTATAAAAGAAACTCTTATTTTGTTTAAAAATTACTAGAGAGTAAATCATGTTCAAAATAAACTTATTTATACAATCTGCAATCATTGTCTGGCAGAGATCGCTATCTAGCGTTAAGACCGCCCGTTGTCGACCAGCAAAACATTGTTTTTTTTTCTATTTGTCTTATGTATTTATGGTGTGAAATTAAGTATTTTCTATCTATCTATCTATCGTTTTTATTTCAGGCGAACACTGGGAGGGTCGGATAGTAACCACAATATTCTTCCTCCTTTTCTGGGATATAATCTACACGAAGCCTGTCAGCGTGACGGGTATATTCCTGTCCCACTATCAACTGTACCCACTGGATATGTTCACGGATAGTTTCTATTCCAACCGGAAAACGGTTATAGACGACCGGCTGTTGAGAATCGAGAGTATGGCTGTGGATACGCTGGTTGAAACGATGCGGGTTAAGTGGGAAGAACGGCCAGAATGTAAGTTCTTTCATAAGCCCCTGTCCTTATCCAACTAAGTGAGCTCCGTACAATAGGTTCTTGTTTTCCACTTCCACTTAGTCACTCCTTTATTACACATAAAATCTATCAGTCTTTTCTTAGGCCTACCCTTATATCCTTATATCCACATTTAAATAAATCACCTTGTGACATGGCTTTCTTCCGTCCTCATGACATTCCCATATCACGCTATTTGATTGTCATTTATTGATAAGTAATTCAGTCAGTGAATTTGATATATCTTCAACTTTAACCACTTCTAGATGATTTAGAAACATGCAATTTGGCATTAACGTAGACCATTATGCGTAAACAAAGGAAACAATTAGGAAACATACAATAATTGATGTTTGGTGTAGTTATAAGTGTAGAAACCAAACATCATTAATAATAATAATACCGGTCATTTCACACAGCATCATCTGACCCCAAAGTAAGCCGAGCTTGTTTTATGGGTACCACATGACTGATATACTACTTATATACTTTTTTTTATTATAAATACATACATATTATACATAGAAACACCCAGACCCGAGACAAATACTTGCAGATCTTACAAACATTTCTCTCTCGCGGCGGGAATCGAACCCGCAACCTTTTGCGTCTCAGCCGGACCTAAGCCCACTGCGCTACAGAGGTCGTAAATTGGTGTCATTGGTGTCATTGGTGTTGGTAAGACTCGGCTGTACCACGGATGTGTTATGACGATGGTCGCTTCTGGAGAAACCGTTGTTTAATCCGAAACAGTAGCAAATGGTAAATAAACGAATATTTATTTCAGACGAGCTGTCAGGTATAAATCGCAATATCGGCTGGGATAATATCCGCATAGTGGCGGATTGTCTCGGCGCGAAGGCGACTGGCTCCATCTGTCGGCGGCTCGCGACCGACTACGCCCGAGCGCATAGCGGCTTTCCCGACCTCACACTCTGGAACGCTGCTACTAAAAAAGTAAGTTATTATTCATCATTCTAGGTGTGTACCTGCCAACTTTGGTCCAACTTACCCAGAAAATAGATTAGCACCATAAGAGTCCACTACAACAATGCGTACCGAACTCTTATGAGGCTGCCAAGATATTGCATCGCATCGAGTTAGTTCTCTGATGCGGCAGATCCGGACTTCTTTGCTATAATAAAATCGCGTATAAAAGCTTTCTGGAATATAAAGTAATTTAACGGATTTGACAAAACATGACATAAATCACAAACCGAATGCCAAGCGACGAACGAATCTTACAGCCGAATTCTCTTTATCTATCGCTTAGCTGTGACTGTGAACGCTGCTAGAAATCGCCCTCTCAAATTGTGACCTCGCTGAACGTTGCTTGATTATTTATCACACCTAGCATTTACTTATCACTACAATCTAAATTGATATCATCTAACTTCGTTAACTACAAGCGTATTCAATTAATAATAGTTTAAAACATGTATGTTATCAACAGATAAAATTCGTAGAAGTAAAGACTGACACAGACAAGCCGTCGATAAAGCAGCTGCAATGGATGCAGTATCTCACTGAGAACGGGATAGACACCGGCTTCTGCTACGTGGGCGCTCACACTACGCGGTGTAAAGCCAGGAGTGAACCAGCTGTTCCGAAGACAGCTGGTTCTGTTCCGTTTGAGTGCTCTCCACCTTAAATATATAGTCGTAAATATAATAGATATCAGAACTGTTATTTTTAAGGTTCAGTGCGGTTCTTTGTATAACAGAGTTTCTGTGAAATTCTACACTACTTGCGTGTCAATGATACAATTAAATTAATTTTGAATAAAATACTGCTATCACTCCATCGTCGGTGGAGTCCATTAGGTCATCCCTTGTGTAAGAGCAGAAGGAGCAGACGAGTAGATGTGACATCGTTAAGGAGCTCCGCAGTCGCGAATTTTAAATGGAGCTATCGCGACTCTTCTTGTGCCCAATAGGTCACAAGAAGAATCGAGAATAGCTCCATTTACACACATGATTTTTCTAAATTTATATTATAATCGCACATTGGCTATGAGTTGCTATGCTATCTCTGTTCATTTATGTTGAAATGACAAGGACAGAGCGTTAAACGGAGCGTTAACTAATTATGTGAAAAATAGAGGATAAATGTTAATGTTTGTGCGATTGTGTGACTCAATCACAGAACACCATCAATTTGGATGAAGGTTGTTGCGATAGCTAATTATGTTATTTTAAGATGAGGGTAAATTAAAAAGTTTATATCTATATTTGTCGACTCAATCACGAGATAATGGCTGATACAATTAAGATGAAACTTGGTATACACATAAATAAATATATATATAACCTGGATTAACATATATACTTATTATCTAAGTTCTACGCGATATAATCTGCTGGATAAAAATAAAAGCCAAAGTTTTTATCGATTTGATTATCTAATTAGATTTGTTTAAAAATTGATATTTTCCGATTTCAGTACAAAATGTAAAGTATATCTTCTTTTTTACTAATGATGATACTGATTTACCAGAGCTGATATAGTCATAGTTTGAAGGTAGGTGACACATTCGCAGTACGTCACAGACTCCTCCGTATTACCACGATATATGATGCAATAGATAATAAGTGTGTGACACTGTTTGATCCTGTTGTGATTTAGAATATGCGTCTTGTGCCCAATCTGTTCAGTATTTAAGTTCCAGAGGGTCTGAATTTGATGGCATTTATTTAGGTTTTTATTTAAATAGTTAAATTGTCTATTTTTTAAAGCACATTGAGTTTTTAGCATGCTATTGTGAACTTGTTTATGTAAAGGTAAATAAAGTAGTAGGTAAAGTAAAGATGTTTTTTATGTATCTGTGATATTAATATTTTTTTGGCAAATCAAAATTTTGGTTTATGTTATTGTAATATAAATTCGTTTTCTATTGTAATAAAAGTATTGGTGTTGTGAAGTAATAGGTTTATTTTAAACATGAATCTATGATTAGGCACGTTTTAAAAATAAAAATAAAAATGCATGATGTTAATATTACGATATGATACTCCTAACATGACGTTAATATATTAAATTCACAAGCGGAGTTTCGAATGTTAATCCTTATATTATTAAACTCATAATTGTACTTAATAGTTATATTTTAGAGAAGATATTGTGGGTGCTAGTTGTATAGTTGTAAGTATAAATAAATAATATTTTATTTTACATTTCGTTTATTTTATAAAGGTTTTTATATAGTGCTCTATTTATGTACGAGAAAAGTGCTTCTGAGACGCTCTTTATTCCTATTACTATAAGATTCGAAAGACACTAAGAAAACACGGCAAGAAGAAGATTATGGTGCATCATCTATCATGCATTTGGCAGATAGAGGGAAATGGATAAAGGAAATATTGGTGGCAATTCTGTTGGCACCAACCTAACTAATTTTAGCTAAAATTAGGTTTAGACTATCAAATTAAACATTGTTATTCTGCTGTTACCAACTTATTCTAGTTTAATTTTATCTAATTTAATTAAGTGTTCCTTATTTAGTTAGATGGTACCTACCAACCGAAAAGGTTTTACAAATGATATGACTAACTAAAATATATTTTAGACATTCCTAAATTTAGAAATAAACCAACCAAATTGCTACCATTGTACTGGCTAACCCACTTATTTAATACTAAACGCCATTTATATTTGAAGGTTGAATTTGAAGAACTTTTATGACGTCACCTTCCTTCGTAGCAAAAGTATATACCTAATCTAAGCTTTCATACAATTTTGAAGCGTAAGTGTAATTTCATTATTCGTGCATTCGTCTGTTTTAAATTAAAAAATGTTCATTCCATGTGAAATTAAGTGGATGCACAAGTGCCCTAGAAAAACATCGTGAGCAAACCGGCATGTCGTGGAACTTAACTCTTTACCAGGCCTCAGTGAACTGCTGTAGCACCATTGTGTGTTTTATAGATTCGTATACTTATAAGGTTTTCTTTCATATTGCATCACTAAAACTGAAAAAAATGTGGGTAAACATAATCCCATTGCCCACCTAGAGATTCACATTTGACTTAGGTATATAAATGAAAATAAGTATGTAATATAATACACATTTAAGTAATGAAAACCGCGGGGAAAAAGCTTATGAAGAAATAAATAATTCTAATTCATCAGGCTATGAACATGATAGCTCCCACATAATCAACAGTAGGTAGGTACTAAGTGGTTACGGGCATATATTATGTTCCCAACTTTTAATAATAGGTTATGTCTGGAATTTTGTTAAAATAAGCATAAATCATAAGAATAACTCAAAAACTACAACATATTAAAAAAATTGACGACATACCTTTTGTTGTTTCGCCATGATTAAAAAATACGGCACTTGTTGAAAAAACGGACAACCACTGATTAATTTGGCTATAAAAGTTACATTTGCGTTCCGATTCACGTTTTTTCTTGTGTATTCATAGGTCATATAATTTTGACAGTATGTGGGCGGTATATCGCCTTAACCTGTTAAGAGCATCGAAATACTATGTGGGAGGCATGTTCCCTTAACTTGGTTAAAGTTTTAAGAAATGTGCCAAGTGCACGAAAAGGACCACTGAAGCGAATTTTAATCCATTCATCGCACCATTAACACGATAAGAAAACTAGCCCAGAAGAAATATTAGTTGGTATGACACTACGGAACGGCGCAACGTCCCTTAAAACGTGTGAAGTTACAATAGAAGTTCAAATTTGCACTCACCTATCTACTTTGACGGTAACTCGCCTGTTATGCTACATCAACTAGAGCAACCTTTTTGTTGGAAGAACTTTTCAATTCTTCAATCTGCTTTTGTCAAACTGACATTCACCTTGGACAATCATGATCATTTCCAAGTTCCAACACATACAACAACGCGCAACTCGTATTATATATTGCGCTAGATTTTTTCGTTTATTTCTAAATGAAATCGCTATTCATGCTTTACGTACCTTTACTGGTAATGCTGATGGTTTCAGGCATGTCAGTTATATTCCTGTATTGCAAAAACAAGATCACCAAGAAGAAAGGATACATGGACGTGAATGAGAAACCCTCGTGTGTGGATGAACCATAAGTGTATTAATGTGTCTTGAATGCGGTTTAGATAAGTTTTGTTTCTATTTATACCTAACTTTTAGAAATTGCGTTTTATTATCAGTAGCTTATGGTACTATGGTATTATCTAAGATTAATACTGATTAAAAAGACTGCCTACAGCAAAAGTGATATAACTGGGCGCGAAAGATATTATACCTATATAGGTATAAAACTTTCGTCTGTCTCGTTACCTGAATCCTAAATAATAATGCCATTATAATTATAGATCTTTATAAATGAGTTGCCGTTGTTATAGTATGTAAAGTATCTTATGTATGTATTTAAACATATAAAAGTAGCCTATCAGTCATAATACAAGCTATGCTTATTTTCGAGCTAGATAGTGTTGTGTGCATTGTCCTCCAATATTATTATAGATAGTAAGAACGGCAACTCTATACAATAATGTAATAATGTAAATACCTCTATAATAAATACGAAAGTGTTTCTGTCTGTCTGTTTGTTTGTTACGATTTCACGGCTTAATGTCAAAATGGATCTTAAAAAGATTTCGTAAGTAGGTAATGAGATAGATTGTATCCTGATAGATGACTTAGCAATTTTTTGTTTAGTCACCACGCGTTCAAAGCCGCGGGCAGAATCTGGTTTATTATATTTTGAACCACGGACTGAATCTTTGAATCTCTGGCTCTTTCATTGATCATGAGGTTTTATTCTGGAGCTACCAGAATTCTGACTTAAAGACAGATAGAGACAGACAGGGAAGAATGACTATATCAATATATATGTTATTTAGGTTGGTACGACTGCACGTTTGAAATGGGACTTTGTAGGTCATGTGACTCGAATGCATCCAGAACGGTGGGCCATGCTCCTCACTCAGAGGGTGCCCCCCGATAGTCGGAGACGGCGAGGCAGATCCAGGAAAAAATGGCAAGACGAACTGGATGCATTCGAACCAAACTGGAAAACTGTGGCCATGGAGCGCAATGTGTAAGATAAACGGGAGACCTTTGCCCAGGACTGGGACACAATAGGTTTAGAAATAAAAAAAAAGGTTTGTCCTATTTTAAAATAACAATCAAATATTAGGTAACATTATTTATTAAAAATATATCTATCTACTAAAAGTCATAACATAGTATGTACATTTTCAACAGTACACCTCAACAATACAATAAGGCACCTATTAGGATCCGCTTATACTAAATAAACATCTAAAATATATCATAACCATAGTACATACTACATAGATATGTAAATAGCTTTCACCACAAAATTCCTAACACCAATAACAATGATTATTATACATTGAGCAAATTTGAACGAAACTACAATATTTAGTTAGGCTTTGATAAAACTAAATGAACACAAGTAATTTATTTATCCAAAGAGATAAATAAATCACTTGTTTTCCATTAATAAACGATAAAAGCATAGGTGACCTTTTTTGGTACTTATGTCATGCGTATTAAGGAGGGACATTTCAAAAAGTTTTTGAGTTACCCGCCGATGGTAAAAATAATGGATAAATATAAATACTAAACAAATGAGTGCCTAACATTATAAATATTAATAAAACGATTATGACTACAGTTCGCTTTGAACGACAAACGGTAAATCGAGATAAAATGCCTAGGATACATCATTCCTACTCCTTTAACCTAAATAAAATATCAGTTAAAATCAATGACCGTCACCCGCTACTAAAAGGTAACCGACATAGAGTACATCACTAACCGCCAATATAAAAAAAAAACATACTTTTTTGTAAGGCACAGCCGTATTGTAACTAACTTACACCAATCTTACTTCTAATAAATATAGTTTATAAATGGTTTTACAATTGGCAAAATACCTACACCTAAGAAATATAAATATATTTCTCTAAAATACAGGCAATATTTGGATAATATCTCATTAAATATTTGTAACTACAATATACCAAACAAACAAAATTCACTCATTTATAAAATCGTTAATTGACTCATTTTCACTTAACTTGACCGAACTCTTAATAGAGTCTGGCTACGCTAAGTCTGCAAATGAAAAAAAAATCGTGGAATCGTGGAAGATCTATACATGGTAACACCAAAACAATGTACCAATATGCAATATTTTTGGGGTTGCCTATTTATTGATTTGCAGAGTTAGCGTGGCCAATGTAGCAACTACATAATTTTATTAAATACTATTTCCAAAATATTCTATATAGATATATATAAAAAAAAAGAAAATGTAAATATATTACATCATTGTGCTGTAAAGTGGCAGCGACAACATTCAATAGACCTCGTTTACCATAGACACAAGCTATTGGTATAAACCTGTTTTAATATAAACGGATTTATACACATCCTCTCACTCGTACAATGTTGCTATTCTATGAGTGCGAGTGGGAGGACATAACTAAAACCACTATTTAAACAAATTATAGAATTAAATTCCATAATCAATTTTTGATATATTCATGTAATTTTCCCCGTGATAGCTACCAGCAACGCTACTGCCTAGTAAAAGAGGTCCTTTTAAATACAATTTAGATAAAAATATGTAAATAAATGTTTTTTCTATATCATAGTTATGTCAGCAGTCTTCGCCAATGTAGGTTTGCGGTCAGGGCTCCTACAAAAATAAATACCAATATTCAATTTCAATAATAATTTTGAACTTAATAATACTAGTGGAAATTACTCTAATCATCAAAGTCGCCCATCTCTATCACCCAATAACTAACTCATAAAAAAACAACTTCGTTCTCAATGAACATTTGTGAACATTTAATTTAGTAAGACATTCCATACTCATTTTTTTTTTTTAATTTTTGCATTTGAATAATTTTTGTCAAATCTCACAGGTGAGAAATCCTTGTCTATGTAGTTAATACAATGCAGGCAGTAATGCTATACGAGCTATAGTATCTCACTATGCATAGTAACATTGTGTCACCAAACAATCTATGACAGATAAGATTAAACTAATACACGAGTATGTCTCTAAAACCACACCCTTTGGCCTTGGTGAATGTCCCTACCCAGTCAAATTTAGATTAAATAAAATTATCAACACACCTGATTACTATTAAAATGCCACGCAATGTATATTATCAATACCTTTTTAAATAATTTATGAGATTAGTTGATTATACATAAGTACAGAGCCTATTAGTGGAAGATATAATTTTGCTGCATTATATATCAAGAATACTAAACATTTTCGATGGCGGCCACCAGGATCCCCTAACCCGATCCCCGAGGAGATCCCAGTGAACTCATCGATTCACCCTTCCCCTTGAATCTACCGAAATTACATTTTTTAAGATGTTACTGATGCATACTTTGACAACTGTGCATACAATATATCCCGGTATCGTCAACAATCACGACAGACATATATTCGTATTCGACTTTTTATACAAATAAATAAAGTCCTAGTGATTTTGGTACTTACTAGCTCGATCAAAGCATATTTTTTTGTTAGACAATAACCGTTTGAAATAAGACACATCACGAATATATCTTTTATGAACCCACAATAAGAGCCGTTAGAATTCTGTTTGAACGATACGATTTCGAGAAAAACCGCTTCATATTTGTTACATAATTAATATACCTCTTATGCACACATAATAAGAGTCATTGGAAGCTCCTGTTTGAAGGTTCGATAAATATATCTTTACATTTGTTCCAAGTCTAATATACCTCTTACACGTACGTAATAAGAGTCATTTGCTTACATGTTAGGCTCCTGTTTGAACGGCATGGGTTCGAGAAATGCCGCGTCGCTGATTGACAGTTGGGGGACCAATGGCGGCGAGGCTGCGCCTGACATTGGCGATGACATATCGGCAGCTCCTTCAGCTGGGGTATCTTCTATAGCAGCTTCTGCTGATGCTCCTGGAACAGAAACATTTTTATTATCATACATGACTAAGTTTACTTGGTAAAAGATATACGACCTCTGTTGCGCAGTGGGCCAAGGCCAGCTGAGACGCAGAAGGTTGCGGTTTCGATTCCTGCCGCGAGACAAATGTTTGTATGATTTGCAAGTATTTGCTATGGGTCTGGGTGTTACTATGTATAATAGTAGTAATAAAGTAGTATACCAGTCATGTGGTACCCATAACACAAGCTCTGATTACTTTGGGGCTAGATTATGTTTAGTGAAATGTCTGTCATTATTAATTTATTTATTTAAATCAATCGGCATTTTTCGAGTTTTTGCTTAACAAACGCAAGGCAATTGATTTTTAAATACATACATTTCAGTATTTTAGCTGAACTTTACCGGTATAAAACATAGGTATTCAATTAAAACGTTTATTTTGGAGTTATTCAATTCAATTCAATTCAATAAGTCTTTATTGAATAAAATCACAAGGACCACTTTGAATCGTCTTCTTACATGCTAGTGAATCTAGGTACCGGTTCCTCCTAACCCCAGTTCAAGAAGAATCCGGCAAGAAACTTGTCTTGTATGGGAACCGAAAAATCAAATTTTGCCCAAAAAACAACGACTATTTATGTAACGTCGCGAATTGTTTCTGCTTGATCATCTACCACGTGTTTGACGTTTGAATACCAATGTTTATTTTATTAAGAACTAGCGACCCGCCCCGGCTTCGCACGCATGCATTGCTGATACTAAATATACTACAGAATGTCTTTGTATACAATGTTATCTAAGAGAATAACATAGACTAAGAGATAGACATATACCATTTGACTTTTGTGTAGACCTTTTTAAGGTGTACAATACTGTAGTACATTATTTTGATTTATCTCGTAGGGTTCAGCCAGCGTTTGCAATGTAAGCGCAAAAAAATGTGTTTATTTACGATTACGACACTACATTAGAAACCTCTAAAATTATTAGCGTTTCTCTACTATATTATGCATGCTTTATACATATAAACCTTCCTCTTGAATTACTCTATCTATTAAAAAAACCGCAAAACCCGTTGCATAGTTTTAAAGATCTAAGCATACATCAGGACAGACAGACAGCGGGAGGCGGCATTGTTTTACAATATGTAATGAAATAAAAATGTAGCCCCAAACTAAGCATAGCTTTTAATATGGTAACCTGATGGCTGATAGAATACTTATATATTTTTAAATACATACTTATTATACTTTATAACACCCAGACACAGGACAAACACCTATGTTCGTCACACAAATGTTTACCCTGGAAGGGATTCGAGCCCTCAACCTACAGCGCAGAAGGCAGAGCTACAACCAACTAAGCTGACAGACCAGTGAATAAAGGGACGGGTATTGCTTTCTCAAAAACGGTTAGTACCCCAAGTAACATTTCCTGCAGCAAACTATCAACATGAGCAACCCCGGAAAGCTCCGCGATCTGTATCGTCTTGATAATCTGCCACATATGCGTTTGACAACAGTAATGGGGATCCGTAACGTCTTTAGTTGAGAATGCAGATCTATAGAGCTAAAAAATCCGTAACGTAAAGTGTAAAAATAGTAAAAAAAATTACGAAGTTTACTGAGTGTTTGCCGCGCTAGCTGTGACGTCACAGGGACGGTCTCCGCCAGTTATCGAATCGTGAAGTAAGAGGGCCGGCAGCGCTCCCAGTTACGTCTTTTTTTTTATCAATGATAGACCTACGATTGACCACGAACTTGCCTGATGTTAAGCGACGATGTGGCCGACGACGGGGCACGCAGGTCTAGAAGTAGCCTATTTACTCTTGACTTGAAGAGATACAAATTGTATTTTTCAGGAAAGAAAGACGACGGCAAAGCATTCCAATCCCATTCATTTTACCGACAGGAACGACATAATGCTTATTGCTTAATATCTTCCTATGTAATGGTCCGATATAACGTGGATACTAAATCTATTGAATTTGCTATAACTTTACTGATCCTCATTGCGCAATTCACGCCTATTGCTAGTTGCCGCGAGTTACATGATAAAGATAACGAGTATTATTATTCCAGTAGCAGTTAATTTTAGTACCTCCAAGTAACATCTCCTGCAGCAAACTATCAACATGAGCGACCCCAAACAGCTTCGCGAATTGTATCTGCTCGATCATCTGCCACGTGATGCTCTGTAGCGGCGGCAGACAAAGCAGCAGTTCTCCAAACCGGCCGCGACCGTCGTACTGCCGGTCACTGATGTAGTCTTCCAAGTTTATTTGAATCTGGTAGCGGAGTTGCTTGATCTTTTGCGGCTGGGAGAGTCCTTTTGCGTCTGCGGATATAAATTATACATAATAAATATGATGATTAGATTTAAATCGACTCGGTGATAAGCACGGGCGTAAGCCAAATGCGCATGAGATGAGTTTTAAGCCCCAATATCTACAAAAGGGGGATAAGAGAAAGAATAAATTAATAATTGAACTAACTAATAGATAAATCTCAAACCGAAAGTCTATAATCAATGCGTGTTGCCAGTGATGTGAAGACATATGGACCTGAGACTTGGTCGCTAACTATTGGCCTCATACACAAGCTCAGAGTCGCGTGCTATGGAGAGAGCTATGTTGGGTGTTTCACTACGTGATGATAAAATCCGCAACGAGGAAATCCGTAGTAGAACCGAAGTACCCGACATAGCACTCAAAATTTGCAAGTTGATGTGGCAATGGGCAGACCATAAAGCTCGCAAAACTGATAACCGTTGGGTAATAAAAGTTCTCGAATGGCGACCAAGGACAGGAAAACGAAGCGTAGGACGATCCCACACCCGATGAACTGATGACATTGTAAAGATCGCAAGTAAAGTCGGTGGATGGAGAGGGCTCAAAATCGTTCTTCCTGGAAATCTATTGGGGAGGCCTATGTTAGTCAGTGGACTTCTTAAAGGCTGATATCAAAATTAAATCAAAATATATTTATTTGGGAGCATAAATAAGAATATACAAAAACATGAAGAACGATACCATTACGCAGAAGTTAAATGTAACTGTGTCGCGAATGTTAACGCCCACCTCCGAAGATAATAAAACAGAACCTACATTAGATACTATAGCATACTATAAGGGGATAGTCCAGGATCCCTGGTCCATTTTTGCTTTTGATTACTATCAAGCTAATTTTCCGTGAGTAGCTTCATTTTGATGAGACGCCCAACAATTTCCTGTACGAAACTCTCTATCGTGGTAGCTAACAGAGGAAGCAAGGATAATATATGTCGATTTTACGATTTTCAAATATTTATTACTAACTATGGAAGGAGGTGACTCTTTGATCAAACCATAGATTTTGTAGGACAAATATTTTTTCGAATAATTTAGACAATTATCTTGAGATTTAACCAAAAAAAAATCAGTTAGTAATAAATATTTGATAATCTGTACCACTACTTTTGAGCGTAGGACCGGGATAACGTAACACGCAATTTGTAGGACAATATGACTTTTAAATTATATAAATATTAACTAAGTAAAAAAAGAAATAATCAGCTGGTTAGTAATCATTTATGATGACCTCGTTATCGATACATGTTGGAAGGAGGGGACTCTTTGATCAAACCATAGATTTTGTAGGACAAATATTTGTTCGAATAATTTAGATAATTAACTTGAGATTTAATAAAAAAAAAACAGTCAGTAATAAATATTTGATAATCATAAAATCGACATATTTTATCCTTGCTTCCTCTGTTAGCTACCACGATAGAGAGTTTAGCACAAGAAATTGCTGGGCGTCTCATCAAAATGAAGCTACTCACGGAAAATTAGCTTGATAGTAATCAAAAGCAAAAATGGACCATGGATCCTGGACTAGGATTGTAGACCCCTTCACAAAAAATATTAAATCTGAAGTAGCGAGTGTGTAGTGTGTAAAGTGTGTGTGTGTTCGTGTATGAGGAGTATGTGCGTACTCGCATTTCTCTATCATCACATGATGATGATGATGATGATTATAGAGAAATGCAACTAAATAATATATATATAAACTAAATATAATATAAGCTTCAGAGAATAAGTAGTGTTACCAACTACTACAAACATTGATTAAAAAAATAACAAACAATCCACCTAAAACGAAAACTTAACCAACACTTATAATTGCAATCAGGAAATCAACACAAAAGTACCCTAACAGCGATACAGCGCAAATATACTAAGTTCCTAACACAATGAGACGTCCGTCGAGTCTAAAAGTCAAGCGAAAAGTGTGCGCGCGCTGCCCTGCTCGCTCTTTTTATGCACTGGCCCACGTGATTGTTGTTACGTCACCAGGAGTTCTCTAACAATAGTGTTGTATACACTTACTCGGGTCAAAGAACACGATGGCTTTGAGGCAAGCGAACTCTGTGTCGTCTATCTCGATCTCCCGCAGCGGCTTCACTATCTCGTCCATAACTCGCATACCTATCATGCTGATGTCTATGTCCATTCTACCATCTGCAAACAAAATACCATGCTATAAGCTATAGTTTACAGAGGAGTAATAGGGTAGCTTCTGTAATATTTTTTTATTTTTGACTAAAACCGATTTCACACATTTTGCTGCCGCTAGGTACTTCTTCAACGTAATTCTTCTTCACCCTGCGAATCTTAATAAAATGTGGTAAGGTTTTTTTTCTTTTTTTTGTTGTATTTATCATAATTTTTAAGGCTTGTAATGTAAATGCTACAATGAGTCCAGACAATATCAAAATAGGCAAGTAGGTAGTACAAAAAATAATATCTACCTAACTCAAAGACCTAAGTATGAACAGACCAATAAAAAAATTGGAGCTAGGTAAGTACATTTCGCATTGTAAAATAAATTTTTAGGTAAGTAGGAAGGTGGATAGATAAGTTCTTAGTATTTTTATTTGTATTTTAGCCACGGAAAAAGGCTACTTGGAATAAAAAACATGAGCGCAATTAACACGTGAGGTAGAAACCTTCAAAAATTTTGAGCACAAAAAGAACCACGAATATAAGAAACATTGTAAAATGCATCCTATCTCATTTTCTCCCACGTTAAATCTTATGAATTTATGTGTCTGTCTCTTTTAACTGTCGCTTTTTCGTTTCATCGACTTTCAAATTACAACGACGCTAAAGAAGTTTTCACTTCAATAAATAATGCCGGACATTTCACACAACATCATCTGATCCCAAAGTAGGCAGAGCTTGTGTTATGGGTACCAAATGACTGATATACTACTTATATACTTAATTTTTAAATACATACATATTATACATAGAAACAGATCCGAGACAAATAATTGCAGATCATACAAATATTTGTCCCGCAGCGGGAATCTAACCCCTCTCAGGCGGGTGCTCGTCTACTGAGCCACAGAGGTAGTCGATATATTGAACTTACCAATGTTATGCTTAGTGATAATACAATTGTTGCCCAAAAGAAGAATATCCTTCAAATGAAGAGAACGACGTGCACATCCCAGAAGCAAATGCTCCCCTGCGTGAGCTCGTAGTAATGCCACCTGCAAACAAATGTAATCCTTTAGCCATAAGTAATAAGAACTCCAATTTTTTATACTTTTGCAATTCTATTTCTTATAGTGTCACTTGTTATTTAGAACCTGTGTGGTGAGAGTTAAAGTGCGCCTGAGAGGCTCCATACGTGCAAATCAAATCAAATCAAATAAAAAGATATATTATTTAATAAAATCACAAGGACCACTTTGAATCGTCTTCTTAATGTTAGTGAGGTGCCGGTTCCTCCTAACCCCAGCTCAAGAAGAATCCGGCAAGAAACACGTCTGGTCTTAACACTTTTTTGTATGATCCTCGCCAATTTTGTTACAGATGCCGAGTTACATATCTTGGAACTTTTTAAATACATACTTATGATACTTTATTACACCCAGACACAGAACAAACAAAGGGAATTTCCCTTCCAGAATAGATCTGTCAGTCTATTCATATTGTTTTAGTAGTTAACGGGTTTTTAAAAGTAATACGCGATAAATGCCCGTTAACTACTAAAACAATATAAATTTATTTGCTCGAAGTATGGTTGATCTAAGCACGTGTACTCGGCAAAACGATTCGATATATCAGAACGATATAATCCAATGTTCGGTGAATTGACAATAGTTTCGTTGTCAAATTCAAATTAGCGTATCGTTGCGGAGAAAGACATCGATTGTCAAAAGTAACGTATGAAGGGCATTCGTAATATATCATACTCAAGCTGAAATCTTAGTTAAAAAAATTGAAGATTGTTTGTTTGTTTGTTAGCTAGCCAAGTCATTCCAATTACGTTATGTAACTTTGCGCTAGTTGCATTTACAAATGAGGATGTTTAAGAATAGATATGTCATGACTAGTCATTACGCCTTCGGGCTTCTTGACTGTGTGAAATATGTGTGTAAGTAACTGACGGATGATAGTGGGGGGGTAGAGAAGAAGACCTTGTGCTGACCATCCAAGGCAGGAAGACGATGACGCTTTCGGGCTACTTATGCCTTGGAAGAACTCCCGTCAATTACTATAAGAAACAACGCGTCTGCTTTTCACGAAGATCCGTGAGTAATTAAATCAATGACATGAAGGGCGATCACATATTTCATTACATTTATACATTTTAAAGTTATAAAAAGTTAAGTTCTATCTAGACAAGTTCAATGAGACTGAACACAATATATCTGTAGTAAGTTGGTGAGGAGTTGGTGAGGAGAATATCCTGCAGATTCCAGGTGAATGCTGCTAGGTCAGGATAAGGTATGTTCTTGCAATATAATTGAAGTAACAAGATACCAAATTCAGAATCGACTTAATCTGTAGAAGTTGGTAACATCCCTACAACTTATAATGAGCTGATGATCTGACTGGCTGAACAGTATAACGATTATGAAACTTTTAATACCATCATTGTCTATCAATTTCGATTAGCAATAAGCATAATTTCAAGGTTATTTTTAAGTTATTTTTAACACAAAACGACACCAAACGCATATGACATAAAGCGTGAGTTTTATACAAAGTTTACGACGACGCAATGTGACATATACTAAGAGCCAGGAGCATGATTTAGGGTGCCTGTATTTACACAGAGGAGCAAGATCTTGAGACATTGGTTGATCGCGGCGCGTCGCTCACTCTTTATAATTATTTGGTCTGAGGTTTCTATTCATCTGACAGCATGTCTGACAATGAACATCAACCTTCCGTAATACCAATTCCTTAAGTAACTGAAAGCTATTAGTATCAATATTTTGATAGTATCAGAATTCCATAACATCCCCGGAGATTTTCTTGAATTATAGCTAAAAACACTAGATCAAATCTCCTTTCAAACAAAAACCTAAATCAACATCGAGTCATCCGTATACAGAAACACTCAAATACATATGTTAAACTTTTAACACCTTCTGTGTTGACATAAGGAGTTTTTAAATTGGATTTAATTCAACGGACCGTACTAGATCTGTCGATTGGGAAATTTAAAAACGTAATTAAACAAGAACTCGGTAAGCTTATCAGGTTATGTACATACGTAACAAAAAAGCTAGGGACGAATCTGCTCCGAATCGAAGGAACATACAAAATAGCGTTGACACCAGACGACCGAACGAGTTTCTCGCCGGATTCTTGTTAAACTGAGGTTAGGATGAATCGGCACCTAGATTCACCTAATATACATATAAGAAGACAAAACGGTTCAAAACGGTCCTTGAGATTTTACTGAATAAATAATGATTTTTTTTTGTAAAGCAAGATGTGCCACGCATATCACCTCTCGCATATTACCTGATCATCGAGATGTAGCTCCGTGAAGGCCGGTATGTACTTGGCCCACTCCACGAGAATCAGAAGCTGCTGTTTGATGGAGTCGCAGACATCGTTGATCTTCGCGAGGTTCCTATTGTTCAGTTCCGCGTCTGTTATGTTGTTTGTCTGTTGATTGAAAAATAAACCATTTTATACATCACTATCACCATTTTATGTACACGTGATACAAACATAAAAGTAACCTATTTCTTATTCCAGGTATATGCTATACCTGTACCTTGTTTCATTTAAATCTGCCTATCAGTTTTACATAGATTGAACCACAAACAAACATGCACGTTAACCTTTACAGTACACTACTACTCATAGGTCTATTTATGATTAAAAAAAAAGATAAAACCTTAAAATATTTAACCAAACCAACCTGCATCGAGACAAGAAAACTAATAAAAAAATGGTTGTCTGTAAAGTCGGTTTACGGACGATAATTTTACGTGATAACGTCATAAGAAAACATCCGATCGTGCATCTCTATCGCTTGTACCGCGCTCTCGCTTGCACGCTCGGTTCAGGCGGAACATGACACTTTTTCGTGAGTGCAGCCGGTGTTCATAGATTTATAAGACGTTATCACGTCAAAAACTTCGCACGATGATGTAACTCTTACTCTTATAACCCTTTTTTGTAAGTCTAAGTTGTTTTTTTGTAATCATAAATATACCTACGTTTGACAACGATTTCGTCTGGCGGTAAGCGACGATGGGAAACGAGGTCTAGAAGACACATTTACTCTTGAATGAAGAGACCCAGATTGTAGTTTTCAGGAAAGACAGACAACAGCCAAGTATTTAAATCCTTGGCTGTACGCATTGTTAATGTGAAAGCAAAGCGCTTTGTTACAGGGTGGTAGACTGACAAGGTATGGATGGTACTGAGCGGTACGTCTGCTTGTACTGTTGTGTTGTAAGCCCCGAATAGAAATAGCCTATACTACACACACATGTCTATAATATATATGGTACTACTACTTGTTCCGAGTCAGTGATCATATCTGTTGAGATGATAAACCACCCGAAGTACTCCGTCACAGCTTACCAACATTTGAAAAGCCAGAAGAGATAGCTTAACGTGTCCCTCCGGAATACGGAAGCGCTGAAACTGCCACTGTCGTCATCTAACAATGTACTGACCACGTACAAAGTTGTTATTTTCATTGCCATACCACGAGTCTTTAAGTCCTTAAGCTTATGGTCTACATCAGTGAGTCAGTTAGTAAGGTAACGAGTTTAAAAAGTCAAGCCACCGAACGTTATATAAAAAACTAACCTCATCTATAACCTTCCTGCTGAGCAGTTCTGCGTTGAGCAACGACACAACCGACAGTCCGTTGGCTTGCGTTGGCTCCTCGTACGAAGGCCTTCTGCAGTTGATCCGGTCCCGTTCGTTTTGAACAGCTGTGGACAAGAAACACATTCATATTGATACTATATTACACCTTAAAGTGCGCCTCAGAGGCTACTTTCATGCAGTTGGCACATGCTTCGAACTTTTTTATGTATGCATTTGTTTGAGTAACAAATAATGTCTCGTATTAAAAAAATACGTGCAACTTCCGCGGCAAAAGTTTAACTGCGGTTATGGTGTCTTCGTGTATTCATTCCCTAGTGACAGAAAAAACCACACTCAAACACACTTTCAGAAAACACAATACACACAATAGAACACAGAGGAAGTAAAAGTGGAGAAGAGAGAGAGCATGCCGTCTATATAATGAATTAGCTACTGGCCGTGCCTTCACCCGCGGTACCTACATAAAAAATAGCTTATGTATTTCCCCAAGATCTATATCCTTACCAAATCTGATAAAGATCCGTTCAGCCGTTTACCCGTAAAATGATAACAAACAGAGACACTTTCGAATTGATAATATTAGTATGGATTTACTACGGTTTGTTCAAATGTCTTCTGTAATTTTAAAAAGAATAAAGAAAGATGAAGAAAGAAAGAAATAGGAAGTATGTGGATAATAAAGAAGAATGTGGTACCCATAACACAGGCTCTGCTTACTTTGGGGCTAGATGATGCTGTGTGAAATGTCCGGCATTATTATTATATACATTTCATTTTAAACGCTCGATATATAATAGCAATGTTAGTCCAATTCAAAGTTATGCTTCCTTATTATTATAATAAAAATATAATAATCATCATCACTACATAGTATAAAACAAAGTCGCTGTATAATACATGCATAATATAGTAGATAAACACTGATCATTTTAGAGGTTTCTAATCTGGTGCCGTAAATAAACACTTTTTTTGCGCTTACATTGTAAACGCTGGCTGAACCCTACGAGATAGATCAAAATAATGTACTACAGTATTGTGCACATTAAAAAGGTCTACACAAAAGTCCGCAATGGTATATGTCTATCTCTTAGTCTATTACATAGTATAAAACAAAGTCGCCTCCCGCTGTCTGTCTGTCCCGATGTATGGTTAGATCTTTAAAACTATGCAACGGATTTGGATGCAGTTTTTTTAATAGATAGAGTAATTCAAGAGGAAGCTTTATATGTATAAAACATGCACAATATAGTAGAGAATCACTGATAATTTTAGAGGTTTCTAATGTGGTGTCGTAAATAAACACATTTTTTTGCGCTTACATTGCAAACGCTGGCTCAAGCCTACGAGATAGATCAAAATAATGTACTACAGTATTGTGCACCTTAAAAAGGTCTACACAAAAGTCCGCAATGGTATATGTCTATCTCTTAGTCTATGGTATTCTCTTAGATAACGTTGTATATAGAGACATTTTGTATTATATTTAGTATCAGCATTCAACCGTGCGAAGCCGGGGCGGGTCGCAAGTAATAATAATAATAATGCCGGACATTTCACACAGCATCATCTGGCCCCAAAGTAAGCAGAGCTTGTGTTATGGGTACCACATGACTGATATACTTTTATTACTTACTTACATACTTTTTTTTTAAATATATACATATTATACTTAGAAACACCCAGACCCGAGACAAATACTTGCAGATACAAATATTTGTCTCGCGGCGGGAATCGAACCCGCGACCTTCTGCGTCTCAGCCGGACCTTAGTCTACTGCGCCACAGAGGTCGTCAACATAATGAATCATTATAATTTCGTAATGTTGTAGGCAAATGGACATATTTATATACCATTTATGTTTACACGGTACAGATAAATGGGAATCGTTTCCTAGTATTGTTTGCTCGCTAAATAAATTACTTAAATACTTACCTACTAGTAATTTTGTTTTGTTAATATTTAAATTACGAATATTTAAAAATTCGTAGAAATTTGACAGGCCTGTCAGCTCAGTTGGCAGTTGCTCTGCCTTCTGCGCTGTAGGTTGAGGGTTCGAATCCCTCCCAGGACACACATTTGTGTGATGAACATAGATGTTTGTTTCTGTTATAAAGTATCTTATCGTATGTATTTAAAAATATATAAGTAGATAATCGATTCAGGCGTGACTTTGCGGAAATCCATTATAAAACATTAAACAGATGGACAAATATTTAGTACAATTCCGCCTATCTATTATATTCATAGATTGGTGGAATTGTACTAAATATTTGTCCATCTGTTTAATGTTTTTTAATATATAAGTATTCTATTAGCCATCTAGTCACCATAGTAGAAGCTTTACTTAGTTAGGGGCTAGCTAGATGGTGTTGTGTGCATTGTCCGCCAATAGTTATTTATTATTTATTTGTTTATTTTATATTGTGAGAAATCACGAAAATATATTATAGTCAATATAAGATTACGATTAGCCCATTGTATCCCACAGCTGGGCAAAGGCCTCCCCTTGATCTCTCTAGTTATCTCGGTTTTGAGCTAATTGGACCTAAGTTCTGATACAATACATGTACTTAATAGAGTTTTATTTACAGAAATAATTAAATTTACCGAAATTTATTTACTGAAATGTACAGAATAATATAAAATACATGTGAAACAGTTGAGTTATCTAAGGACCGTTTAAAACGATCTATAGATATTTCAACTGATCCAGATCACTGCCAGAGGGCAGGGTTCATGTAATTGTTTTTTGAACATAACATTAGATTGTAGATTTTACGATGAAGTGTGGTTGCTATGGCGATAAACTTGCTTTGTTTTTTGTACGATAATTGTCTAGCCGGAGTAGCTAATCACTACATAGTATAAAACAAAGTCGCTTCCCGCTGTCTGTCTGTCCCTATGTATGGTTAGATCTTTAAAACTACGCAACTTACGGATTTTGATGCGTTTTTTTAATAGATAGAGTGATTCAAAAGGAAGGTTTATATGTATAATACATGTATAATACAGTAGAGAAACACTGATAATTTTAGAGGTTTCTAATCACATTAGACATTCTGTAGTATATTTAGTATCAGCATTGCACCCGTGCGAAGCCGGGGCGGTTCGCTAGTAATATCATAAATTATCAAAGATATACGAATTGGCGACTACATTATTATATGGTGATGTTTATCAATAATCAATCAATGAGCATGATAAACTCCAAATATATAAAGCGTTATGAAAAATAATGACGATACTACGTGGCGCTCGGTTTATTGACAGAAATATGCAAAGTGCAATTGAATGATTCCCGGCAGGACAAATGTAAGCACGATCTGAGTATTTTGGTAATATGGTAAGTATTACCAAAACACAGCATACCTAATGTTAAGTCCGGCCAAGCAGTACTCATATGTATCTGTTGGATGTTAATGTTTAACTAACTAGTTAGATCACGACTTCGTACGCGCGTTTTAAAAATAAATTTATAAAAAAACAGTTTTTGGTTGAAGAAAGAGATGGGGTCTTCTATTTACCCGTAAAATAACGTTAAGAAGATGGTGTCTTCTAACTGTTTACCCGTAAAATAACGTTAACAATCAATAGTTTCAGGTCGTGTAGGAAAGCGGATGTAAATTCTAGTTGAGTTAAAGTTACATCATCGTGGAAATAACCTCTAGAAGGCTTTAATGCGGATATCATAAGTTTCTGTTGTCTCTTTTCATCGTAATAAAACTTATATGAACAAACCACTTTATAGTGTTTTGAACGTTAAATTAAAACTGTAGTTTTCCTCATATTTTTTGGTGTCTTACTGAACAGACAAACATATTGCTGATTGAAGACAAAAAATATCCTGCTGTCAAAAAACATTTGTAGGCATTATGTATTTTTCCTAAAACAAATTTTATAGAAATTGATATGTCCAATATAGAAGTTTCGATATTTATGAGTAAAACTGCATATGGAGCCTAAAAACCAAATGTTATAAACAAAAGAATAACGTAAAACCGACTTACCTTCCTTTTTCATGCCAGCTTTGAAGCATTTCCGTAACCTGCAGTATCTGCACTGATTTCTTTTATCCTTGTCTACGACGCAATTTCTGCTGAATCTGAAACAACCATACAATTTCTATTTAGTTATTGATGTCTGGAATAGTAGTTACAGACTTTCATTTGCTTTCCTATTTTGAGCTTAAGACCTTTTGATATTGGTACTGAAGTAGAACATTTTACACCCATTTCTGTGTTGCCAAACCGTCTACGAATTGGTATGAGCTAGTACAGAAGATGCTGCAGACTCTTTTTGTCATAACTGAATTGAAGTCTAATGTTTTATAAAATATCAATATGAATAATAGCACGTCCCTTCAGCAATACTCACCTTCAAAACTTAAACCGCCCCTAAATCCCTCGATAGTTCCCTTTCTTTTTTTCTTTCTACTAGTATACTTAACTGCACTGCGTATGGTAATTCTAGGTTGGCACTGTGCAGTAGGTAGTTTGCGGAATGAGTTGCATTAGGAATATTTGATTTACTGAATGGAGTGCCTTCTTTATTTTGCAGTCCTTTTATGCACTTCATTCATAGAAACCTAATGGCCCGTGAAATTACATTACAAAGGGGCGTGCGAGGAAAAAACCACATAATGATATCAAATGACTCAGTTGACCTAGCGATGCACTAGCCGCTTGGTACACGCAATGTCAACAGATAGGTGGATGGTAGGTACAAAAATAACAGCTATCTACCTAATTAACACTAAATAAAAGTGCAAACATACGTTTGTTTAATTTTATATCAGCGTTTTTGTTATGGAAATTTCGTGCAAATGAAACTATTTTGAGAGAGTTTTTTTAGCCAAAAATTTGCAGCGAAACGTGGAGTGTAAGCATATGTGGTGTCGTGGGAGAATGTCGAACTTCTACGATCTGTCACGGTCCGAAAGCTGAATCGATACCATGCGTCATAATATTTTAAATTCTAGGTACTTAAAGAAAATATAGATTTTCATTGGTTTTAGCCAAGTTTGAGTTTTCAAAAGATGTTAGGCTAGGATGGAGGCGTTAAGATCTATTAACTCGATTTGACCCGATTTGGAACCTGACTTATACGAATGTTCTAGCAAGATTATAGCAAGATAGATTCAGGCGACTTTACATTCCAGCGCTCGGCGAAGCAACAAGCCCGCAGAGTCTTGGTGTTTTGTTTGTTACAGTGCAGAGCGAGTTCCTGAGGATGCCTCGTGGAGAGGTGAAATACGTGTCGAATTTATTTTTGAGGGTGCATGTGTGGATGGTTTGTTCTACCTTTGTACTAACGCTTTGCATGGCTTTTCATTTACCGACAAGAATAGAATAGGGTATAGGAATAGGGATAGATTGGCGGAATAGTACCTACTAAACGTTCATCTATCTGTTTAATGTTTTTTCAGCAATTTAATTCATTTATTTGTCAGAATGTAGGTTTACAATATCGTTGTAGTATATTTCATAATCATTAAGCATGAAGTATATTCGTTCTAGTACCTACCATTTCTTTATTTACTCGTAGTTTGACGTCAAATGACCAAAATAGAATGATTATCCGAACATGTCAAATTATAACAGCATATATTACATGTCTACGTAGATTACAATGATTAGGTACGAACAACTCAATCAAGTACTTAAAAACAGGAAAGCGTGGATACCCTGCTGACATGAATTCCTTGTTAATGGAATCTAATGACGTCAGCAATGAACATGCATTTTATATTCACGGGAATTACTTAGGTAATAAATAAAATATATTTATTTGAAATTTGCTTATTCGTTTGTAAACTCCCAATAAATAGGAGAAACAATAATTTGAAACAAGAAAATGTCGAATAAATTTACAATATACTTGATTACTATGTACACATACAACATTAACAAATGAGAGAACTAGTAGTATCGTTTGTATCATCTGCAAGTATTTGCCTCGGGTCTGGGTGTTTCTATGTATATGAATGTATTTGAAACAAAAAATGTATATATGTAGTATATCAGTCATGTGGTACCCATAACACAAGCTCTGCTTACTTTGGGGCTAGATAATGCTGTGTGAAATGTCCGGCATTATTTATTTATTGGCCCAGCCTTCCGTTCCTAAGGTCGTGGGTTCGAATCTGGTCGTGCACCAATATTTGTTTCTGTTCAAAACTGTATATTGCGTTACACCAGTACTTACAAAAGATGAAAGAAAAAAAAAAGTAAAAAAGTAAAAAAGTTTTAAGACATGTTCCAAGTGCACGAAATGAGCTTCTGAGGCGCACCTTAATTCTTTCCACACTGGTTCGAACAAAATGACACGATAAGATGAAGAAGAAAAATACAACTGTTTATTCTAAATAAACATTGCTGGACAATTCTCACACCATGTTGTATGTATCTAGTTTATCTAAGCATTGCTTTTACTATAGAAACCAGATGACTGATAGAATACCCATAAACTTGTTATTCATTATATAATAATAATAATAAGCCTTTATTGCTGCTAAGTTAAACTTATTTTACAGAAAATATTTAAAAGTTTAAAATAGAGGTAAAAAAAAAAAAAAGAATTTACTTAAACTAAATTAATCAAACTAGTATTTTAGTAAACTAAACTTAAACATTCGATTGGTCTCCCCTCATAACAGCTTGTCTTTCGACAAAGGCCTCCTCTAAGGCTTTCCACTTGTTTCTGTCCTTTGCTGTACGTAACCATTCACCGCTTTGACTGTCTTCCTTTACAGTCCTACCCCTACCTACCCCTTTCTCTAGGGTACCATTCAGTTATTATATTGGTCTTGGTCCATTTCTCTTTCTTTTCTCTCAACATATGTCCTGTCCAGCGCCATTTCAATTTTCTTTTATAATATAATAATAATATAATACTAAATTAGCTTATTAAAAAATATGATGTTTTTAAGCAGTAAATCAAAGTGTCGCGCTATACGCTCGTGACAACGCGTAACCTGGCGCGACGCCAAGTATTGGAACCGAAGATTTGCAGGTTGGGCAATCAGATGCGTTTGAATGACCCTAGTTGCCAAAAGGAATCTATTGTCATCGTATGCAGCAGACACGTGCTGCATCCGTGCGCGGAGATATCAACAGTGTTATGCTAGGTTAGTAGCGTCCAATTTGTTACATTACGCGGCAAGGCACGATAGGTAGATAACAAATGTATGTTATTATTATTAGGTATGTTATTTTAAATTTGTCAGATAGCATTCAGACAATCAATTAAATTATCGATGAATTATATATTAATCAATTAGCTATTGCGTGATTAGGTAACAAACTAACAGAAAAACATCTATTTTTATTTTATATATTATATAATTGATAGAGCCCTGAGACAGCGAGAAGGTGCCGTGGTAGACCCAAAAGGAGATGGCGAGATTATCTGTCGAGATAGAGCAGCGGGATAGAGCCTTCGACAAAGATAGAGTTTGGGTCCAAACAGCTCAAAACCGTGATAACTAGACAGATCAAAGGGAGGCCTTTGCCCAGCAGTGGGACACAATGGGCTTATCATAATCGTAATCATAACTGATCGTTTATGTTCGTCGTGTTGATTTAAAAATAGGTTAAAAATTATGGAAATGACAAATAAAAAACCTTAAGCGAGGTAAAGCAGGAAATTAACATTATACAAAATTTATGCGAAATCACGGAGAGCACCGTAAGTTACAGAGTTTTGACAATGTAAATTATTAGAAAAAAATATTAACCCTGTAGGTCGGGGATTCGATTCCCTCTCAGGATAAACATTTGTGTGATGAACATAGTGATGAGTGTTTGTTTTGCCTTGGTGTTATAAAGTATCCTAGGTACATATGTACATAATAATAATAATAATATAATAATACCGGACATTTCACACAGCATCATCTGGCCCCAAAGTAAGCAGAGCTTGTGTTATGGGTACCACATGACTGATATACTACTTATATACTTTTTTTTTTTAATACATACATATTATACATAGAAACACCCAGACCCGAGACAAATACTTGCAGATCATACAAACATTTGTCCCGCGGCGGGAATCGAACCCGCAACCTTATGCGTCTCAGCCGGACCTAAGCCCACTCCGCCACAGAGGTCGTTATAATCATATAATCTAATAATAATATAATCAAATATATAAGTATTCCATAGAATACTTATATATTTTATTATAAGTCATCAGGTCATCATAATACAAGCTATGCATATTTGAGGCTAAATGGTGTTGTGTGCATATAAATAATTATTATTTATTTTATGTTTTAAATTAATGGATGCTTTATGAACAAAACGTTCATACCATGTTGTGTTTCCAGATTTGAGGCGAATTATGATAAGAAAACCCGTAATACTTCCCCAATATCTGATCACCGCAAACTCTAATATTGCTTGCCAATGTGAACCTTACCTGCACGTGTAGAGATGGTTTTTCCTCACGCTCCTTCGAAAGAATCCCTTGCAGCCGTCACAGGAGGAAGCCCCGTAGTGCTTCCCTGTAGCACGATCACCACAGATCGCGCAGTGTTGCGACAGGGTTGTAGAACTGGCGGCGCTCGCTTCACTGCTGCTTGTTTCCAGTTGCATATCACTATCTGTAACAATAAAAGAGCATGTTACACTCTAGATGTTAGAAAGAAGCTCGAAAAGATTGGTATCGTTTTTCCATAATTGTACTGTGTAGTCAAAAGAACAGGGAACAGTAAGTAAGTCAATTAAAAAAAAAACGTGTGCGTCTGGGCGTCTGTGCGTCTACGTCCGACAGAAGTGATAACATAAACTAATCTAACTAGCGCTGTGGGTTAGAGTGAGAGAGGAGGAGCCTGCCTACCGCTGCCATATGCGTGAGAGAAAGTGACGCCAGACAGACTGGCGCCGTAACGCGTTACGTAACGAAGCGGTTTACCCTCTCATAAGAAGTTATCACTTCAAAATTGATATGTTCACTAAATTATTTCAGCAGTATTCCGTACGTGTATTTTTGTGAGAAATTCAAAGGTAGCAATAGCGGCGTTGATTATGTTTATCAACCATCATAATAATATTTAATAAAAACACACGATAAGAAAGTCATCAATGGCAAATACTAGGTGTGTACAATACAGCAGGAAAAAGTTGTTCATAGACCTATTGAGGTAAAAAAACAAGTTACGTAAAGCCTACAATCAAAACAATAATTAATTTCCTTGTATACGCGTATTATCCTGAAAGTCATCATACGTTGGTGACGCAAGTCAATGACTGGTTTTTCAGCAAGGCAGGAAAACTAATAACCCTGGCAAAGGTAGCTATAATAAAATGGTATCAGTTTATTGATTTTTATTTAATTAAACATCCTATATTGATCTTACATTCGATTTAAAAAACAGAAGCACATGTCAACAAAAAACCTATAAAGTAGTTACTCACGTGTACGTACATACAGCAAAACCTATAGGTAAGTAAAAAGTATACAATAGTTATTACAAAAAACAAACCGCAATGACATCATTTTATTATTTGCTTGTTATCTAAATCTAGTAAAGCTGATTTGGGAATTTTATCAAAACAATATCTAATAAAAGGCATTGCGGATACTGGTTTCAAAAAGCTGAAGGTGTCAACAAACCTTCGGCGACGCTGTTGTAGGTTGTGTTGACATTACGGACAGCTTCTTGAGGACTTCGTTGAGCGTAACTTGAGTAAGGATTCGCCAAGTTTTTCTCCCAAAGTTGTGGAGGCACCATGTAAGGTTGCGATGAACCGTAACCCATGGCACAATAATCCTGTGACGTCGTCATTCCTTCGAAGCCCAGCACCGGCATTTTCCAACCACACTCGTGCACTTCTCAACAGCAACTGTTTATCAATAGCCCGCAATGTGCCGATAACCGACAGATAATACTCCGATAAACGTTATACTAACAGGTGATTTATCCAATTAAATATTGTCACTTATCGCCAATGATTTGTAAACAAAACTGCCTAATACTCGGTCAATAGTTGCTGGCGTTTCCGTGTACTGTTTTTGTTTTTATCGCTGGCCTACAAATGATAGGGTTGTTTGTGGAGAATCACGCGGGTAGAGGATGCCTAGGTTTCCTCGCGGACGCGACCTTCCCCGTTCGCGCAACTGTCTATACTGACAGACGAGTATCGGACATAACACCTAGCGACTGATTTATGAATTCACACGAGTTTTGCGAATGTGTAGGTATATGAATGAGCCACCCCGCGAGTGTTGGATCAGCAAATGTGCGTTAGTGCCGCAGCACGCTGACACTGACTCACTCTTTATCGGAAATGCAGCGGATGTGATCGCCAGCAGCTGACGAACAGAAGCTTTTGCCATAAACAGCATAGTTTAAGAGATACACACGATGACTAATTGTTTGTGGCACATTCGCTTTGTTCCTTTGTTGCCATGTGTTAGTGTTATGAGAGCTTCGTTTATCTACCAGGATTCTGATAGTACGGCGATACTGTATCTGTGAGTCCGCGTCGCTTGTCCCATTATGGGTAGATTATTTATTATTGTTTATCATTGAGTAAATTCAGTCGGATAGTGGTATGCGTATTATATTTTTTCAACTATCTCCTATGCTAAACTAAAATAATCCCACAAGAGACTACAGTTTTTTAAATCATCGAGTCTTATAATTACTTACTTAGTACTTAGTACAATTTAGTTATCAAGCTTTGGAATGTGAATGTTGCAAATATTAAATTATCTGTGTTGTTTACAGCTTTATCTAGGGGGCAGATCCCGGGTCGCACTATCTGCAGAACTGCTACGTCGCTGACGAGGACGCCGCGGTGTCAAACGACTCGTTTAGTCCGTTATTACGATATTCCATCAAAACCGTTTTATTTTGTACATAGTTCGCAGTAATTAGAGCTGAGTTGATCCATTAAGTTGTTGTCACAATATGGGCGTTGATAAGATATTGCTCATAATATTAGTTTTAATGACACTATTAGACAGAAAAATAATTCATCATAAATAGCGTCTGCTTATTTGTTTATATCTTCAGAGTTGAAACAAGAAACATGACATACAAAACATACTAATATTAAGGTAGGTATACAATTTCACTTTCAAAACTTTCGTGAATTGCCGCTTATGACCGCGCAAACTCACCCTGATGAAGATTCTCTAGATGAATCGAAACAGAGTGCTTTCATCGACAAAATAATACGTGAATATAACCTGTGAGAATATAATATTCAAATGGAAACATAAAACTCCAAGATTGAAAATCCTGTGTATCCTAGGCTCACAGTAAGAATGGAAATCTACAATAGTGTAATCTTCCTTTTGAAGTTTTAATATGCGCTATGAAAAGGATTCCTGTAATTTATCTCTCAAATAGGTATTACTTACTTGGTAAAATTGCAACCTTTGCGATTTGGGATCGCGAGCAAAGAGCTGTTCTTTTTTATCTAGTAGATACTGCGAGCATATAAGTAATTAGATACAAGGAGTATGTGATGCTCGTAAGAGGGCTTTGTGTAGTCCTGGTTATGAGTTACAAGGCTCGAACACAAAGCCCTCATCGAATTTCAGTATATCTACATGATGACAAGCATAAAGCGACATGACGATAAGTTTGTTATGGGAACATTTTCGTTCCCGATAAACAAAATTTATCAACCTAACAAGGCTGTCCCGGCCTTGTCTCGAGACGCGTAAATTATGATTTCCGTCTCGTCCTAGCGAGCGGAAAAAGGGCCAGATGCGACTTCCACGGCCCGGTCAGTTGGCAAGGACGCGAGGCATAATTGGTTCATACCTACTCGATGTATTATTAATTATTACATAGAATTCATCACTTGATATCCTTATGAAAATCCTTTCCTGATAGATGATTTCCTTTCTCATACAAGAATTAACTGATAAAGGACGTTTGTTTATTACAGGAATTGATGTTATTATTGTTATAAATGCGATGTTTGAATGTCTGTTTGTAATTTTCTAGTGACTATGCAACGGCTTGGTGTATTTGAATGAAACCTGAGGGCTTAGACAAGACTCCATTTTCCGTTCGCGTTTACGCCTGCGGAGAGATAAAAATGTATGGATACGACACACATATCAATAATATTTATTCGATCTGAGATACCATATTAGCTTGTGATAAGTCACGTGACTGCTACTGTCGTTCTCATACAATTTGATCTTTCTGCAGGGGGATTAGCGGGAAGGAAAACTAAGCGCTAGGTATTTGTCTACACTCCCTGGTATAGACATACTCCAGGTGATAAGTTGAAGTAGCATAATATACCTTATATGTATGCATACCTGAGTAAAACGCACGCAAAGCCGCTTGCAGAACCTAAAAAAATATATACGAGTATGTCCTTGCTAGTTGTTGATCACCTATTATAGTGATTTTACTTGGATACTAAATCTTGGTACTTATTTGGTTCCGGCACGTGACAATACATAATACACAACGTTTAAGTGTAATTACCTAAAATGACCTAATGATGAGTAGATAATGACTAATCGCTTTTTTTCTGTTGGTAGAAGCTAAAACTGATGCCCATCTGTAATAATGCTTAAGGTTAATTCTTTAAAAATATATATCATAATCATATTAACAATAATCTCTGACAATAAGACGACCTCTGTAGCGCAGTGGGCTTAGGTCCGGCTGAGACGCAGAAGGTTGCGGGTTCGATTCCCGCCGCGGGACAAATGTTTGTATGATCTTCAAGTATTTGTCTCGGGTCTGGGTGTTTCTATGTATAATATGTATGTGGTTACAAAAAAAAAGTATATCAGTCATGTGGTACCCAAGCTCTGCTTACTTTGGGGCCAGATGATGTTGTGTGAAATGTCCGGGATTATTTATTTATTTATTATAATCATAACTTCTTAGAGCCTTCTAAGAGATCTCAGGAGATGTCTACAAAACCAGGGCGTCTACCATTTTTGATATTTATGAAAACGATGACATCGTTGAAAATGTTCGTTGAACTCAGTCGAATTGACTGTTGTTTCGTTTTCAAATTATAATAATCGCATCGTCTGCTCTGCATTACGCCATCGATTTTCATTAGTAATATCTGTCGTTTCTTCGTTCAAAATTAGTTTAGTTTATTTATTTCACCATTTCGTTACATTAACATAACATTGGCATGTCAAATTGTACAATACATTGAATTATTATTATTACACTTATATTCTAAACTAGTTTTATTGCTACTCAAGTTTGCAAATTGGAGTACGAACAACTCATGTACACATTTGTATGGTAGAATGGGTGGCATTCAAAGAATGACTTTAATTTTTGTTTGAACTCATTTAGCGGGAGTCTTGAGATTTCTAAGGCGAAACGATGTAATTAAGAGTACGTTTTTGACGGTTATTATCCCGATATTTATATTGATATTATATTGATAAGGAGCGAAGGGCATTATCAGTCAAAGCCAACATGTTGGCCCGTAGATTTGCACTGTGCAGAACGGCTGTAAAAACAAGTTTGTTTAAGGCGTACTACCAGTCTTTTTACACGTGCAGTCTATGGGTTAACTTTACTAAGTGCTGCTGGAATGCCCTTCGAGTCCAGTACAATAATAGCTTCAGGGTGCTGTTGAGTTGCCATATTTCTGTAGCGCATCGGGGATGTTCGCGAACGCATGCATCGATGACTTTTATGCGATCATCCGCAAGAGAACTTCATCCCTGATGCGTCACGTGAGAGACAGCACCAACAGATACCTGCAATTTATAGCAGGAAGGCTGGACACTGACTGCATCTTCATGAAGCATTGCACAGAGGTGCACCATTCGCACCGGTGATGTAATGATGTGGCGCATGCAGTCTACTAAATGAAATTGAATTGAATTGATATTATCGTTATCGTTGGACCCCCTGGGTCGTGAGCATTTTTTATTTCTCTTTCAAAACTATTGTGAGTTGTACTATGCAATATGCGGCCACGAGCGAACCGCGGATCAAACTCACCCTGATAAAGATTCTCTAGCTAGATGAATCGAAACAGTGTCGGTGACTCCATCGACAAAATAATACGTGACTAAAGCCTGTGTTTATCAAAATGTATTTTGTTATCATGGTTTTCATGGTCTGGCGATTTTCTAAAAATCTACCGTGTATTATTAGATTTACCTACCTATTAATAGCTCTCACAAAAAGCATTCATAGGTAAAAACTTTTTAAGTCGTCTGCGTTTCCTTGTAAATCTTAGTGCCGAGATGCTAATTAAAGTAACGTCTGAATAAACACATGTATTGCATCACTAAATGATAGCTTGAGATTGTTACACGGAACTCGGGTCTCGTAATTGAGGTAATAATCGCACAAGTCAAGGTAAAATCAAACAGCAATGGATTTGAGTTCTCAGCATATCACAATACAAAACAATAATTAAATAATGTTAATTAATTAATATTGGTGGACAATTCACACATCTAGTCCCAAACTAAGCATAGCTTGTGGTGACCAGATGAGCGATTATGTAATTCTGATACTATCAAAACAGTCATACCAACAGCTTTCAGTTACTATTAATGAATTGGGATTACGGAAGGTTGATGTTGATAGTAAGTCATGCTGTCTTATGAATAGAAACCCAACGTACGTAATTCCAAACCATTAAATTATGCATATTTCTAATCGAAACTGATAGATATTGAGTGTATCAAACGTTCCATAATCGTTATGTAGATGACTTATAGAATACTCATATATTTTTTTAAATGCAAAGCGATTATTGAAGCGATCGTTTCTACAAAATTATACTAGTCGCTCTGTGAGTTATTATTATTATTATTGCCTTTTATTGTAAAATAATTGTTTTTGTATTTTTCTGTGTGGTATATAACAATAAAGAGTTATCAATCTATCTATCTCACCATTTAAAAAAAAATCCATAAACTGAATCGACAAAAAAATCTTTATAGTTATAGAACCTGCTCACAAAATATCACGAGAATCGGTTGAGAAATGCGACCTGTAGAGAAGAACGTCCGGACAGACGGCGGACATACGAAAGCATTTTCGCCATAGCTGAAACGGAGACACTCGCTTCGCTCGGTCTATAAGACACTTTATTGCAATGATCCCACTCAAAGTTTAATTACTACATATTATTATAAAACAAAGTCCCTCCGCTACGTCTGTCTGCCTGTCTGAACATGAACAATTCAAAAATCAACGCTTGGCCGATTTCGATAAAATTTAAATGGGACCATTAAATTTTATCGAAATCGGTCAAGCGGTTTTTAAAATATCAACTAAGATCTTAAAATTGTATACATCTATAATATTTTCGTTACGTGAAGTGCAGAGCAGTGCGTTTAGTTGGCCTACCCATATTAAATAAAAACTAAATACATGTACTTTCCACAAAAAAATTCAAAATAAAATAATTTTATAGTCTCAAATTGTATAATTGGTTTTCTATATAAAGCGTGTTTTTTAGTATTTTTTAACTATTATTTATTAGTTTTTAAAACGTAATTATATAATTGTTTTCGTAGTCTGCCTTCTTGTTCTTGTACTTGTACTGTGAAGTATATGCTTTCAAATAAAAAAAAAATTCAAATCGGGTTAGGCGTTTTTGAGTAATCGGTGAACATACATAAAAAAAAAAAGATTCCGACGAATTGAGAACCTCCTCCTTTTTGAAGAAGTCGGTTAATAAATAGCTACTCTCACAACGACGAAACAAAGTGCTATTCAGCTCGGACGAGCTCGCATTATAATAGACCTGCATAGTGACTCTCTTTCTACGCAACTACATCTCGTGTGGCACGTCACTTTGCAAATTTGCCCACTAAGGTGGGCTCGCGGATGTACTTGTAGAGAACCTAAATGCGGAGTGCGTGTGCCCTGCTATTGAGAACCAGAATTCTGATATTATCAAAACATTACTAACAGCTTTCAGTTACTATTGAGGAATTGGTATTACGGAAGGTAAATAGATAGAAAACTCTTTATTGACTACCACACCGAATATTACAATAACAAATGGACTGGACTATATAACTAAACAGAGAAGGGGCATGTAGATGTGGTGTATTTATATTATTATATACTTACATATATTCACAAACTAAACAAATACTGATATAAATATACATACATTTGTACTCAATAGATAATATAATAAAGATAACCAGTATAAAGAAATCGAAAATAAAATCGGTGGATATAGATTGTATGTAGCACATGCTGTCATATGAATAGAAACTGAGCTAAAAACCCAACGTACGTAATACCAATCCATGAAATTAGCCTAATCGAAACTGATATCAATAAGAGTTCTAATAACGCCATGCAAATGTAAAGACAACCTTTGTGGCGCAGTGGGTTAAGGTCTGGCTGAGACGCAGGTTGCGGGTTAGATTCCCGCCGCGAGACAAATGTTTGTATGATCTGTAAGTATTTGTCTCGGGTCTGGGTGTTTCTATGTATAACATGTATATATTTACAAAAAAATATATAAATAATAAATAAATAAATAAATAACCCCGGACATTTCACTCAGCATCAACTGGCCCCAAAGTAAGCAGAGCTTGTGTTATGGGTACCAAATGACTAATATACTACTTATATACAGTTTTTTTTTGTAAATACATACATATCATACATAGAAACACCCAGGCCCGAGACAAATACTTGTAAGTACATAAAAGTAGTATATCAGTCATGTGGTATCCATAACACAAGCTCTGCTTACTTTGGAGCCAGATGATACTGTGTGAAATGTCCAGGATTATTAATTAATTAATTAATTAATTATTCAAAAGTATTTTACTTTGCATAATATAACTAATGTTGGATCAATCCGATCTCAATTCACAAAAAACATTTTATTAAATGACAATAAGGTTTTTTGTTGACGAATGACACGCGTAGTTTTCTAACCTCAATGTGTCAATCTACTTTGTCATTTTAAAACCACTTTGCGTACCTATAAGGTAGGTAAAATACACCTATTTACAATACATCAATCTTGACGTGGATACGCATGTATGACGTCAATCATACGCGTTTAATTAATGTGGTTTTATAGTTAACTAGTTACTACCCGCGGATTTGCCCGCATAGTACTTAGATAAAATGTAGCATATATGTCAATCTAGGACCACATCTACCAATCCAATCTATATCAAGTTTCATCCTAGTCTTTCAGTTGATTAAGAGTTTTTTAAATAATAATAATAATAATAATATTGCCGGACATTTCACACAGCGTCATTTAGTCCCAAAGTAAGCTGAGTTATGTTGTGTAAAATAATAAATGCTGGCACTTCTGTTGTTTCGTACTAGCAAAAATTTTCTAAAATATGGACGACCTTATTTGCTACAAATAAAGTTCAAATTACAGTACCCATTTTAAATCACAGTTCTAAAATAAGTTAAAATTATTTTTTGTTTTATTGCTATATTTTTTATTCCAATAAATTCCTTTATTGAGAATAATGTATAGAGGTGTTGATAAAAACTGCGGAAAATAACCGCAGTTTTAATCAACACCTCCTTACATGATGACTAAATTGCGCTAAAACACATATACTTTAATTTGTTGATTAATTCAATATGGGAACCAGGTGACTGATAGAATCCATACTAATATATAAATTAGAAAGTGTCTCTGTCTGTCTGTATGTTACCTTATCATGGTTAAACGGCTGAACGGATCTTGATGAAAATTGGTAAGCAGATTGTGTCTTGGGGACTAACATAGGCTACTTTTTATGTCGGTACCATTTTTGCGAAACTGCGAGCAACAGCTTGTACTTATATAATTTTAAATTGACAACCTCTGTGGTGCAATGGGCTAGGGTCCGACTGAGACGCAGAAGGTTGCGGGTTCGATTCCCGCCGCGGGAAAAAAGTTTGTATGATCTGCAAATATTTGTCTCGGGTCTGAGTATTTCCTATGCATAATATGTATGTATTTACAAAAAAAAAGTATATAAGTAGTATATCAATCATGTGATACCCATAACACTGTGGTACTAAGCTCTGCTTACTTAGGGGCCAGATGATGTTGTGTGAAAAGTCCTAAAGATATTTTATAACAAACATCTATGTTCACCACACAAATGTTTGTCCTGAAACTGAACAATCTGAGTCGAGAAGCCAGTCAGTTTGTCTCAGGTCTGGGTGTTTCTATGTTTAATATGTATTAACAAAAAAAAAGTAGGTATAGGTATAAGTAGTACATCAATCATGTGGTACCTACCCATAACACAAGATTTGCTTACTTTGGGGAAAGATGATGCTGTGTGAAATGTTCGCCATTATTTATTTATATTTTTATATATAAATAAATAATATTTATTAATATTATTTATTTATATGCACCAACAAAATGCAACGCCGTTATTACCAATAGTTCAAATCTAGTAGTATAATCACCCCACAAATAACACGCATCTTTATATCAATGAGGCAGATCAATCTTAGCTGATATAAAAAGAGCGAGGTCGACATTAATACTACGTGATACGTGGCCGCCTATATTTATGTTTTGTATTCAAAATAAACAAGTAGTTTGCCCCGAACTGAGATCTCGCGATGTCCGTATCGTGTCGTCATTCGTATTTTTTTTATAACGTACCTAACGTAACGTACAAACATAAAATTATTAAACGAACACTTTCATTAGTCAAGCGCGAGCTAATTCTAATGAATGAAGAAGATAGAATGAAAATCTGTTTAATTGGCAACACATTACAGAACAAAAGTCAGTGGCCTCAATTCTGTTGGCACCAACCTAACTAATTTTACCTAAAATTAGGTTTAGAACTGTCAAATGAAACTTGATATTCTGCTGGTACCAACTTATCCTAATTTAATTTTATCTAATTTAATTAAGCGTTCCTAATTTAGTAAGATAGTACTAACCGAATAGGTTTTACAAATGCTATGACTAACTAAAATATATTTTAGACAATTCCTAATTTTAGAAATGACCTAACCGAATTGCCACCATTAACAATGTATGTATTAGTGTATTAACAATGTAACTGATGTATCTTAAGACAGCAAATTAACTTTAAAAAAAAGATCCATACATAATTTTTTTTAAAGCTATTTAGTGGCTATCTGCTCGTTATTTGAAGGAATAATAATTATTAAAAATATGGTATGATTTTGCCTCTTACTTTCTCATTTCAAATAATTTTAAATTGTTCGTTTTATAATTGAATTATGAAATAATAAATAAATAATCCCGGACATTTCACACAGCATCATCTGGCCCCAAAGTAAGCAGAGCTTGTGTAATTTATGGTTACCACATGACTGATACATTACTTATATACTTTTTAAATAACAACTTATTAAAATGTTTTTTGTTAAAGAAATCTAGATTTGAGCGCCGTGAATACGCGTCAAAATCATTTAATCAGGGAGTCGCCTTAAGTAGGTCCCAGGTACTTACCAACTAAGTAGGTCGGCACTAGGCACCTTAATGGTAGGTCAAACAGAAGCACCAACAAGTACCGCTTTGTGTGCGTAGTCAAACAGGTCCTGAACTCAACATATTTACATGATTGACAGTGGCTACCTACCATTTATAGCTTCAGTCAGGGCCTAGGTATGGTGACATCTCAAATATGTACCATAATACCACATATTTTACCACAAAAATAAAAATTATGTATACATAATTTAAATATGAGAAAGAGTAGATGAGAATAAATTATATATATATATATATATATATATATATATATATATATATATATATATAAATAGTAATTAAATAAATAATATCACAAATATAATAGAAATGCGCCCAAACACGTATTTTACGTGTTTGGGCGCTCTTATTTACTTAAAAGTCTACTCTTCACTTAAAAGTTTGTGACTCTATGATACGTAGGTATACCACGTAAAAATTAAACCGTTTTAACTTAAAAACTATGTTTTTTTTGCAAATTAGTTTTTTTTTACCTTTTAGAACCAGAATCATAACAACCCCATGTCCAATTTGGTTCAAAATGTTACAAGCTTATTTCTCAAATGTATTCAGTAGACTGGCAATTTAATGCAGATCGGATCAAACGCTTCGAAAATTATCGTCGAATAAACAAACGTACTTACATACAAACGAACAAAGATACACAGCCAAAACACCCAAGTCGCCACTGAGATATTCTCTTGACGTTGGTGGAACACGATGGAAGGTTTTTTGATCTTACGAAACGTTTACTAAATATGCATAAGAACGAAGGCCATAAATTAGGGTACGTATTTAATTTTGTGAATATTGTTTGTTTGGAATTTCTTTCCTCTATGTATAATGCAGGCAATTCTGTTGTTTCGCCGGACTAGCTAAAATTTTCTAAAATATGGACAACCTTATTTTGCTACCAATAAAGTTCAAATTAGAGTACCCAATTTAAATCACAGTTCTAATATATATTAAAATATTTTTTTGTTTTATTGCTATAATTTTTATTTCAATTAATTCCTTTATTGAAAATAATGTATAGAGGTGTTGATAAAAACTGCGGAAAATAGCCGTAGTTTTAATCAACACCTCCTTACATGATAATTAAATTGTAAGTGTCACTAAAACATGTTATTCTAATTCAGACTTTAATTCAAACAAAATAAGATAGTTTTTGTTTTAGAAAATTTTAGTTACTCTAGCGAAACAACTGAATTGAGGACAATGTCTAGTAATTTTAGGACAATTCCGAATAATACTCGTTTTCAGAATAGTCAGAACATATCACAGCCGACCTCATATTTGTCAATTCCAGTCCAGGACCAACATTGTGTGATGTTAGAAGTTTATTCTGTGTCTGAGTGTCAATAAAGTATCATAACTTCATCTGAGTCCATTTTTTTGAGCTTGGCTTAGTTTGGGACTAGATGGTATTGTGTGATTGTCCCAGCAATATTTATTTAATATTTTAACCTAAGATTTATTAGTTAAATATAATAACTGACACAAATTAAATTATGTACATAATTGATTAGTAACAATAGTTTCGTGTCCGAAACAAAATAAATGAGTTTTAGCTCTTTGATCTTCTGATAATTACCCCTCTTTCTTACAAGGAAAACGGCATACAAATAAACTGTCTTAGACATTTCTAAAACTATCTATGACCGTCTTTTCACTACAACCAAACAATAGTGAGCATGGACTTTGGACTTGTTAGATTCGATACATTTACAATGCTGCAATGTGACTAACAATCATAATTTGTGTTCAACGATTGCCTGCCGCGGCCGTTCGACGGTTTCATTACGAACGCGTAGGCGGGTCCAAAGTCCATCTTTGTCTTCTTCATCTTGATAATTGGCGGTTAATATAGGCAGACACTTGATTGCTATGTAAATATGCCACTATCGTAGTACTACAGAATTTTATTTGATAGATGCTAAGTTGTCTGGCAGAGATCGCGATAAGACCGCGCATTGTAGTACCATGTAGCTAAATATTTTTGACGACCTCTGTGGCACAGTGGGCTTAGGTCCTGCTGAGACGCCAAAGGTTGCGGGTTCGATTACCGCCGCGGGACAAATGTTTGTAAGATCTGCAAGTATTTGTCTCGGGTCTGGGTGTTTCTATGTAGGTATAATATGCATGTTTTTACAAAAAAAAGTATATAAGTAGTATATCAGTCATGTAGTACCCATAACACAAGCTCTGCTTACTTTGGGGCCAGATAATGCTGTGTGAAACATCCGGTATTATTATTATTAATATAGTTTCTTAGGAGTAATGTATTTGTGGTGCAATTAAGTATTTTCTATTCTATTCTACTAACAACCTCCTACCTAAATATGCCTGCCTTAATAAGGCCTACATATTTGGGATTTTTGGAGTCGAGACCCTGGGCCTGTGGGGAACAGAAGCCCATCGCGTTTTCAAAAATATTTCACGGCGTCTGGGTAGAAACATTGCGTGACCCAAGAGTTGGCTCCTATCTGGCCCGTGCCGTGTACGTGGCAATGCCGCCAGTGTCTTGAAGACGCTGCCCTCTGGCAGTGATCTGGATCAGTTGAGATAAGTAGACCGTTTTAAACGGTTCTTAGATAGCTCAACTGTTTCAATGTATTATATACAATTATTCTGTACATTTCTCTAATTATTTTAATTTTAAAATAAAACCTATGTGTAGGTAGGTTAATATTAATATAATATTTTCGATCGATCTATGTATAATTATTACATTTTATTTAATCATCCAAGTAGCTCAGCGTCAGATAAAAACACAGAACCAATTATAAGTTAAGTCATCACGGTGACTTAGCAGAAACCACTTATACAAACCTTGCATAAGCTACGGACTTTGGACTCTAGGAGAAACTAGTTTCTGGTCCACGGTCCAAAGTGCAAATCAAGTAACTGTCAATTTTTAGTATAATCTAGTTCAATAGATGGAACTAGATATAATCTAGTTCAATAGACTTACAATAGATGGCGTACGAAGTCCACCGGGACTTCATACGACATCTATTGAAAGTAATCCGAAATAACAATTCCCATAAAAAAAATACCAATTTTTATTTTTGATTATTCAGCTGTTCCTTTGTTTTTCCCAATGTTTTTTTCGTAAACCAATGAACTATAGATCTTAGAATATTTAGAAGACTAGAATTTAAAAATATGGAAATCAGTCGATCGGCTTTTTAAATTTAAAGAGCCATTTTCGAGTGTTTTCGAATCTAATACTATTGATTTACATATAAATATATAGATAGAAGATAGATATATCGAGTTACGAGTTACTCGTAGTTACCTCTACAGTTCTATCTGGGGTTCGATTCCCGCCGCGGGATAAATGCTTGTATGATCTGTAATACCTATTTGTCTCGGGTAATAATATGGTATAATATGTATGTAGTTACAAAAAAAAAGTACATAAGCAGTATATCAGTCATGTGGTACCCATAACACAAGCTCTGCATACTTTGGGGCCAGATGATGTTGTGTGAAATGTCCGGCATTGGTGGTAATTCGGTTGGTTCATTTCCAAAAGTTCAGTTCACTTTAGTTAGTCATAGCATATGTAAAACCTATTCGGTTGGTACCATCTAACTAAATAAGGAACGCGTAATTAAGTTAGATAAAATTATATTAGGATAAGTTGGTAGCAGCAGAATACCAAAGGTTAATTTGACAGTTCAAAACCTAATTTTAGCTAAAATTAGTTAGGTTGGTGCCAACAGAATTGAGGCCATTATTATTATTATTATCATCACGACGCTGCTACTATTGAACACTGCGAATCAACTGGAAATGGATATATTTTTTAATAAGTAAACCTATTTCGTCTAAATTGGTAAGACCAATGACGTAAGTGGCTATAAAAAGACACTATCATACAACTTTTTCTACAACTACCATTATTGCTGTAGTTTTTTCGCTAAACACCAAATGTCCTGTTTGGACATAGTGATAAAGGTTTTACTGACGTGTGTTCGTCTAATCTAAAGCATGCGCTACACGGTTTGAAACCACAGTTTCTACCAAGGTGACCTCGGTTTAAACGTATGTTTCAAACCGTGTAGATAGCGGTTGCAAACCAAATTTCGCATGACCTTTAAACGCCCTTGGTAGAAAGGCTTGCCCAGCAAACCACTGGCAGAAGCGGTGGTTTCAAACCGTCTAGCCGCTTGTTTAATACCACGCGTACCACAGTCGCGCCGCTGCATGCATCGAGCGCAGACGTATTGCGCGTACGTACGGTATTACGGAGAAAGAACGTGAGGTTATCACTGAATTCATCGAGTTATTTAGAGACCTACCCTGTCTCTGGGACTTAATGTCTAAGGAGTACAAAGACTCCACCCAAAATAAATGTTTTTTTTTTCTACAAATGCTCACAAAAGTGCCATACAAACTCCAAACTTTAGAAATTTTGATAAATAAGGAGCCATGGCCTCTTTGTAATTTGTTATAGTGCATTACAAGCATTCTGCACACGTCAATTCAGGACGAGCGTTTTAAACACACTGAAGTTTGTGGTTTGTTTAAAACCGTGTAGACAGAAAACGTTCTACCAAAGTCACCTTTGTAGAAACTGCGGTTTCAAACTGTGTAGCGCATGCTTAAGGTATTAATTGGTTAGATTTATTAATATTTATTTGTTTATTAAATACACAAAACAGAAACTAAAATCTATTTATTTTATCTAATCTATTTATTGATATAGATTCGTAATCAAATATGTGATTGTGACAAAATTTGTTGTAGGTACATATAAAAGTTATAATACCCAAAACTAAGAACCAACTATGGAAATTATACATTACTAGCTGCTGCCCGCGGCTTCGCACGCGTGGTACCTACATAAAAAGTAGCCTATGTCCGCCTACAAGGTCCCATGTATCTCTATACCAAAATTCATCAAAATCGGTTCAGCGGTTTAGGCGTGAAAACGTAACAGACAGACAGAGAAACTTTCGCATTTATAATATTAGTAGGGATTAGCATCGTGTAAGACTTTATAAGCGGATATTTTAATATTATATTCTTTTTTAATTGCTACTGTAGCCACCACTCGGCACTCGGCACATCCTCTATACCCGAATCCTTTAAGCAAGTAGTAGGCCTGGCTGTTGAGAGGTTTTACATATAGGGCTCCTTAATACTTTGTAATACTCGTAGCTTAACTTTTTATATTTATTTCATATTATTTTGTATTTTTTTTTAAATAACACTATTTTTTGTCATGATTGTAAGTTTATTTTTAGAGAGGGCAATCTTTGTAACTAAGTACTAAACCTACCCAAATATGATTGCACTGATACTGCTACTTAAAATAGCGCCTAGATAGGATTAGGATAGCCTACATTGTAGTAAGTATTCCACGCGGGTGAAACCGCGACGAGCAGTGAGTAAATCTGTTCACATGCTTAAGAACCCTAATTAGGTAATATTGGAAACATTAAAATAAATATGCTTATTTATCGTATTTAAATATCGAAAACATATAATACAGTTAAATGTCTGATAATCGACGAATAATAGGTAGTTATTTACTAACCCAGAACCCTGATCCATCATGTGACCACCGGCATGTCTTACAACCGAAGTTTGTAGACATGTGCCAAGTGCATGAAAAGAGTCTTTAATCCTTTCACCACACTGGTTCGAAATAACTAGTGACACGATAAATGAATTAAGAATTTACAAACATACCTGAATACGAATACGAATTTTAATCTGCTTGCGAATTTCAATTGCTCGATCGGGAATGTAAAGCTGATTTACTCGTTACGAAATATATACAGCTAACAATAAAGCAAGATTTATTTACGCACCTACCGGTCCTTTTTAGGTTTAGGTACAATTACTAACACAATGATTGATTCTTACAAAGGAAATCTTATACCTATTGCACTTTAGAACTTCATGCAACAATATTATTTGTGCGTTAACAACCAATTGACGTACAGTCCGCAACAAAGGTTGAATAACAAATTCTATGATTTATAAATTATGAATCATAAACCAACATACGAATATCTACAAAAACTTTCACATTTTGAATATTTTTAGGATAACATTCCTACCTATTTAGCGCCTAATCTTTACTAATAATAATAACATTTTTATTCAATACAATCACATGGATCACTTTGAAATTTCCAACATACTAGGTGAATATACATACTACTAGAAGCAGTCACTCGTAGTATGACGCCGTTTTCTGTACTTAGTATAAATTAGTGTTAAGGTACATATTGGGGATTTTGATTAACTTTAATCTAGAATTATCGGAAACAAAGTACTTTTACTTTATTTAAGCCATTAATTAAATTTATTAAGGTAAACCAAAATTTTAAAACAGATTCAAATTCATATTACTGTGGAATCGGAAATGCGTCAACTACTTATTATGATGAGTTTGTTAAAGTATCTTTTATGGTGACTGTACCAGCTGGTATGCAATTGAAACTAATTTATGTCTCATAAATGCACTATTGTCATCCATAATTGCAGTTCTATTCCATTTTATTTATATCACCAAACCGGCAAGAATAATACGACCCACCTGATAGTGAATGGTGACCGCAAGATATGGGCACATGCAATATTATTTTATTTTGACTATTCAACCTGTAATTTATCTAGTGCCCGTGAAGCCAAACACAGTTATTATTGTAGGTACTCACACTATTGCTTGGAAGCAGAATATCTTAGCCTAGAAACAACGCATTGCTTACAATGTTTGATTTACTTATAGAAAACACCATCGGTGCTACCCATAACATGTCTTTGAGATTCAAATTTTTAAGTTTGAAAGCTAGAAAAGCAAGGTGGCCCTTGCTTCACTGAGACAGATTTTTTACATAACTTGCTAAGAAAGATATTTTATAATTTAAATTCAAGTTTATATTATTATATATGAGAATGAAAATTCCAGCAATCCATGATATAAACCTTGAAGATATACCTATTTAAATGCGCTGTTATTTTTAACAGACAACAGTTAAATAACTTGAGAAATAACAATAATAATACCGGACATTTCACACAACATCATCTGGCCCCAAAGTAAGCAGAGCTTGTGTTATGGGTACCACATGACTGATAAACTACTTATATCCTTTTTTTTTGTAAATACATACATATTATACATAGAAACACCAAGACCCTAGACAAATACTTGCAGATCATACAAACATTTGTCCCCCATCGGAAATTGAACCCGCAACCTTTTGCATCTCAGCTGGACCTAAGCCCACTGCGCCACAGAAATCATGTTTTGGTTTGCCTAACAAATAAAATACATTTATTACCAACAAAAAATTGTTAATACAGTTATATAAAAAACTATAACAAACAGGTATCAAAATATGCATGCAGTTTGCCTTATGGGAACATTGGTTTTAATGGGATAGGAAATCTTGGTTGTCGATTAATATTAATTTTCCCCATATTAACCAACAACCAAGAACATCACTGAAAAAGCAATGAATCAAACAAGTAAAGTTCTGTTCTACTGCTTTTTAGAATAGATGTATCTACGGATGATTGATAGTTTAAGTAACATAACACAAATAGGCAAATATGACCCACATAACAAGATAACCCTTCGCCACATAAACATTGGGTAACATGTTTAGAGGTCAAACCTGTTGTCTAGTTCCGCAATTGAGATTGCACAGAACCACTGCTAAGTGACTAAATAAATACACTTGGTTAGTTATACAAATGGGAAACAGGTAGGCATGCTGTGAACACACGTTTTAGGTACTTCATTGGTGACTAACGAAGGTAATGATGCAAAACATTGAAACTTTATACTTAGGTAAAGTGTTTGGATTTAATTATGGTAGAACTTAAATAGTGATGCTGCTTGTTTCTGATGAGTAGATAATTAACTTGTTTACCACAAAGTATAGAAGAGGAATTTAATCACTTACCATCGTCACAGAGCCCCATTCTTGGTTCACAACGAATTGTTCACAAGTTATAATAGTTCTAAACAAAGTTTCGCGTGCTGTATTGTATAAAAAACTGTCTAATTCAGAAAAACTATTTACAAATCAATGCATGACGGAAAAAAAATCCAGCAGATTTACGAACAATACGTTTGACAGCTGTCAAATTCAATTGACAAGAGAAATACAAGTAATAAGCTCAGAATGAATGATTTGTTTTTGTTGCCATATAAATAAATTAGTAAAGCTAACGACATCTAGCTTCGAGTAGCTAAACTAAAATATATTTAATATAAATACAGACTGACGATCGACAGACCAAGGGAGACGGAGACGGCGACTCTATTCTCCAATAGAGCAAAGGGTGGGAAGAGCCTTTTTACTGTTGGGTATCTCTTTGTTCAACCGTCCTAGCGGGTAGGCAACAGATGTGGTTGTATATGAGCGATCTCTAAAAGCTATCCATTAGGACTATGTGATAACCGATAGGGAGACCTGCCTTATTCCTGTCGCAAGTTCAACCAAGTGCAACCATCGCCTACTTTTCAGTAGGGATACTGGACCCGGGCCTATTTAGCATGAAACTAAAATTCTTAACTCTTCGGAAAATTGAGTAATCAAAACACACGATGGCAACAAACTGTTGGCCTTTAAAGTGGCACAGGTATGAATGGAGCGCGTCTACACGTATCTAACTATCTCAATGAGCACGTCAGTCCGTGTCATTGATCGGCAACATCTAGCATGGTGTATCTGATGCCAAGAGGCGGCAGGGTTATTACGTAAAAGTATCAGTAGCGACAGTAAAAACCAACGCGACAACAATGTAGAAAACGATCTCAAGTCGTTAAAACTCTTGTTATGGAAGCCAGCGGTCGATTCCCGCTGCGAGACAAATGTTTGCATGATCTGCAAGTAATTGTCTCGCGTCTGTGTGTTTCTACGTATATTATGAATGTATTTACAAATAAAACTTATGTAAGTCTAAAAATAGTGTATTAGTCATGTGGTAGGTACCCACAGCACAAGCTCTGCTTAGGTACTTTGGGGTCAGGTAATGCTGTGTGAAATATTCGGCATTATTTATTGTTATTGCTATTATTCAACGACCTCTGTAGCGCCTTGGGCTTAGGTCCAGCTGAGACACAGAAGGTTGCGGGTTCTATGTATAATTTATATGTATTTACAATAAAAAAGTATATAAGTAGATAGTATATCAGTCATGTGGTACCCATAACACAAGCTCTGCTTACTTTGGGGCCAGATGATGTTGTGTGAGATGTCCGGGATTATTTATTTATTTATTTATTGCTAGCTATCGCGAGTTACGTAATATGGAACCGGGACTGCCTGCCGCGCCTGCTGCCAACATATCGACGCATCACATCGTAATCGCACCTACATCATGATTCGTATTATTAGCTGGTTGGTGGTTGCATAATATTAAAGAGATCATTTTATTAGTTACGAGACACATTTCTGAATCCCACCTCCCTACGATTCCGAGAAAAAGCAGGTAGGTACCTAGTAAGTACCTACCAAGTATAAGATGTAGCCAGCCTGTACAATAAGTATGAATTTACTGAGGAACGTGCAAATAATGATTACCGCAAACTATCAGGTCTCGCACAGTTCCGTCATACACGATTAACAGTCATTTGTTTAATGTCTTGTTTTCATCTCATTTGTATCTTTTTCGTCAACATCGACAAGTTATAAATACGAGTAATTATGGAATTCTAGGTTAATTCTTGAATCGAAAGATTGAATACACTTTCTTTTTTACGTAATTCACACATCCACACACATTTATTTATTGTGACAGATTCATAAATAAATAAACACAGACAAAATAATGGTAAGGCAGGCACACCTTTTTTCCTAGGTAGGTACCACGTAGGTACCTAATGTATTCAAAGCTGTGTCATGCATGTTGCTATGTCACTGTTGTAGAGTCCAATGACTTTTGATAGTGTCTAGATCTGTGAAGGTTATTGAAAATAGATCTTCTATAATAATTCGAAAAAGTGCATCTTAGAGGCTCATGGTGTTGCACGGTGAGTGCCCACGTTTCGGCTCCGTATGTCATTACTGGTAGGACGCACTGATTAAAAACTTTCGGTTTTAGATTTTGAGGTATGGGCGATGAGAAGACTAGACGAAGTTCTATAATCCTGGACTTTTCACACAGCATCATCTGGTCCCAAAGTAAGCAGAGCTTGTGTTATGAGTACCATGACTGATTATACTACTTACCTACATATTTTTTTTTTGTAAATACATACTTGGTACATAGAAACACCCAGACTTGAGACAAATACTTGAAGATCACGCATTGTCCCGCGGAATCGAACTCGCAACCTTTGCTTCTCAGCCAGACCTTAGCCCATTGCGCCACAGAAGTTGTCAAAACTGCATCTATCGTAATGGGATGGGTTTAGATACTCTACTGGACATCTGTGGAGGGATTTCTGCTAAGTAGGTAGCAATTAGTCATGCGTGAGTCTTTAATTTTTCTTTCATGTTACTAATAATATAGGTATCTCGGTACCTTACAATTGAGCTAGGGGATTGCAAATTGATTGTTATCCAGTTTTATTTCAGAATCTGATGAATCAACTTGTTTATTTCGCTTCGATTCCTCATATCGAGCCAGTTCTATCGTTATGGTGTACTTGACACACATTTCCATCTCTAAATAGATAGGTAGGTAGGTATCTATTTTATTATTTTATTTCGGTGACAACAACCGCGGCCAGCCGTCAGTATGTTTTTGTATGCTGAACTATTATTTCCTGTCAGCTCAGTTGGTAGTAGCTCTACCTTTTGCGCTGTAGGTTCGAGGGACGATTCCTTCCCAGGACAAACATTTGTGTGATGAACATAGGTGTTTGTTCTATGTCATTATAGTATCACAAGTATGTAGGTATGTAAAAATATATGAGTACTGTATCAGTCATCTGGTCACCATAATACAAGCTATGCTTAGTGTGGGGCTAGATGGTGTCGTGTGCATTGTCCACCATTTATTTAGTATTACTTATTTAGTATTACTTATGTATGTAATTTAGGGGAAATTGCCATTGGCCTGAAATTACACAGCGATTACTGATATGAGGACTCAATTTTACAAATATTCCATAGTTCCATATTCCATAGCACATAATATAGGTCACAGTTCCTCAATTTTTGTGTGTGTTCAAATGGATTCGAGAAAAGTTTAGATTTACAATTAGAAAACAATTTTTTTTAAAACGCGCTGACGAAGTCGCGAACGGAACAGCTAGTTTTAAAAAAAAATAGGTAATTAAAGTATCAAACAAGTATAGAATTGGTGTAACATATAATAATTTCAAGTGTTCGCAGTGTTCGCATACCTTCTTAGAGCCCAGAATCTATATTTGCGTTCGTAATGTGTTATGTACTTACTTATTATGTATGTACCAACTTAGTAATGTATTATTCTATCTCTATTTGTACTAAGATTGTTGTATACAGGGTGTCCCAGAACAATTATTTTAATAATAATTAACAGATATGGGGGTAAAATTCCTAAGATTCTTTATTTTCAAATTTCCAGACCAAAAAATATACTTATGAATAATTAAAAATGACAACCATAGTTTGTCAACAATGTTTCTAAGCACGTTGCCTGCCTACATAAACTTGCAAAAGTGCAAATTTACTGCTTTATTAAGCGTAGGTACTAGGTATATATACCTACTTCTGCTCGGTTTAAAGCACTTCTCTTAAATGAAAATCATATCCATACAATTTATTTTTTATTTCATTGCAATTGACAACCATAGTTTCAACAATGTTTCTAAGCAAGTTATCTATCTACATAAACATGCAAAAACGCCAATTTACTGCTATGCTAAGCATACTTGGCATAAAAAAAAGAAAAAAAAGAAATGTGCAGCAAGCAATTTCCATATTTTTTTCCTTACTGCGTCACAGATGCAAAGATCTTGCAGATGAATGTTTTAAGGATTTTGTTTCGTCTATTGAACCTTCTACACAAAGCAATATCAAATCATTCTGGCGATTTGTTAATAACCGAAAGGGTCAGTCTACCATACCTCAGACAATGACCTTTGGTAATTCTTCCTCTTCTAGTGGAAAGGGAATTTGTGAGTTATTCTCACAATACTTTAGTTCAGTCTTTACAAAAGACACAAACCTTGGTCCTGATTCTGACACACGCACCACTGCGGACTATTATACTAGCTCATTGTCACAGGTATTCATTACGGAGATAGATATTTAAAATTAAGAGCTTAGATGAAAACAAAGGACCAGGTCCGGACCTTCTCCCTCCTTCATTTATTAAGATCTGCGCCCATGAATTGTCTGTTCCTTTGTGTATTATATTTAATAGATCTATCAACTCTGGCGTCTTTCCAAAACTATGGAAGACTGCACAAATAATTCCCATTTTTAAATCTGGAGACAAGTCTAGTTGCGTAAATTATCGTCCGATAAGTATTCTTTTTCTTTTGCTTGGCCAAATTATTCGAGTCTGTGGTATACGATCGCGACGGGTGGTCAAGATGATTCAATTTACACCGATTTTTCTAAAGCATTCGACAGGGTCAGTCATAAACTGCTGTGTCGTAAGCTCTTTCAATACGGGCTCCACGCAGCCTGTATCGGTGGATATGCTCATATTTGGACAAAAGAAGTCAGCTAGTGGCTTTGAAAGGGTTCGTTTCTGCACTCGTTTTCGTTACTTCGGGGGTTCCACAGGGTTCCCACTTAGGGCCGCTGCTTTTTGTTATCTTTATCAACGATCTGATCCAGCGTCTGTCCTGTGATTGTCTTTTGTACGCTGATGACCTCAAAATTTATAAAGCCATCTCTAATGTGGACGATTGTCACACTCTCCAAAAAGATATAGAGACAGTAGCTGATTGGTGTGGTGACAATCAAATGTCCTTAAATATTGATAAATGTTTTATAATTACATTCACTAATAAGGTTCATAAAATAACAAACAATTATCACATCAACGGTCATACACTGAATAGGTCGAATGTGGCTAGAGACTTGGGGATATTGTTTGACGAGAAACTATCCTTTCGCGAGCACATTCAACACATAACTTCCAAGGCCAACCAACTGTTAGGATTTATTCTAAGATCTACAAAAGGGTTTAAAAGGCCACAAAGTTTAATATACCTTTTTTACGCATTAGTGAGAAGTATCCTAGAATATGGTAGCCCTATATGGTCACCGTACTACAATGTTCATATTAATTCTGTTGAAATGATTCAGAAGAAATGCCTTAGAATGTTGAGTTATCGTTATCGCCCAGGTAGATCTGATTTAGCATACGAAAAGAGGCTAAAATTATTCAATGTAACATCACTTGAAACCCGTCGTGCATATTTTGATCTTATATACTTATAATTCATTCCATAATCGATTCCCCGGATCTACTATTTCAGTTTAGCATTAATACAAAATTTAGTGCAAGAAGGTCAAATAAGAGCAATCTTTTTGCGTTGCGCACTTATAAGAACAATATCTCTTATTACAATCCACTCACTAGAATGGCGCGTCAGTACAATGAGCAATCTATAAAACATATTGAACTTGACATTTTTAAAGCTAGAATTAACCATTTCATTAGAGAACTTAAAGGTATCCTCCATTTCAATGATCCTCATAACGCTGGTCCTCCACCCCGGAGCATTCAACCTGGTGGTGGAATTATATAGCCAGGTCTTATAGCTAGACAGTGTGCATGGCGTGCGTATACGCATACTATGCCTCAACTCTATGCATGTGCACTAGGTAGAGATACTGCTGGCTATAGTATTAGTTTTGTTGCTTAAATTTAGTTTTATCTTATCTCTCTTCTACATAATAATTAGAGTTTTTGTTTATTATTAGTCCACTTATTACGAATAATAATATGTATTACTTAGCTGTACACACATATTTTTATGCTACAATGTAGATTAAAACAATATTTTCGGAAAGTTCCTTTAGCTAACATTGTAATGTGTTTTGTGTGTTAAATAAATAAAATAAAAATAAAATTGAAATTGACAACCGTAGTTTGTCAACAATGTTTCTAATCACGATGCCTGCCTTTATAAACTCACAAAAGTACAAATTTACTGCTTTATTAAACGTACTAGGCATATATGTCTACTTCTACCAGTTTGAAAGCAAATTATCGAAGTCACAAACGTCGTAGAGCAATGTTGTTCTCGTAAGTGTCGAGAATTGTCCCCCCTCGGGATAACATACTAGTTCCGGGACACCCTGTATAAGCATTTGCTCACGTACTTCGTATTATTATTATAGCGCTTATTCTACTCACTAGGTCTGGTATGTACTTACAAAACGAACAAGCTTAACCAGAAACAACTTAAGGATTTACTAGCATCTAGCCGCGACTTTTTCGCGTAGTACGTAGATAAGAAATCGTCAGGTCTCATAATTCACTAACTGGTATTTTGTATTTGTATTATCAATAAATATGTGAAATTTCTTTGTTTTAGGTCATGAAAGTAATTTTTCGTGAAGTCGAAACATTTCAAGATAATTAATAATAATAACAATAATAATGCCAGAGCTTGTGTTATGGGTACCACATGACTGGTAATACTACTCATATACTTTTTGTTTTTTTAAATACATGTTATACATAGAAACACACAAACCCTAGACAAATACTTGCAGATCATATATAAACATTTGTCCCGCGGCGGAAATCGAACCCGCCACCGTCTGCGTCACAGAGGCCGTCTAGATATCTGATATCTTTGGGTTCTATTTCATCTAAGTAGTTATGGGTATTTTAAATTATATTTTGATAAACACGGGCTTTACTCACGTATTATTTTGTTATTTTGTACTCATCCTGATGAAGATTTTCTAGATGAATCGAAACAGTGTCGGTGCCTCCATCGACAAAATAATAGGTGAGTAAAGCCCGTGTTAATCAAAATGTACAACTCACGAATGTTTTGAAAATGTTATTACATGTCCAAATCTATGCTTATAAGGATAGGAACCAAGTTTCATCCAAATCGGTTCAGCCATTACATAGCAGCGTTATTGAGCTAATTGAGCCACAAAATAATATACACAAACCTTCGTATTTTATAGTGTAAATTGTGTAGTAAGTTTTTTTAAGCTGCAATTTGTTGCACTACCTTGTGAAGATAATTATCCGTTTCCTGTTTACCAACGTACACAACGTTTACCAAACTACAACTTATAAATAGATAAATGACCTCTATGTCTGCACATTCATTATATAAACCTACTTCATAAAAAATTTCATTGCCTTATTATTTTCATCACCTTTTTATTAATCCCGGACATTTCACACAGCATCATCTGGCCCCAAAGTAAGCAGAGCTTGTGTCATGGGTACCAACATGACTGATATACTAATTATATACTTTTTTTTTCAGTAAATACATACTTATTATACATAGAAACACCCAGACCCGAGCCAAATACTTGCAGATCGTACAAACATTTGTCCCGTGGCGGGAATCGAACCCGCAACCTTCTGCGTCTCAGCCGGACCTTAGCTGCTGACTGCTCCACAGAGGTTGTCGACTTTGACTACCATGTTTCCATCAGTGAAAACCTGTAATTAGCTCTTTTTTTTTCTAGTTTCATGTTGTGTTTTTAGCTGTTGGTTTTCCAAATATAAATAAAAAAATATTAAAAAAAACTTGAAATAAATACCTATTTACTCATAAGTGCATGATTCCTTTAAAGTTACGCGAGCGCATAAGTCGGAGATTTGCTAAGTAAAAGTTTCTACTAAGGGTTCATTTATCGGATCTAATGTCGGTTAAATCAGAGATAAAATTCGTTAATTAAGATTGAAAAAATGTAGGAAAACTTTATTCTAATAGCTAATGAATTTTATATTTAGGTTATCGGGGTATTGAAAAATCACTCCTAGATATGAAACATTCTTACAATGCGTATTTACTCACTTGTTCTGTCCCTCTCTCTTATACGTAAGCTTCAGAAGTCGTTCGGCGACTTTTTATAATAATTGGAGTCCGAACCTTCGGGCTTGAAGCCAAACAAGCTACGATAAAAAGTTGTTTTTTTTTAGTGCATTATTTGGTGTGCCTCAAGGTTCTCACTTGGACCCCCTGTTATTTCTTATTTGTATTAATGATGTTGGTTTACTTATCTTAGCCATTTCAACATTTTAATTTATGTTAATGACGTTATTGAATAAAAAAATACACACAAACAACAATGGATAACTCTGAATGATTCCGATTGTCTTCTCTCGTAACTAAAAAACATTGGAAACGCCTCTAGGGCCTAGAGGGCTGCAATAATTATTCATTTTGTGTAAAAACTTGATACAGTGGACCCCCGGTAATACGACAAACATTTTGCAGGGCAGTGTCGGACTATCGAATTTTTCGGATTATAGAGTACTGCCTAAGACCCCCTATAGTCCGGATTTTTTTACAAAAGAGTACCTTGTAATCTGACTAATTACAGATCCAATGATAAGATTCTATATGTTATATTAGTGGTGGTGCGTACAAGTTATAATTTGTTCAATCATGCATTAGTGAAGATTGTCAAAAATATATTCAATAATAAATAATAGACCATGTCGGATTACAGGGGGTCCACTGTACTGTGCACTGAGACAAGGCATACAACTCATTATGTGAACGTTTCATTTACCAAATTTATTTTAGTTTACCTTACTCAGGTTGCATTTGCGTCAAAAGTATGAGCGCATAATGGTAATCTTTCAGTTGGCAGCAAACACAAGGGTAACGCAGTAAGGAGGGAAAAGTAACGATAGTTATCATTATTATAAACAGTTGATTTAGGGATCACTCCCCTACCTCGTGCGTTGTGCGTGCGTGCGTTGCGGTGACAGCCGGGCCCAGTTGGCAATGTTGGCATAGGTTAGGCTCTGGCAGCCGAGGCGCATGCCTTTCACGCCTGTTTAAAATTAACTTAGCGTCTTTTTCGATGACACACTGAGATATTGCGATTTGTATGGCAGATACACGTACCTTATGGACCTTACGAATTACGATATCCAGATTTTTGTAATCTGTATCATCACATAATTAGATAGTTACATTTTAAAAAAGAAAACCGACTTTATTGAATGAAATTTAATCCCATAAAAATACGAGTACAACCGAATTGAAAACCTCCTTTTTTTGAAGTCGGTTCGGTATTTCCAGTTAACACCACGAAAGTCACAGGACAGCAAAATATCGAAATTTAGTTAACTTGGATGACATATTTTTTCCAGCTATTTTGATTTTAAACCCAAACTACTTAACCGATTTTAATGACATTTCTATAGGATCAATCGGGAAGTAGGTATATCCTTTCACATGAAAAAAATATTTTTCAAATAGCGATATACATAAGTTAAGATAAGATAACGTTTATTTACCACATAAATTTCATATACACATTTACAGTTACTAGTGATCCCCGCACTAGGCCAGGCCTGTATCGCGGGAGATCGGTCAAGTAAAAAGTGATTACCTAACACAAAAGTACACATTACAGGGCAGATAAACAATAAAACAGTAGTAAAGTAAACTATCGAAAACTATTAAAAAAAAATATAAATTATTAAAAATAAAATTAAACTAAGTAAACATTTAAATAAATAAATAAATAATTTCAGACATTTCACAGCATCATCTGGCCCCAAAGTAAGCAAAGCTTGTGATATGGGTGCCACATGACTGAAATACTACTTATATACTTTTTTTGTAAGTACATACATATATTGTTATTTATAGAAACACCCAGACCCGAGACAAATACTTGCAGATCATACAAACATTAGTCCCGCGGCGGGAATCGAACCCACAACCTTCTGCGTCTCAGCCGAACCTAAGCCCACTGCGCCACAGAGGTCGTCATTACTACGTGCAAAACCAAAACTATGACAAACATCTGCTGAACACTACTTTCGATCAAATGATTTGAACCTTTCTTTTCAACCGACTTCATCAAAAAGGAGGAGGTTCTCAATTCGTTGAAATCTTTTTTTTTATGTATGTATACCGATTACTCAAAAACGCCTGAAGCTATTTGAAAAAATATTTTTTGTTTGAAAGGGTATACTTCACAGATGCTCCCATTTAATATTTATCGAAATCGGTCGAGCGGTTTTTGAAATATTAACAATAATCTAAAAATTTTCGTATTTTCGATATTTTCGTTGCGTGCAGTGCAGAGCAGTTTAGTTGGTCTACCCATATTATAACAAAATACATCTACTTTCCACTAAAAAATTCAAATAAAATACTTTTATGGTCTCAAATTGTACCCAATGAAGTCGGTTTTCTTTTTAGTTTTTAAAACGTAATAATATTATGACATTACGATTTATTCTGTGACAGTCACCTTATCTTGTCTTGTCTTTCCTTGTTTTATGGTAGTGACCTAAAATAAAATATTTTAATCCCAAGCACTATCATCAAGCAACTTATCGTTTCTGATTAAGGCTCTAAAGAGCCCCCACATAAATAATATATGATTATTGTTATCTGCTGGATAACTCGTGCTATACATAATAACCTACCTGTAGATACCGATCTAAAACCGATTTGAGCCAACCGTAAACAAATGTGTGTAATGTAGTTTATTATCCACTAAGACTAGGAAGACTTTTTGGTGTGTTGGATAAAAAAACAGATAAAAACCAAAGTTGTTAAAATTAATAGATTAGCTATCAATAATTCGCTAACTCGCTAAAGAAGTCGCGTCTTTGTATGTTTAAAAAATTCTAGCTACTTAGGTCCGTACCTACATATTTTTGGCATTGGACGTTTCCGGATAATTTTATCAGTTATTATATTTTATGTAACTAATGATTTCAGGTGCAGAGAATTTCAACTTCTACAGTTATTACTTATTTATCGCATATAGAGTCTATACTCCCTTAAACGAAGTGAAAATTATATTAGCCTTAGTTCAGTAGCGTTGAGAATAGATATACCTACTTAAATGTACACTGATATAGGGTAGTGGCACCAAAAGTTGACTGACCCCCAAAAGTTGACGGACAATACAAAATTACAAAAAAAAAATATCTCCCTATTTACATGTGTGCAATATTTTTTCCGCATATGGAAATATTTTGTCCGTCATTTTCAATCAAAACATCAAACGTTTTACTACTGACGCGCTCGTGGTGAGTCGTTGTACGAGTGGTTCCCGCCAAAAACCTGATTTACTAGGAAACCTACTTAAGGTAAATGCCTTCCAAATTTAAGCATTTTGTTAGATTAAAGCAAGAAGTAATGATCGATTTGAGTGGTTTTTATACGAAATAAGAACTTGATAAATCAAGCTTTGATTTTATTTATACAAATTCATATTTTTAAGCTTTTTGAAAAAGAAATTGACTGTTCAAGTATTGGGTACAATTTTATTTGCTTGACCTAAAAAATGACCGGTCCATTGACCCATTCAACTAATGGAGAAATAGCATAATTTTATAGACCTTATAACTTAGAATCTATCGCTTTAAGATAAAAATAAAATATCTCAAATTAGTTTTAGTTAATATGAAGCTAATTACCAAAACTTATGAAGCTAATTACCAAAAGCTGAACATATGTTTTTTTTGTTTCTGATTATTTTGTTTTTTATTCAGTATGAAATCTTAATCTGTTCAACTTTAGGAATCATGTTCAAAACTTGAACTTATTAATATATAATATATTACATTTCATTCGTTCAACTTTAAGTTGATGTTCCTTAAAATGAACAGATTTCGCTAAGCAAAGCCAGGCTTCAATTTAATATCCCAAAGGGTACACATAAAGGGTAGAAAAGGGCCAAATAAACTGTTATCAGATTATGAAGAAGATATTTCTTTTTAAGCAGTCAAACCTTGAGTATATAAGTAATTATTAAAAAATAAGCAAGCAAGCAATAATATCATAAAGTAAAGGAGGAAAAGCTACTCAAAGTTGTCAAAAACGCTTAATCGTTCATCTTTTGGTGCCACTACCCTATAAAAAAAAACTCTAACTAAAAATATAAAAAAATATATAAAAATCGCCAAAAAAAACGAACTTCTTGAAACTAACTGGTGAACGTATGTATCGATATTGTATCGGGTTATTTATGAATTATTATTATTATACCTACTCTATTAACCGCAGTTCTTTTTATCATACGATACGATCAGAGAACAACTAATAACAAACACTTTACTTGTTGTCTGTTAGGTACATCGAGTTACAAAAAACGTCATCATCTGTTTAAGTTTGTTGTGAGTACTTACTTACTGATAACAAGATAACAGGCACAACGACCCGGACTTGTATAATAGTACCTACATTGATATTATTGGTAGGTCCGCACTACAGATCAGTACAGAAATGAAGCTACCTACTGTCTTAACAAGTTTACAACCTAGCAACGCCCCTAACAGACCTCGCCACGAAACCATAGCAGCGACACAGCAGAAGCTCCGCCATGACTTGTCCGTTGTACGACAAGCGAAACAGAAGCGAAACTGACTTCTATTCTAACGCATTGATTTTCTATGACTCTTCTCTCTCTATATCCCTCTATCTAACTCTAACTCTCTACATCCCTCTATCTATCTAACTCTTTCCCGCGTGATTTTACTGATCTACTTGACGCGCCGCGCCGGTCGGTTTCACAGCGGAGGTGTTCTTAGAGCGTAAAGGCCATTAAGCTTTCAAAATAACATCGCGCGTTGAAGGCTTTTGCCTTCAGAAGAACGCTACATGGATTGATCCTTTGATGAAAACAAATTAGCGGGATTGATCTGGTGGAGTTCATCATGTGTAGGTATCATTATTTTTCATTTGCTATGTAAAAATTTTTACAACGAGTAGGTTTGCTCCAAATAAAGTTATTTATTTGATTTTAGGCTTGTTTTTAAACCGTCGCGTTATTCCAGACCACTCTAATGAGTTTGAGTTAGTTAACTGTGGAATTAAAACGAGTTCAATCACACTGTAGGTGTCTACACTTGTAATGCACCAAGTCGTTGAACTTATACGTCTTACTAAGTAAGGAAGTTTAAGCGGACGCATATTAAGTAGATACCTAGGTAGGTGTTTAATGTGGAAATGAAGTACATACATTGTTAAGTTTACATTAGCAAGTTGTTAAAACTTTTTGAGCAAGTTCTTGCTGGGAAGTCTTGTTTTTAAAAGTTGTTAGGATATAACAGAGGCCTTCTGGCTACCTGTTCACGTATAGCACCTTCACCATAGTTAGCCTCGGGCTCAAACGAAATAAACTTTATTACATGTCTAAACATTACTGTACACTATTTATATTATAAAAGTACTAACTAAAATAAAATCTAAACGGAGTGTTGCATGCCCCGCAACAAATAACTTGTAAAGTATTATACTGTTGTTATTATGGCGGATAAACAAATGAAATCCGGTGGTTATGGAAAGACGGAAATCTAGTGCTTCATATGATGGGGATTAGGCCCAAATTATCTCAATTTAATTCTTGGTTTGTGGAAGGGACCACAATTTCACCAATGTGACGTTTTTTGTACTTACAAACATAAAACGTGACATTGGTGAAATTGTCCTTTACACAAATGAGGCCTATTTGAAGATTTGTGACCGGTGATCGAAAATTTTGTGACTACAAATCTATACCATTACTTTGATATACTGTTAGCTGTCTTTCTTGACAATGTCTTGACAAAACGACTTGTCCAGATTGACCGATAAAGTAGCGTAGATTAGGTAAAACAAGTTATATTTATATAACAAATAAGAATATGTGTGTTTATTTTGTTAGATTGACCACAGTACACGATTCTACTTCATAAAGCAGTTAAGACATAAATAAAGACATGACAGAAAATCGTAGATGGTTATTATATTTTATTTATTTATTAAGGCAACTCTCTGATCAAGGGATTGTGACGCTTTTTGACAGATTTTGGCGAGATTCACGGCGCCCAAATCGCGATTGTTTTTATCAGAAAACACTCAAATAAGAAATTCGGGTATAATAATAATAATAATATTGTACATTTCACACAGCATCATCTGGCCCCAAAGTAAGCAGATTGTATTATGGGCAGGTATCACATGCATAATATTTTATAATACTACTTATATTGTTTTTTTCTAAATACATACATATTATACACGTATGTTTTAATTAGCCTGAGCAAAAACACGTCAGTTATACGTTAATTTAGGAAGTGTCACTAAAAAATGTTATTCTAATTCAGACTTTAATGCAAACAAAATAAGATCGTTTTTGTTTTAGGAAATTTTAGTTACTCTAGCGAAACAACTGAATTGAGGCCATAAAGCTAGAAGCAGAGTTGACGTTGCAATGAGACGAAATCTGGTGAAGACATGACGTTGGGATGCGGGTTATTTAAGTCATACATCTGTCCATTATTCTCATATTTCTCGTATGAAGACAACAATTTGTTTGGCATTGCTCAGTGTAGGCACTAAGAGGTAGGTAGAGTGCAGAGAGTTCAAGGAGTTGCATTTATTTATGCTAATGGAATGAAATGCGCCGGGTGAAGGATACATAAGAGTATTTTGAACGAGTATGTACGCACGTATTTTTATTTTTATGTTCGTATTATACATATCTGTTTGTTACGTTTTCTCGCCTAAACCGCGGAGTCGATTTTGATGAATTTTGGTATAGAGATAGATGAGACCTTGGAGAAGGACATAGGCTACTTTTTATGTAGGTACCACGCGTGCGTAGCCGTGGACAGCAGCTAGTAATACTACAAAAACTTATCACCTACATATATGTAGGTATTACGTTTTGTGTAAAAGTATTTTATGCGTAAAAAAATTATGAAGTACCTACTTATTTAATCGTTTTATCGCTATTATCTGTTTATTTATTATCTTATGTTTATAACTTCCCTACCTATTTATGATAATTTATATTTTTGAAGTAGAATTTCGGAAAAAAAATATAAAGCTAGGTTACATAGTTTTTCTTTTCAAATTATATAAAAGTATGTATGTATGTAACTATGTAACGTGTATATAATTACCTTAAGGTGGGTGATTCTCTTGTTTCGCCAGACTAGCTAAGATTTTCTAAAATACGAACGACCTTAAGATGCTTAAATAACATCCAAATTAGAGTAATCTCTTTAAATTATAGTTTTAAAATAAGTTAATATAGTCATTTTCTTCCTGGCATGTCAGCTCAGTTGGTATTTGTAGTAGCTTTGCCTTCTGCGCTGTAGGTCGAGAGTAAACATTTGTGTGAAGAGCATAGGTGTTTGTTCTGTGTCTGGGTGTTATAAAGTATCATAAGTATGTATTAAAAATATATATATATATATATATATATATATTTAAAAAATAAAATATATATATATATATATATTTTTAAATACATATCTATATATCATTATATCATAATATATAATTATATCATAAGTATGTATTTAAAGTATTCTATCAGTCATCTAGTCACCATAATACAAGCTATGCTTAGTTTGAGACTAGATGATGTTGAGTCAATTGCCCACCAATATTTATTTATTAATTGAATTGATTTTCTTAGGATTATTGCAGTTTTAATAAACACCTCTTTAAATGACGACTAAATTGAGTTAAAACATATCAATCACATGTCAATTTAGGAAACATAAGAAGTGTAATTTAAAAATGTTACTCTAATACAGACTTTGGTGCTAACTAAATAAGATCTATTGTATTTTACATTTTAGTCATTCATTTTTATTTATAGAATATATAGAGATTTATATGATTTAAACGACCTGTGGCGCAGCCGGACAAGATCCGGCTGAGACGCCGAAGGTTGCGGGATCGATTCCCCCCGCGGAACAAATGTTTGTAGATCTGATAGTATTTGTTTCTGGTCTGGGTGTTTCTATGTATAATATGTAGATATGTATTTACAAAAAAAGTATATAAGTAGTATAACAGTCATGTGGTACACAACACAATAACCATAACACAAGCTCTGCTTACTTTGGGGCCAGATGATGCTGTGTGAAATGTCCGGCATTATAAAAAATTGCATAGATAAATTGCATGACCCAAGAGCTGGCTCCTATCTGGCTCAACGTATTAGCATTGCCATTCAGTGTGTCAATGCCGGTATCTTGGGGACGCTGCCCTCTGGCAGTGATCTGGATCAGTTGAGCCATCTATAGATCGTTTGAAACGGTCTAATGATCTAATCTAATCTGATCTAACTTAGGGTGGGAGTAAGATACCGGCAGGGATATATCGATGACAAACTTACCTACTTTGAATCTTTTTTCCTGGTCTCAAACAGCGGCCGATGTCTAGACGGTCGTGGCATACCTACCCAAAAATTGTGGCAACAAATTGATTTAGACATATATGTATACGTATAATAAAGCTAGAGTCCAATTAGCACAAGACCGAGAGATTCACAGTTTTATTTCTTCGACTTCGGACAACAATCATCGTCCGGCTGAGACGCAGAAAGTTGCGGGGCCGATTCCCGCCGTGGGACAAATGTTTGTATAAAAATAAAAATAAAAACTTTTTAATTGTCTTGTAAATGCATCAGGTACATAAAGAATAATAAACATAGATACGACAAGAAATAATTAACATGTACCACAGGTTAGCTCTTGTTCCCAGCACTAGGTCTAAAAAGCCTGTACAGCAGGGTCTGATCTGCAAGTATTTGTTTCGGTCTGGGTGTTTATGAATAATATGTATGTAATTATAAAATGCACGTGTGCGTCTCGGGACGCCCGACAGAAGTGATAACTTAAACTAATCTAACTAGCGCTGTGGGTTAGAGTGAGGAGGAGCCTATACCGTTGCCGTATACGTGAGAGAAAGGGAAGCCAGACAGACTAGCGCCGTAACGCGTTACGTAACAAAGCGGTTTACCCTTCCATAAGCAGTTATCACTTCAAAAAGTATTTAAGTAGTATATCAGACACGCGGTACCCATAACACAGCTCTGCTTACTTTGGGGCCAGATGATGCTGTGTGAAATGTCCGACACCATTATTGAAGTGTAGGTGAAACACAATGATGGATTTACACCAGAATTAGAGGTAGCTATACCTACCGACAATGCAATTACGTGCAAATTAACATTAGTAAGGTATCATTACCTAATATAAGACTACTAGCAACCCGCTCCGGCTTCGCACGGGTGCAATGCTGATACTAAATATACTACAAAATGGTTCAACCATCGATCGTTTGGAGTATAAGCGCAAAAAATGTGTTTATTTACATCACATTAGAAAACTCTAAAATTATCAGTGATTCTCTACCATATTATGCATGAATTATACATATAAACCTTCCTCTTGAATCACTCTATCTATCAACAAAACCGGATAAAAATCCATTGCGTAGTTTTAAAGATCTAAGCATACATAGGGACAGACAGACAGCGGAAAGCGACTTTGTTTTATATATACTATGTAGTGATGATTACACTGCTGACCACACAACCGTTTGTATGTAACGTAGAGTAATATCAGAAACTTTTTGTGTCTAACGAAGACTAAGAAGATTTGTTTTAGTCTTATAATCACACTAGTTTCAGCCCGCGAAGGTTCCCCTCGATTTCTCTGAGATGCCATCATCAGATCCTGGTTTCCTTATCATGGTACCACCCTTGGGATATCACCTTTCCAACAAAAAAATTAGTAATTAAATCGGTTCATAAACGACGTAGTTATCCGCGAACACACATACAAAAAAAATATATTATACGGATGAATTGAGTAACCTCCTTTTGTTGAAGTTAAAAAGTAGCCTATGTTCCTAAGATACAATCTATATCCATACCAAATATGATTTATTAAAAAAAAAAGTTCTGTTGATTCGATCGCCAAACTTCACAGGATCAGGCCTGAAGATTTACTAAAAATTTCATCGAAATCGGTCCAACCGTTTCGGAGTCTATAGAGACCATAGTTACATACACACATCGCCTTTTATAGATATAGATCTCAGACTATTTTAGGTAATATCGATAACAAAACTATCGAAATCAAAAAGCTATATTTCAATTATATTGACTAAAAATTAACACATGACAAATGCTTTTATACTATTAAACTGTTTTCATAAAGAGCTACTCTCAGCCACGCTTCGCTAAGATATTCCTGATAACTTATTACCTTCAAAAGTCGTGTGCTTCATTATAATAATAACGGTATAAGTCATTTTTCTCAAGACACTTACCAAGAATTTGCAAAAAGCTGTCTTCCAGCCTCATCGTGGACGAGAGAAGGTAGTCCGTCCCCTCCAGCTCACTCGGCGCCAACACGTCGCTCCTCATTATAAACCCTCGTACAACACACTAAAGTCCAAAATCCCCAACACCTATTCAGGAACCATAACGATCACTAGAGATATCACTGCAATTTCCTTGCAATTGCGTAATTTTCACAGCACTGACTAGAAATTAATATGACGCGTGTGATTCGGTTTCGCCTCTCGCTGAAGTGAGGATCGCGGTAAACAAGCCGCGGACCGGTTTATAAATTTTAATACGTGTGTTTTATAACGTAGGTACAGATAAGTAGCGGCGCAAGTGACAGCCGTGTTCATTTGCCCACTCGCGACATCACTATGATCGCCACCCGCGCGCACAGCTGATCGCCTATAAATAATTATGGAATCGGAATCGCTTTTCAGTTCAACTGTGTCGATCCTTTACGTAAAACTCCTGACTATATCTGTACCTATGTCCAGAAATCATCGATAACCGGACTTATCTAACACTTAATAATGATAATTTTAAATGAATTCGGCTAGAAATGCGTCATCTAATGAAATTTTATATGATTAGAATCTTTTAGTGGTTAGCAAAGTCAAAGATACAAGTACGATATCTCAAAACAAAGGATTGTTGTGAAAAAAACCGGCGCTTTTGTTTACTATTAGGTATATTATTTTTCCCGACCTGAAGGTCAGACAGTTTCTAACATACTCGTAGCAGTAGATTTGTAAATAATTTTGTAAGTTGTAGTAGCAAAAACTAGTCGGAAACTCTACACAAATAATTCATTTTAATATACCAACTGTACTTAATTTTTATCTCATATTTAAAGCATTGATTTTAGGTCACAATATTTAGAATCAGTCATTAGCCGGTAGAGAAAGAACCTTTGTAGTCTTTACTTGGACTAATTTGTGATGCTTTTGAATTAACAATAAATAATGCCAGACATTTCGCACAGCATCTAGCCCTAAAATAAGTAGAGCTTGTGTTATGGGTACCACATGACTGATATACTACAATAATTACGTTTTAAAAACTAAAAATAAAACCGACATCATATAGGTATATAAAAAATATCATATATATAATTTTTTTTTGATTTTTATTGATTTTTTTAAAACCACTCGACCGATTTTGATAAAATTTAAATGGGACAGTATCCTGGGCAGTATACCCTTAGAAACGTCTTTGACTACTACTACTAACCAGTAATCAGTTAACATACATAAAAAAAGATTCCGACGAAATGACAACCTCCTCGTTTTTTTGAAGTCGAAAAGAGACAGAATAACCAAAAACCAGCTTCTACTTCGTATTCGAAACATTGGCCACTTCGGGTGACGGAGTTTATTTATATAAAAAAGAAACAGTAAATCAAGGCGAATTACTTTATCTTTGATCAAGGTCAGTCATACCTGGTAGCAAGTTGAATGGTTACTTTCATGCCATCGATGTATGGAGGGCACAGAGAACCGTCTCCAACCTTTTTCAAAAGTTGACGCCACGTGGTCGCTACTACAATATTTTTTAGTGCGAGTAACAATTTCTTTATTTAATCAGTTTGTTAGGATGTTTCATATAGGTATCATGATTATGATAGCTCTGCTAATCTTAGTTGATAATAAAAAGAACGACTAACCACGATATGATGGATTTTAAGCTGTAAATGAGTGATAACTAATCTACAGTCTTTATCGCTGACCAAATATCTGGAGATAGCAAAAGTATTACTGTATCTATTCGAAATATTTATTGACATGGTGTTGTAACGATATTGCCGCCCATAGGCGTGGGCAACATGCAATATTTACCGCAATTATCGATAAAGATTATCAATAAGCATGGTAATTTTTAGGGTTTTTTGCCTCACTAGCGCGTTTTTTTCACGTAAAAACTAAAAGTCAACGGACATAGCGAAACTAGTTTCCCTGTGACTTCGGGACCTTAAATATAAAGTTTGTTTCAATACTTTCGTTAATGTATCGTATTGAAACTAATATCGACTACTACGGGAATACATCTAATACCTTTAAACTGTAAAATGTAATGTAAATGTATGTTTATATATAAATCTGAATCTCGGAAACGGCTCCAAAGATTTTCATGAAATAAGAAAACGTCGTTTTATCCGTGTTTTATACCGAGAGCAGCTCGATCACCCAGGTACCTACTGATACTTTATAACACCAAGACACAAAACAAACACCTATCACGAAGCTCGGTCATCCAGGTACCTACTGATACTTTATAACACCAAGACACAAAACAAACACCAATCACGAAGCTCTGATATCCAGGTACAACGATTTTCATGAAATAAGAAAACGTCGTTTTATCCGTGTTTTATACCGAGAGCAGCTCGATCACCCAGGTACCTACTGATACTTTATAACACCAAGACACAAAACAAACACCTATCACGAAGCTCGGTCATCCAGGTACCTACTGATACTTTATAACACCAAGACAAAAAACAAACACATATCACGAAGCTCTGATATCCAGGTACCTACTGATACTTTATAACACCAAGACACAAAACAAACACCTATCACGAAGCTCGGTCATCCAGGTACCTACTGATACTTTATAATACCAAGACACAAAACAAACACCTATCACGAAGCTCGGTCATCCAGGTACCTACTGATACTTTATAACACCAAGACACAAAACAAACACCTATCACGAAGCTCGGTCATCCAGGTACCTACTGATACTTTATAACAACAAGACACAAAACGGTATATTCCCATCTGTCCCCCTGTTTTGTCCCCTCAGGGGGACAGATGGGCCAAAAAAGTTCGATCTGTCCCCCCGCAGCAAAGAGGGGGACAGATCGAACTTTTATACATTGAAAAAGTTCTATCTGTCCCCCCGTCAGTTAGAAGGGGGGATTCGTAGTCTGTTGGGGGATTTCGTAGTCTGTTTTGCAGGTCTTTGGTTTCCACTCCGGAATATGTGTCTTTATCATATTAAATAAAATCTCGTATCCTTTTTGATCTTTATAATTCATTAACGCATATGCTACCGGCACAATGTTGACAGTCATATTCTTACAGCCGAAGTCTGCATGCATTGTATATAGCTGTAGAAATGGTTCAGGGCAGCTCTTAAATGTTCCGTCACTTAAGAAATCTTCTAGTAAACAAAAGAGGTTTTTCATGTCTTTAGCACAAAACACTGATATCCTATAACCATCATGACTGTAATGTAAAAGAACTTGTGCGAGCTAAATGTCACTTTAAAGCATCGTAGCAAGAGTCGCTATATATATAAATGTTTTCATGCGGACCGCTTTTTGAACTTGTACTAAAAATTCTGTGCCAGAGCTGACAAAAATCCAAGAAGTGCATGGCCGGCTTCTTTGTAAGCAAGTACATTGTATTTTTGACCTAATTTTATTAATTTGACAAACTAAAATTGTATATAGCAGTTACTCGTAGGTCCTCCTTCTTACCTAACCTAACAAATACTAAGTGTGAATACGAATACGAAGTGTAACATTACTTATAAATTCAAATTACAAACAATAATATAATATGACATTAGCCTGGTTATTTAGGTTATTTATTAATTTGCAAGCTAAATCAGTTTTAGTAGTGTCGGTAACTGGTGGCTTCACATTATATGTAATTTAGCCATTGCCATAAACAGACTGGAATGTGAATACAGTTTTATGTGTACATCAAAAATAATTATTTTAAAATTGGAGCACACAGGAATAAACAGTTCTATCTGTCCCCCTCTTATTGTCGAGGAGACCTTTTTTAATTGAAAAAGTTTTATCTGTCCCCCCATTACAAATAAGGGGACAGATCAAACTTTTTTCCCAATTGTCCCCCTGGGGGGACAGAGCAGAGGGACAAATGGGAATAATACGAATAAATAGTTCTGTCTGTCCCCCTTCTAATTGACGGGGGGACAGATAGAACTTTTTCAATTAATAAAAGTTCAATCTGTCCCCTCGTTGCAAAGAGGGGGACAGATTGAACTTTTTAAAATATTAAAAGTTCGATCTCTCCCCCTCTTTGCTGCGGGGGGGCAGATCGAAATTTTTTGGCCCATCTGTCAACAGGGGGACAGATGGGAATATACCCACAAAACAAACACCTATCACACAAATGTTTGTCCTGGCAGGGAATCGAACCTTCTACCTACAGCACAGAAGGCAGCGTTACTGAGCGGATCCATACTGATATGCCCCTTTAACATATAAGCATTCATTTATTTTACGTAAGTCATTTATTTAATCTATTTATATCTTTATTACATCTTTAGTATTTTGTATTACTTCTGGCTACTTATTTTGAATAGAATTTATTTTTAACCTCTCAGTTATACTTAGTCTCGGCAGAATAACAGCGTCTACAGCGAAAACAATAGCCATCGTGCTGAGTCGGGGCCAATTCGCTGCTGTAGCATACACATACACATACCTAAGCTTAATTACTGACCGAGCGAGTGTCTCCGTGTCAGCTTAGGCAAAAATGCTTTCGTATGTCTGTCCGAACGGAGTCCGGCCGGCGTCTGTCCGGATGTTCTCTTCTACAGGTCGCATTCTCAATCGATTTACGTGAAATTTTGTGAGCAGGTTCTACAACGATATAATTTTTTTTTGTCGATTCAGTTTTTGGAAATGGCGGAGATACAGGGGTCGAAAACGTAAAAAAGTTATATTTCAGTCATTTCGGAAAATGTTCGCGAGGTCTACAGCTCACAGAGCCACTAGTTATTAGTACCATGTGCCTTGTTCTTTTCTTGTATCTTAGCACACGCTAAGAAGCAAATATCTGTCTGTCTATGTCTAATATTATAAACACGAATGTGTCTTCGTCAAGTCTGTTTGATAGTTACCTTTTCACGGCTAAACGGCTGAACGAATCTTCAAGAAATGTTGTACTGAGATAGATTGTATTATGTTATTTTTAATGTATGTACCACGCGTTTGAAGCCGCGGGCAGTTGCTAGTATCTCTATAAGAAGTTAAATGATCCGTTCTGGTTTTCAGAGAAAAATCATTTGTTGCTAATGGATTTTATAGTTATCGAGCTCTAGTGAAAATGGGAAATCTATACGCCTATTTTATATTAACATAATTAGCTAATGTGCTATGAAGGTAGGTATAGTCTTCTTCTTTGTTAATGGCATGTGTCATAATAATGTAAATTTTGCCAGTAAAGTGTTTATAGTATGTCACGAAGTCGTATCTTGTCGTTCCTCATTTGTTATTATATAAAATAATGCCTTTCATCCTACTAATATTATATATGTGAAGGTTTATAGGTATGTATGTTTGTTACTCTTTCACGCAAAAACTACTGAATGTATTTTAATGAAACTTTACAATAATATAGCTTATACATCATAATAACATATAGGCTATAATTTATAAAGATATTGGCCTCAATTCAGTTGTTTCGCTAAAGTAACTACAATTTTCTAAAACAAAAACGATCTTATTTTGTTTGCATTAAAGTCTGAATTAGAATAACTTTTTTAGTGACACTTACTAAATTAACGTATAACTGACGTGTTTTAGCTCAATTTAATCATTGTTGTCCATATTTTAGAAAATTTTAGCTAGTCCGGCGAAACAACAGAATTGCCAGCATTGTGTGAATTTTCCAAAATATAACGATAAGTGTCATGTAAGTAGGAAAAAATCTGCCAACTGCGAGTTATTCTGGCGTGTGCTGCAAAAACCGTTAGAATTACAAGTACTAATCATGCGCAGACGAAGTCGCGGGCACCAGCTAGTATAAAATAACTACGAATTATTATTTCTCGAATGACATAGGAACACAAAGCTTTTATTCCAATCATTCACACCCGAGTCAATAACTCGAGCTCTATTTAAATAAAAACACCAAAATCACTGATAAAACCTGAAATAACTTGAGAAAAAAAAAAAAATATAAGACCGCAATGTTTGCTTAGCATTACGGTCAAAAGTAATCGAGGGTATCGTCTAATGTCAATGGATAAGGCAACGATAATTTTTATTCGCCTTTCGAAGGAAACATGCGCTATTATATTATTTTATTGAATTAGTAAGATCGTTGATATTTTTCAAATACACCTAGAACCTATGACTCGAATGTAAATAATTCGAATAAAAGTTTTGTGTTATATTGTGAATAAAAAATAATAATTGGTTGTCTGTAAAACTTTGATGAAAAATTGCATACTTTTAACCTATTAAGGGCGCTATCACAAAAATATGCGCAGTTGCAAGGTTTTCGTCGTTTAAATATTATACATTGCCTTAAAATCTATACCTAACTGTTACATGAATAATACCCTTTATTTCATCTTTTTGAATAATAAAAGAGCAAATTTTAGAAATTTTACTTATTTATTTAGTAATCATCATTCTCCTGGTGCTTGTTTCGGCAAAAACACACAGAGACCCGATTTGAGAGCTCTAATTAGCAAATTCTGTTGACTATAAACCCCAAAAAAAATTTGTATGGCACTAAAAACATCCTGTTCTTTCATAATAATAGAATAAATTTTTATTGTTAACCACGTAAACATTGAGAAAAAAATGATCTTCAATTTGATTTTCGATCAAAAGGCTTTGAAAAAAAGTCTGAATATCTCCGGAGTTAAACACCACATCGACAAAATATTGATACCAAAATAAAATTCAACATTTACATTTACTGTAATTTTTTTATTTTAAATCAATGCTATTATTTTTAATTTACTAAATAAAACTAGACGCACCGATGCCGCAAACTCAGTACCGCGCGAGCGCTTGCTACAGGTGGACCTGCGTTGCTTGATTTCGCGGGCATGTGTGCGTCGTAGCCGCGTAAGGGCTGCTGTTGTGTGCGTGCTATGCTTAGTTGTAAACTAGGACGGCAGGGTTTTGATCGTTGTGAATATCCGTTCATATAGTCTCAATGTTTCTTAAGTTTATATTAATTGTTTACTAGTTATTTTGATTTTAGTTGTGTGTTATGAAGAGACGAAATGGGAAAACATATACCTATATAAGTACCAATGTGTCAGTAAACGTAAAAGACGTAACATTGAATCTCTGATGAGCAAGAGAAATCGGGTATTATTTTCGTTTTGATAAACTTATTTGATTAAAGGATGAATCATGCTGGACCGTTCTCTGCCCGAGGCCCAGACGAGGCTAGGATTCTAAACTTCACGAATATTTTATATGATGCAATGTGGCCTGTTTATTGACTCAAATCACTCTTACTTAGAGGCTTTACCTGATTTCTTATACAGTGAAGGTCTTGTGGAAGTGAAATGTCCGATTTCTGCTTTTAAAATAGACTTTGAAGAAGACGTGCGCGCAAAAAAGTTAAAGGAGTGATATGCAATGATGTTACATGTGCAACAATAATTCAAAACCATGACTGGTTTTACCAAATACAAGGCCAGTTTTATATTACAAATAAAAATATTTGTATACTTGACATACCCATGGACTAGCCCAGCTCACCCTGTAAAAGTTATGAAGATACGAGTGTGTATAATATATAATAAAAAGAATAACTAATAGGTATTAACCGCTAAGACGTACCACCTGGAGTCATAGCTTCTAATTTCAATAATGGGCGCTAATTTTATTATTCACAAACATTGTTTGAGCTATAGGGTAGCAGAAATCTCTTTATTTACCGAACTATTAGTCGTAAAACACGTAACCATAAACTTTACGCACACAATTGCGCATGTATAAAGACGACGTTTGTATTTCGTCTATAGTATCTGTGTAGTAGTAAGAACTCGGCCTTTATTTGGAAAAGTGTTCTAGTGTCTCCGGGGCGTGCTAAGGATCAAGACCGTTTAGTCGACTCGTTTGCAGCGCAGTACCTGCCTCACCTACACAGAATACAATAATTGTAGTTGGCAGCCAGAAATACCAAACTTTGCGCTGAGTCAAAATGTGATAGCGCTCTTAAGATGCGTGACAAACCGAACACTTAGGCCGATCGTGCCTCTCTATCGCTTGTTCCGCGCTCTCGCTTGCTCGCTTGGCTCAGGCAAAACGTGACAATTTGACGTCAATAACATATGACGAGATAATGACTAGGTACGACTTTGAGTCGTATTCTTCTTCTTCTTCCTTTTTTATGGCATATGACATAATAATGTCAATTTTGCCAGTGTCAAGTGTATATTTTAGTTTATAGTCAATTTGTTTGTCAAAGTCTTAGTCGATGGTCAATTGTCAATTCTGGACGTCAGCGGTATAGTCGTCTAAACTTTTCTGGGATTCCTTGTCGTTCAAATCACATACCATAATACACATACAATTCAATTGTCCATACCCGTCCCGTAGTCACAATTTATACATTAAAATTCCGCTAAGATAACTGAATAAAACATGCAATAAAACGAGTAAAAAATATTAAATTAGCAGAGCTATGTTACTTCATGAAATGACAAACGAAGAATATTGTGTCGTATTATTTCAAACTATTCTCTTGACACTGGAAAAATTGTCTTTGAAGACAGATACCATTCAAACGAAGAGAGTAAGATGGTAACAGATTTTAACTTACTATTAGCTAATACGTGATAATGAGAGTGACCTCTTCAAGTCTTTGAACTCATAATTAGCCAAACCGAAAAAAAATCTGTTCATTTCACACAACATCATCTAGCCTTAAAATAAGTAGAGCTTGTGTTATGGGAACCACAAAACTGATATACTTTTTTTGTAAATACATATCAGACTGTCAGACAACTTTTTATTTTAACAAACACACTTAAATTCTACAAAACCGCTTTAATCACAATAACTAAAACGCAGTCACCGTCGCTTAAGTCTGGAACACTCCTAAAGTCAAGACAGTTTTGGTAAGCGATGTTATGACTATCTATATCTAGGACCATTTATATATACTAATTTAAATAAAAGGCTAATTATACTAGAACTAAATAAGAAACTGCGTAGAAAGGTTGTGCTGAATTGGCTGCTGAATTCTCAATTATGACGAAACGGAACTTTTACTACAAACTCCTTCATAAAACAACTTACATTATAACAGATATATACTGCTCTTATTATTACGTGTCGTACACATTAATAGTTACCTATCTACTACTATTTGAATTTCTACCTATTTGTATTTTTATTTTTGTTTTTCTTTTTGCCGTATTTTATTTTGTTTAAAATTATAAAAAAACACTCTTTTTTAGCGAGTAACGCAAATCAACTTTTGTGATTTAGCTAGCAACAACGCTCGACGAAAGAGGAATTTAAATTTTGTTTTTTTTTTAATTATGTTAAAAACTGTCAAACAAAGTCGCCTCCCGCTGTCTGTCTGTCTGAATTTAACAGATTTTGATGCAGTTTTTTAATAGATCGAGTAATTCAAGAGGAAGGTTTATATGTATAAAACATGCATAATATAGTAGAGAAACACTGATAATTTTAGAGGTTTCTAATGTGGTGTCGTAAATAAACACATTTTTTGCGCTTACATTGCAAACGCTGTCTGAACCCTACGAGATAGATCAAAATAATGTACTACAGTATTGTACACCTAATTAGTATCAGCATTGCACCCGTGCGAAGCCGAGGCGGGTCGCGTGTTCTATAAATTACTAGCTGACCCGGCCACGCGTTGCTGTAGCTCAGTAGTTCTAATACGTTGAACCAATATACGCTAACCTCTAAAATTATCAGTGTTTCTCTACTATATTATGTATGTATTATACATATAAACCTTCCTCTTGAATCTATTAAAAAAAACCGCATCAAAATCCGTTGCATAGTTTTGAAGATCTAAGCATACATAGGGACAGACAGACAGCGGGAAGCGACTTTGTTTTATACTATGTAGTGATGTACTATACGAATAAGCCAAATTATAGGTATAAATGTACATTTCTGTTTACAAACAAATAAATAAATTATTATTATATCATACATAAAAAAACACCCAAGTCAAATATTTGCAGGTAATACAAACATTTGTTAACCAGCGGGAATCGAGTCTGCAACCTTCCGAGTCTCAGGCAGGCCTTCGCCCACTGCACCACAAAGGTCGTCTGTCGTCTAATTTATAATTATTATATATTAAAAACCTGTTTTAAGTTTAAAAACCTCATTATTCCTAAACTAATTTGAACTTTCAAAATAAATTTGAATACTAAAACCGGCATTCACTACTAATGTAATACATGGAAGTCACAATGGAAATATCTTACATTAAAAAGCCTAATTTACGTAAATAGGAATTAGTAATACAATGATGACAGTAAGGTATTTAAGTAACTAAATAAATAAATTATATCGGCCATTTCACACAGCATCATCTGGTCCCAAAGTAAGCAGAGCTTGTGTTATGAGTACAACATGACTGATATACTACTGTACTACCGTGTTTCAGGGTTTTTCAAAATAACCCTAACAAAGGGTTAAAATGGGGTGTCAAAGTTTGTATGGGAATTTTTTAACGGGTGGTGTGATTTCTTAGAAACTTGGTTAGGTATCAAACCTAAAATGCAAAGTATATGGACTCTTGTTTCAGGATTTTCTCTCGAAGAAAAGTAGATAAATTGCATCTTGTTATAAACTATAAGTGTGCGAAATTTCATACTACTCCGTCCGCGCAATTTCATACTCCTCCGTCCGCGCAATTTCATACTCCTCCGTCCGCGCAATTTTCGTAAAAAAACCTTGTACCCCAAGTTTTTGCTTCTCCTATTAATATATAGATTACTAGCTGACCCGGCAAACGTTGTTTTGCCTTATTGAACAATAAAAAAATTTTTTTGGGGTGAGCCACTCTTAACACTTAGGGGTATAAAAATGAGTTATAAACCTATTCTCAGACCTACTGAATATACATATAAAATTTCATCAAAATCGGTCAAGTCGTTTCGGAGGAGTATAAACACGAAAACAGTGACACAAGATTTTTATATATATAGAGATGTACTTACCGCACAACCTATCTGTTAACTTATCTAGAATTTGTCTAGCTTAATTGCATCTATATTGAGGGTGGGCGCTGATACCTATCATACATGATTATTTTTTAGTTTAGGTATCAGTTGTATCACATTATGAACCTTGTAACTTCCTTAGGTTAACAAATGATGTACCTATATCTGTAACGTGTACTTATTGTTAAACTAAGGAGTTCAATAAACAATACAACACAATTGCCCAGTAAATTCTCTTGCTCCAGTACCTACCCTTAAAACGCAGTATCCGTTGCTTGGAGATATGATACACTAATAAAAATAATTTAAATTACGTACATTTTTATTCACAATACGAAAAACATTACATATAAAAATGTTTATAAAAATATGTATCAAACTAAATGTATCTTAAAATAACACAGTCTTCTTCTTTTGACTTTCTTTTGACATGTGTCATTGATGACAATTATGCCAATGTCAAGTGTTTAGATTGTTTATAGTAAGACGTCAGTTTATTTTTGGCCGTTTTGTAGAGTTAACATTGTGCTCTTATATTATTTATTTTTTATTTTTATTATATTATTATTTATTGAGTTATTTCGGGTATTATTTGTAATTTTAAAAATAAAGCTAGACTTATTCACTCGGGTGTGAATAATTAAAATGAAAGTTTTGTGATCTCGGTGATTAGAGAAAAAATAATCTGTATAATTATTTCATTGACAGATATGAGAAGAAAGATTATCATTTCGATAATATCTTAAAAACGCTTTTTTTTAAATAAAACATTTTTTTCTAACTTACATTTATTAAAATTTATTTTCTATTTTTTAGTTTGGTTTTCTATATAAAGCGTGTTTTTTAGTTTTTTTAAACTATTATTTATTTTTTACTTTTTAGTTTTAGGATAATCGTATATATAATTTTTTTTTATTCGAATTATTGCATTGTCATCGGTCTTTGACAGGTGTGCAAAATTTGAATGAAATCTGGCCGTTTAAAGTGGGTCAAAATCGCGTCCTAAGGAGTCGGTTACAAACATACAAACATATATACAAGTGAAGCTAATATAAAGCGTATAAAATTTGTGTCTCTTTATACAATTTTTACCGGATTATTTTTGCTCGAATCACAAAGAAACACAAAACTGTCATTCCAATTATTCACACCCGAGTTAATAATCTAGCTTTATTTGATTAAATCACCAAAATAACAAATAAAACCCGAAATAACTCGGGAAAAATCTATACCTATAAAAGAGCTTAACCTGACTGACTGACTCATCATCGCCGAGCCGAAACCGCTGAAGCTAGAAAGCTGAAATATGGAAGGTAGCTTCCATATAGCCTTTTCCTTTTACAGCAAAATTACCCACTAAGGCGGGATTTTTTGAAATTCAACCCCTAAGAGGGTAAAAAAGGGTGCAAACTAATGTATGAAACGCGTAGTGCGATTTGCTTGAAATTTGATATGAACAATTAAAAAGAAAAATAAATGGACACGTGTTTCAGAATTTTTAAAATAACCCTTACAAAGGGGTATAATGGGGTGTCAAAGTATGTATGGGAACTTTTTAACGGGTGGTGTGATTTCTTAGAAACTTGGTTTGGATACTTAAATTGCAAAATAAACGGACAGACAAAAAGGGGTGAAAACTAATGTATGAAACTTTTTATCGCGTGGTGCGATTTGCTTGAAACTTGATATGAATACTACTATAATATAAACTCGATGGTTTCTCGGGTGCTCGGATGGTTTCTACAGACGCGCGGGTGAAGTCGCGGGGTTTCCAGCTAGTTCATAATATAAGAGCGCAATGTAAACTCCGCAAAACGGCCAAAAATAATCACTACGCAGTCAACTGTTCCCATATCCCATCATTCCCAGCTTTATGATACGGATAAAGCATACTTTAGAGAGTAAAACTATATCTAAAAGGCACTTCATTTATACTTAAAATATGGCGATATAACGATAAGTTCAGATATCAAAATTATACGTTTGGCTATTTACAAAATAACAAAACGATTTTGAATTATCTATTTTGTATATTAAACTATCCATAGTAATATAATAATAGTATTGGTGGACAATACACACAACACCATCTAGCCCCAAACTAAGCATAGCTTGTTCTATGGGTCTTTGGGTATGGGATACGATTATGGAACTTTGATACTATCAAAACATTGATGCTAATAGCTTTCAGTTACTATTGATCAATTGGATATTACGGATCGCTGCGATTTATATCGACTCCTATCGCTAGTTACAATGTGAAGTTGGTGTCAAACTATAACACGACCAATTTACAAAGTACGATTGTGGTAGGAACCGTGTTTAGCGTACTAAGCATTTAAATACATCGTATATGATTGATTGAAATAATGCCTATTGCTAATCGAAATTGATAGACATTGATGCCGATTGCTAATCGAAACTGATAGACATTGATTGTATCAAGAGTTCCATAATCGCCCTACAGATGACTGATAGAATATATATTTGTAAATACATGCTTATGTTACTCGACGAACTCTGTGCCGGAAGTAGTAAATAATGCCAGAGTGCGTGTGAAATACACAGCATCATCTGGCCCCAAAGTGAGCAGAGCTTGTGTTATGGGTGATACACATGACTGATATACTACTTACATAGTTTTTTTTATTTACATTTACATATTATACATACAAATACTTGCAGATCATACAAACATTTGTCCCGCGGCGGGAATCGAACCCGCAACCTTCTGCGTCTCAGCCGGACCTTAGCCCACTGCGCCACAGAGGTTATCAACTTCAAATGAAACGTCAAATGAAACTTGATGAAATTTTGAAGATGCATTGTATCTTGAGGACGGGCATAGGCAAATTTGTATGTACCATACGTGCGAAGCCGCGGGCAGCCGCTAGTACTAACTATAAATTCAAAGTGTCTCTATGTGTCTGTTACCTTTTCACAGCTAAACGACTGAACGGATATGAAATTCCTTACGGTGAATGATTGTTTAGATAATGGATAAAAGACCAAAAAGCTTGGGACGAGTCTGCTCGGAAAATCAACTCGACTCGGCATGCGAAAAAAAATTTACAAGGATCATACAAAAAAGTGGTAAAACGAGACGAGTTCTTGCTTGAACAGGGGTTAGGAGGAACCGGCACCTAGATTCACTAGCATGTAAAAAGACGGATTAAAGTGGTCCTTGTGATTTTATTGAATATATAATGTTTTGATTTGATTTATATCATGGGCTACTTTTTATTATAGGTGCCACGCGTACGAAAACGCGGCAATTAGTCTTTTATAATAAGATTTTTAGATCCTTATTTGACTTCGACTGGTCTGTCAGCTTAGTTTAGTTAGTAGTCGCTGTCTTCTGCGCTGTAGGTTGAGGCTTCGATTCCCCCCAGGATAAACATTTGTGTGATGAACATAGGTGTTTGTTCTGTGTCTGGGAGTTATAAATTGTCATAGGTATGTATTTAAATATATGTAAGTATTCTGTCAGTCATTTGTTCACCATAATACAAGCTATGCTTAGTTTTGGGCTAGATGGTGTTTTGTACATTGTCTACCAATATTTATTATTTATTTATTTATACACTAGGTGTATTGCTAGCAAAGCGGTTTCACGGTTGTCTTGGCTAAATTATACTGTGATACGAGTGCTACTGTTTTTTTATCAGTAAACTTAAGGCAGTACCCCGAGAAAATTACCTTGTCGCTTTTTGACGGCGCTCAATTATTTTAATTAAGCGTTCCTAATTTAGTTAGATGGTACCAACCGAATAGGTTTTACAAATGCTATGACTAACTAAAATATATTTTAGACAATTCGTAATTTTAAAAATGTCAAGCGTAAGATAAAACGCAATGCATATATGTGGAACGGACAATGTTTTAATTTTTTTATTCTCTTATTATTAGTGTAAGCAAGTTAAAAAGAGGTCAAACGCTGAAGAAGATACATAATAATTATGCAATATTTTAGTCTTGACTTCATAATAAAATTACGTAATTAACAATAATATTAATATAACGAGGAAGTTCTAAGCAAATTATCAAAAATACTATATATTATTATTTTAATTAAAGATCAGATAGCCACTAAATAGCGGCTGTGTATTTGCTGTGGGTACCGTCTTAATTAAATCCAAAAGCGTACGCATCAGTTGATTTACATATAATAGTGTAGCAAGTCACTGATCGTATCGATGTAATCATTGAAGGATATGGCGTTTAATAAGTACTTACGTTAACTTATTGACCTAACGTTGACTATATTTAAGTGGAAATAAGGCATTGAATATGGTTCGTTTTTAAATACCTACGCAAAAGCACAATTCAACAACACAAGTTTGTTAACTATTTGCATTAAAACTATAATTTAATGTATTTTTATTATATAGATAGATAGATTAACACTTTATTGTGCAAAAAAGAACATAAAATTGTACAATGGGCGGCCTTATAGCTAAAAGCGATTTCTTCCAGACAACCTTTGTATGGACAGAATAAAAAAAAGGTATTAGTAATATTATTTCATTAATTTGTTTGAAATGAGAGTGGGCAAGTCATGTAACGTGTGTAGCTTGAACGTTGGGCGAAGTTTGTCAGCGGCTGCCCGAAGATAAAGCCGACACGGTAGATCCAGGAAAAGATAAATATTAATTATTGACACTTCACACATAATCTAGCCTCAAAGTAAGCAGAGCTTGTGTTATGGGAACCTTATGACTAATATACTATTAATATACTTTTTTTGTAAATAAAATGCATAGGTACTTATTATACATAGAAAGACACCGACACGTTTAATTATTTGATCATACAAACATTTGACAACGCAAAAATCAAACAAACATTATCGACCTCCGTGGCACAGTGGGCCAAGGCCCGGCTGAGACGTAGAAGGTTGAGGGTTCGATTCCCGCCGCGAGACAAACGCTTGTATGTATAATATGTATGTATTTACATAAAAAAACGATAAGTATGTAAGTAGTGTATCAGTCATGTGGTACCCATAACAGCGGGAATTGAACCATCTCACATAGGAGTATTTAACACATAAATCCGGCCATAAGTCAAAATCGATAAATAGTTGTAATGCTACTTAAAATGCGCGTTCTTTTAAGTACGATAACCCGTCCATCAAAAAGCAGCCCCCTTCCCCGCCCCACACCTTGTGTCGAGCCGAGCGATACAATCAGTCGGAACCCAGTAATTGTTCAAACCACACGTCTTTGTTCTCGGCGCTTACGTTTGTTTCGGTAGTTTTCTATGCAAATTATATCTTCGTGTGGCGGACTACAAGAAAACAACTCTTTGGAAATGGAAATACCAGGTATGTACTATAATATAAAATTATATTTAACTTGATTTCTCCATAATTCGAAACGTTCAAGATCAATTTGATACATACCTTTACAGTACCAATTTTTTTCACTAAACTTGAGATATACAAGTGTTTTTGTTTATTTGTCGCACCTTGTCGCCCTAAACTATTGATGTAGTCATAAAATTTAGAACAAATTCCCCGAACGTACCCCACAATAAAAAAAAAATATAATGTTTATTGGTGTATATTTTCATTATTGACACGTATAACCATTTTCGTTTCTTTTTCGCAGGTCCCTCCAAAATAGTGAAAAAGATGAGCAGATTCGAATTATTCGAGATTTTGAAGCAGTTTAAAGGCAAGAAAATGGACGAAAATTTTTCACTGTTGGAAGATAGACTCGTGGAGCTGACTTCATGTCCAGATGAAGAAAATAATGTTTTAATTCGTTCGTTAAGGTTATTTTTAAACAGAAATGGATAGCCGCTCATCACACTGATGAAAGATTCTTACAAAACAACGCAGAATGGCTTAAAGGATCTTTGGAACTACCTATATGGTCACATAAACCGGGTCGACCAGTCAAACAATTCTAAGAATTGAGTGACCGGAGCAAGCGACGAAGAACAAAAGAGCTACGGGCCCAGGTACCAGTCGAGGAATTGACTTTTGCTGCTCGCGTGAGTCAGGGTACATCTGGAAATACTGATACATCTGCGATTAAAAAAGACATTACATCAACAACGCCCACTAGAGCTAAGAAGTACCGAAAAATAATTTCTTCTGCTAAAAAATACATGCCTCGAAGAAATACACACCACAAGAAGCATTGGCATTGTTTGTAGATGGAGATTTTACAAGACGGCAATGGGAGTTGATACAGGGAGAACGCAAAGAAATTTACCCTTATTATACACATATCCAAAAAGCGAAAAAGGACTGTTACCCAGACGAAGAAAATATAAAAGTTGCCGAAACCAGCTTTGAAGTGGGTCTTCAAACATTACTGGATCACACTGCCACGCTCTTAATTCAGTATTTAAAGGAAATTACAGAAGCACTTTCGGTGTCTGAAATACAGAACCTGGTACTAATATCCAAATGGGGCTGTGATGGATCACATCAGACGCAGTTTTGCCAAAAATTTGAGAACACCTCTGATGACGAAGCCAATATCTTTTTGAGCTCTCTTGTTCCTGTACGAATAATAGTATCAGTTAACGGAGAGATGAAAAAAATCATATGGCATAACCCAGTCCCATCATCAGTAAGGTTCTGTCGACCTATCAGAGCTCGATTTGTTCATGAAACGAAGGATATTACTAAGGAAGAAATACGGTGCATTGAGGGACAAGCAGAAGTTCTAATGGAAACGGAGATAATGGGATCTCAGCTAAAATAACCCACAATATATTATTCACAATGGTCGACGGAAAGATCTGCAATGCCGCAGCGGATACTTCATCGACCATGAGATGTTATGTGTGTGGGCAGACTTCTAAAGATTTTAACAAATTAAAAAAAAATGATGTCAAAAAGGAAGCACTACAGTTTGGACTACCCATTCTCCACGCTAGGACGTTTCTTCGAATTAATACTTCATGTGGCGTACAAAGCACACATAAAGAGGTGGCAAGCCCGTACAGCAGAAGATAAAAAAAATATTAAAGAAACGAAAGAAAACATTCAAAAAAGTTAATCAGCTGTAACAGAATAAAGCGGAAAAGGACGAGAACGCTTTTTTCAAATGCAGCATTAAATATGTTAATATAACATATTTAATGCTTAAATGCTATAAAGACAGCTCTGATGATGAGGACCAGACAATTAGTAATACCGATTGAATTTTTCATTGTATTTTTTATAGTTTTTATTTGTTTTCTACGATATTTGATTGAGAAATAAATAAATTATGATCACATTCTATATAGCATTTCAAAAAATTGTATAAAAATGTACTCCTAGGTGCATCTGCCAACCATCTCAAACGGGTAAAGATTCTCTAGATGAATTGAAACAGTGCCATTGGTGGCAATTCGGTTGGTTCATTTCTAAAATTAGGAATTGTCTAAAATATATTTAATTAGTCATAGCATCTGTAAAACCTATTCGGTCGGTACCATCTAACTAAATTAGGAACACTTAATTAAGTTAGATAAAATTAAATTAGGATAAGTTGGTAGCAGCAGAATACCAAACGTAAATTTCACAGTTCAAAACCTTGTTTTAGCTAAAATTAGTTAGGTTGGTGCCAACAGAATTGAGGCCAGTGTCTTCATTAACAAAAAATTCGTGAAAAACAATATAAGCGAGAGTTTTCTTGTGCTCGCAGGATATTTCTGGTGGCCCCATTGCTATCGGTTGTTTTAAATTTTCAATCTTGTATAAAATGACGTTGGTTTAAAATTATTGTCTATAACCGGTTTTAAAAAAGGAGGAGGTTCTAAATTCGGTTGTATTTTTTCATATTCTTTGAAGAATGAAATCTGTTTTCATTTTAAAACGTAATTAGTGATCAATAATTATCCCTCGTAGTCCCAATAATGGGACATAATCCTGGGAACACGGGAACACGAAAACCCTAGAAATCTGTGTCCGGTCTTTCTCAAAACGTAACTAATTTATTACCAAGATTTATCGAGTAGTCAAACTCTAACTCAAATATTTTTAGTTAATACAATCACAAGGATCACTTTGAAACGTCTTACATACTAGGTAGGTGAATTTAGGTGCCAATTCCTCCTAACCCAAGACCGAGAAGTGTATGGTGCATTTCGCGAAAACTCATTAGTTATTAAGGTATAGTACTAGCGCCCCTAGTTAAGTATTGCTGTGCCCTAACAGGGTTTATATTTGAGACTAAAACAATGTATCATCATCTTACAATAACAACATAAGTGCAATAAATATTGTTATTTCTATGTCTCTTGGATAACTTAATACTTACGTCACTAGCTATTGCTCGCGGCATCGCACGCGTACTTTACCTACATAAAAATATAGCCTACATATTATTCAAGATTACCGACTATATCTGTACTTAGTTTCATAAATTCCAATTCCAAAAATTCGAATTTATAATATTAGTAGGTTTTTTTAAGGATACCAAATGCAATGACTCACGCGTTTTCGTGAAATGAAATAATTATAATTCTGCGTATAACTAAAGCTAATGGCGTATTTTTATACAAGCAATACATTTGGCACATGGATATTTAATTCTCTCAATGAACTGAAATACTCTTAAATCTACGTACAAAACTTACATAAACGTGAAATTCGGAAGGAGATTATTTAATATCACTATATTAATAACACTCGGAAATTCCAATACCTTATACTCATTCTTACTTTACATACTCAAATTATTTTATTCATAATGTGATGCCAAATAAGCATATAATAAAACCATCAAAAATAAGTTAAAAGGACGGATACACAATTAATGCAGTAATACATTTAAAGCCAATATTGAGAATTATTGTCACTGGAAACACATCATAATACAATAAAATCTAAAACCAGGTACAGCGCCATCTATCGACGAGTAGCGGAGTTTCACATATTGGTTTAGGTGGTCTCACATGTACTATAACAGGAACCTCGTTTGTTTTTAATTTGATTATCTGATGCGTAAGAAGTATTTACTAACCGTAATTAAAGAGGCGTACTACGACTAAAATATATCTATGAACATAAAGGATTGAAATGGTAAGAACAGACAACGAAAAACAATTAAAGTACAGCGTGACAGCTTCAGTTCAATCAAAATGCACGATTATTACAGATTCTAAAACAAATTGTGACGCCTATTAATCTAAATTAAATGACATTGATTGAAATTAATAGGTATTGTTAGTAGTCATAGTGGGATACCTCATTATGTATATTGTCGAAGTATTTTTCAACATTTTGTACGATGAATATTGTGGCAGTTCTTTTGTAGACAATGGCCCTGATTCTTTACCAGAATACTTAATAATTCGTCAAATACAAACGCTCTTATTTTGTTTATAGCAAAGTCTAAATTAGGGTAACATTTTAAAATTACACTTCTTGAATTTACTAAATTGTCGCGTGATTGAAGTGGTTTAGCTTGCTTTAGACGCCATGTAATTTGGCGTTGATTAAAACTGGAAAAATAATTTAACATGAAAGAAAATGACAATTTGGCGGCGGCTGAATGTGCCGAGGGGAACAGGCGAAATTGTATCACGGCGGCGTCTAGTAGAAACATTTTGTGACCTAAGAGCTAAGAGCTGGATTCTATCTGGCCGAGCGTATTAGCATTGCCATTCGACGAGGCAATGCCGCCAGTGTCTTGGGAACGCTGTCCTCTGGCAGTAATCTTCATTCATTCATTTTCATTTTCATCATTTTCAGTAAATTTTTTCATGTTTCACGTGTATTTTATATTATTGTATATTATTCTGTAGATGAAATGTAATGCAAAATGCAACTGATCCAGATCTCTGCCAGAGGGCAGCGTTCCCAAGATACTGGCGGCATTGCCACGTTGCATGGCAATGCTAATACGCTGAGCCAGATAGGCGCCAGCTCTTGGGTCACGCAATGTATGTATCCGTGTAATAATTTTGATAACGCGGTTGGCTCCTGTTCCCCACTGGTCAGGATCTCGACTCCAAAAGGCTCAAATATGTAAGCCTTATCCAAACCAAATTGATTTTTATGAATTGAATTGAAAACAAAAAATATATCTTACTTTTTGAAATGTCAAACGAAAAATTTTTATTTAGGCTTATTTTAAAACTGACATTTATAACTGTTACTTTTATTTAAACTTTGTTACAAACAAAATAATATCGTTCGTATTTTACAAAACATTAATTAGAAGACAATCCACGTTATTGCAACTTGTTGATACTTTATACTGTTGCGTCCATTCCCACGCGATTCTTATCCACCCTTACCTACTTAATCTCGAGTTATCACTACCTACGGGCACTAAGAAATCTATTTTGTTCCAAAGCTGTGACCTACCTTGTTCTAGACTTTTCTACACAGATTGCGCATCGACATCGTCCTCGCCGTAATCAAGATCGTCGTAACTTAGATCCTCTTCTAGAACATTTACTAATGTTTCTTTACTGCCCGGGCACGCTAGACACCTGGAAAAAACAATATAACGATACTATGAATACAAGGATTGGAATACTTTGCCGTCGGTCGTCTGTCTTTCCTGAAAACTACAATCTGGGTCTCTTCAAGTCAAGAGTAAATAGGTGTCTTCTAGACCTACGTGCCCCCTCGTCGTCGGCCAGAACGTAGCTTAACATCAGGCGAGTTTGTAGTCAAACATAGGTCTATTTATGATAAAAACACGGCTACTTTTTTAAGCGTCAATCGACGACTTTAGTGACGTAATTTATATTCAGCCAAGTATATCTACCATAACGTCTAAAAACTTGAAAAAAAAAAAACGTGTGCATCTCGGGCCGCCCGACAGAAGTGATAAATTAAACTAATCTAACTAGCGCTGTGGGTTAGTGTGAGAGAGGAGGAGCCTGCCTACCGCTGCCGTATGTGTGAGAGAAAGGGAAGCCAGATAGACTGGCGCCGTAACCCGTTACGTAATGAAGCGGTTTACTTTACCATAAGAAATTATCGCTTCAAATGTCGGTACTAAATTCGACACTTTTATTTCATACGGTTCCCAACTAGTTCGGGGGTGGCGAATACCCAACTAGCAGAACCTTGTAGTTGATTAATCGGCACGTCCTGTTCTAGTAAAGATAGGGAAAATGGTGTAAGGTGCTTATTCTGTTAGTAAACTAGCCTAACTCCTGAGAAACGTTTTTATATTTACAGAAAAGAGTAGACAGCGAGTTCAGAAAAATGGTTGTATGGGAAGTATTTTTCCTTCTAATATAAGTTTAGTATAGTTAAAGGTTGTCTGGAAGATATCACCATATGCGATAAGACCACCGTTTGCAGGAGATATTATACTGTAGCCGTAGCATAAATTTGAAGCTGTATTTACCTAATATGGTATGTTCTTAATAAAGTTTATTATTATTAGTATTCAATATTAGCGATCCGCCTCTGCATTGCACGGATTAGATTATTGAATTTTTCGTAGGTGTGTCTAATTTGTTTTTTTTTGGTAATGTTTAAATTCGTTTATACCACACCTACTGAGAAACTTGCCCATTCCTTTTCCAAATATAACTTAGAAAGTACATCATTTCAGGCCTACTAAAATGCGGGACGGAAAAGTCTATGGAATTTCATTTCTAACGCGTTAACGGGAGAGAAAAGTGTATGGAAATCCATTTCTAACGTGTTATTTTTTTTATTTCTTCATAGATCAGCCGGTAGCTATGGTTTTTCATTATAGGTCAAACGACAAAAAGTTTTCACTCCAAGTCCGCCATATGATTTATTCTTCTTCCGATTTCCGAACAATATTTAGAAAAAAGAACCCATGTAATAAAGGCATGCGCGGGAATTTCTTCATAATTTGAATTTGGGTTTGGTAATTTTATTTCAATTAAAAAATAATTCTCCTTTTATTTTCCTCGTAGGTGTAGTATAAAGCACTAGTATCACTCGGGAGAAAGTGCGATTTCTACCTCGTGTGTTTTAAGGCCCTCGGGTGCCCTCGGCTCTTGGCCTCAAATGACACACTCGATAGGAATTGGACACTTTCTGGCCTAGGTGTAGAATGTACTAATACTTTCCGCCTATAAGTGTAAGCAGCAAGTTAAAACGACGTCAACTTTAGGAGAAGATGATGATTATTTCATATTTTAGACATTATTTCATAATTACATTGTAAAACTAACAATAACTTTATAAACAAATACCTGTACCCCGCCACGCTTCGAAAATAGATAAAAACAATCCTTGATGCGGATTATATATCATGCTAAAATTTCAGCTCGATCGGTGCAGAACTTTTTGAGATTTTGAAGCGTACACAAACCAACATAACATTTTTATATATATAGATTTGAAACGAGAAAGTAGAAGGCAAAATATTGAAAATAAATAAATAAATAATCCCAGACATTTCACACACCATCATCTAGCCTGATATACATACATATGACATGACTGATATACTTTTTTTTTTAAATACATACATATTATGCATAGAAACACCCAGACCCGATACAAATACATGCAGCTCATACTAACATTTGTTCCGCGGCGGGAATCGAACCCGCAACCGTCTGCGTCTCAGCCGGACCTTAGCCCACTGCGCCACATAGGTCGTCGAAAATATATCATACATACTCAGTCTCAGCCTGACGTTTGTCGAAGTAACAAGACTGCAGAGTAGTCATTTTTCGTTAGGGTGCGGAGTGAATCATGTGTTCCTGAGGATGCTTCGTGGAGAGGCGAAACACGTGTCGAATTCACTAACTCATAAGGAATAGATTGGCAGAATAGTTAAATAGTAAAAAACAAAGTCGCTTCCCGCTGTCTGCCTGTCCCGATGTATGCTTAGATCTTTAAAACTATGCAACGGGTTTTGATGCGGTTTATTTTAATAGATAGAGTAATTCAAGAGGAAGGTTTATATGTATAAAACATGCATAATATAGTAGTGAAACACTGATAATTTCAGAGGTTTCTAATGTGATGTCGTAAATAAACTCATTTTTTTGCGCTTACATTGCAAACGCTGGCTGAACCCTACGAGATAGATCAAAATAATGTACTACAGTATTGTACACCTTAAAAAGGTCTACACAAAAGTACGCAATGGTATATGTCTATGTCTTAGTCTATGTTATTCTCTTAGATAACGTTTTATATAATGACATTCTGTAGTATATTTAGTATCAGCATTGCACCCGTGCGAAGCCGGGGCGGGTCGCTAAAACTAAATATAGTACTAATATCATTTCCCTGAGTAGTAGTACTCAAATCGATAATAGGGAAAATAATATTCAAAGTAGTGTTTTGACTAACAAAATATTACTTTATTAATTACATTCATAATTAGTGGTTATTTTGAACACTCATTCGAATTATATTTAGACGGTACCCACAATATAAGAACTTATGTACTGCAAAATGAGTCATTTTTTTACCGCTTTTAGTGGCTATCTATTCGTTAATATAAATAATAATAATAAACGATATATGGAAGATAATCGATTCAGGCGTGACTTTGCGGAAACCCATTACAAAACATTAAATGGATGGATAATTATATAGTGTTATTCCGCAAATCCATTCCCTATGAGTTAGAGAAATTCGACACGTGTTTCGCCTCTCCGCGAGGCATCCTCAGGAACACTTCATCCATGTATGATCTAACGGTCTCATACATATCATATCATACATAGTTTGTAAGAATATTCGCACAATATTCGTAAATACTTTTACGAATGTGAAAATTTAAAAACATGGCCTTCTGCGCTGTAAGCTGAGGGTTCGTTTTCTACCTATATTTTTGTGATAAATAGGTGGTTATTCAGCTTAAATATAAAAAAATATAAGTATTCTATCAGTCAACTATAAATATTTTGAGGCTAGACGGCATTGTCCACCAATATTATTTATTTAATTTTCACTTAAAACGGGATATTTACCATGATGTGAGTATTTCTGTTCCCGATATTTCAGCACAGTTGCATGCGCCATGATCATGAGAAAAACTGATGAATCTAGTTTTGAGTGAAAATTGGGTTCAAAACCATGATAGAAAAGATATATTTATTTATTTGTCTGGGTGTTATATCAGATCATAAGTATGTATTTAAAAATATATACAAGTATTCTATCAGTCATCTGGTCACCCTAATACAAGCTATGCTTAGTTTGGGGATAGATGGTGTTGTGTGCACTGTCCAGCAATATTTATTATAGACGACCTCTGTGGCGCAGTGGGCTTAAGTCCGGCTGAGACGCAGAAGGTTGCGGGTTTGATTCCGCCGAGGGACAAATGTTTGTATGATCTGCAAGTATTTGTCTCGGGTCTGGGTGTTTCTATGTATAATATGTATGTAATTACAAAAAAAAGTATATAAGTAGTATATCAGTCACGTGGTACGCTAACTTTGGGATCAGATGATGTTGTGTGAAATGTCCGGGATTATTATTATTATTATTATTATTATTTATAAGCGCACGCGAATATTCGTTCACAAGTAGGTACGTAGCAAAGTGATATCGCATGTCACAAACTATTAGTATGACAAAACATTTGAACCATAATGAATGGGTAGCAGGTGCTGTAACTCGAGACGCGCATGAATTATGATAATGAAGTCTCAGCGGCCAGGTGTGCTTTGCCATAGGTTATTTGTTTCCAAGAAAACATACATTAAAACATCCCTACTAATATTATAAATGCGAAAGTAACTCTGTCTGTTACGTTTTCACACCTAAACCGCTGAACCGATTTCGATGAATTTTGGTATAGAGATAGATGGGACCTTGGAGAAAGACATGGCTACTTTTTATGTAGGTACCATACCAAAAGTATAATATAAATCCATCTACACATTCAGTTGTTTAGAACTAGCGCGCGTAAGCATGATATACTTAAGACTTTCAGTAATGGAGTTAAAGCTGTTTTTGTAGATAACGTAAAATTCATTGAAGTCCATATTTACCAGTTATTAATTAAACTGTAAACCTAGAGATAATAGAGAACGCAATTAGTTCTGCTTGTTACGCATTAAGGAGTCTTAGAGATGAAGTAATGGAACAACTGAAAACTACTATGCTCTTGTAGAGTCAAAACTTAGATATGGTGTAAAGTTCTGGGGTAACAGACTACAATATGAATAGAGCCTTTACAATTCAGAAACTTGCAAACGTACCATGGGAATCATGTAGAAATAATTTCATTTAACTCCATATTTTGACTCTACCTAGCCTATTATATCCTTATAGCTCTTATGGACATTATCAGACATCCCTCAAACTGTGAAACACAAGAACAAAGAGCTATAACAAGACTAAATACAAGGAGAAAAGATCTTAAGGCCCTACTCTGTCCAAAGTGAAATATTGCTAGGCATGTTTGTAGATATCAGGCCGTTACATTGTACAAATCTAATGATGATGGAGCCGAAAGGCAGTCGAGGGAACTCCTCAACGATTTACAGCAATTACCTGATTATTAGGGCTTGATTAATTTGTATTGATGAGAACTTTATACCTATATGGGTTGTGACTGTCATTAGGGGTCTGATGATGAAGACGAAGGACAGTCAAGGGATTTTTTACTTTTTAGTTTCTTTTTTGAAGTGGTTTTTTTTTTTAATTATACTAATACTGTTTAAGTAATAATTAAGTAACGGACAAAATCGTAAATATTTAGTTTATAAGTTCTGTGTTAATATTTATTGTTTATATTTAAGTGAATTGTAAATTATTTTATGAGAATTAAGTTTAAACCGTAATTATATAAAATCATATAAGTACCCAGATTTCATCATCATTCCGTAATCCTTATCACACGTTAGGTGGATGAGCACAAAAATCCATTCCATAGGGTATTACAATCCATTGGGTAGCAGCTAGTACTATAATAAGTTCAAAAGTGTATCTATTAATACGTTTGGTACGATGGTATCATGAGGACGGATATATTGAATTTCTAATTATGAGTAAACTAGTCGATTATCTTTTCATAAAAACGTCGAAGGATCACATTACCGTCTGATGTTGAACAACCAAAACTAAGAGTGATATCAATTTGTCTCGTCATAATAGATTATATGTTTGGGTCGCAACAGAATCATAAACTTAAAAACGTGTGCGTCTCGGGACGCCCGACAAAAGTGATAACTTAAACTAATCTAACAAGCGCTGTGGGTTAGAGTGAGAGAGGAGGAGAGGAGCCTGCCTACCGCGTAACGGTAGGCAGGCTCGCTTACGTAACGCGTTACGTAACGAAGCGGTTTATCTTTCCATAAGAAGTTATCACTTCAATATGGATTTGATATATATAATTTAAAAAAAAAAACTAATTTCAACCCAGATTTTAACTCAACTTTGGTGTTAAATATATAACATACGAAGTACGCAAACTCCAAAATAATTCCGATAATAGTATATGTATTCAAGAACTGAAATAACTTTCTTCTCTTTACTCTCTAGGAAAGATACAGGGAAGGCGACCAAGGGGAAGGAGTCCCATGCAGTGGACAGACCAGATCCAGGACATCACCAATAAGAACGTCCACGAAAGCCTACACACTGCCGTAGACCGAGGCAAGTGGAAAGCGATCGTCCAAGTTATGATTCGCGGAGGTCATGACCCTCAGCAATGAGGAACACGACACAAGGAGGGGCACGTCTATCCTTTTCTCACAACATGCTAGGTGAAATATCATGCCTTTGAACTGCGCCCACTGACGAATTTGTGCCGCTGATTAGTGTATCCTTAATTATCGTGAGATGTATAACATCTGCCCCTAACAAAAATACTTCCTGACGACCACTACCGTCTTTCGAGAGAGCAATGGATAAGAAGAACCAACTATGTATGTTCAAGACTAAGTAAGTAATTACCTGCTCTCATTGATGCCGTAGTACAAGCATTTGTCGCCCACGCACTCGCAGCATCCGTCATGGAACCAACTGGAAATTTAAAGCACTAAAGTTGCATTACACAAGACTTAAATATTACACTAGCAATATTATAAGCTGTAGGTGATATGAATTGAATATCTAATGTCTATCATATGGCATGTCAGCTCAGTTGGTAATAGCTCTACCTTCTACCTATTGTGTATGTATTTATTTATATCAGTATTATATTAGTTTATTTAAAGATTATGTAAGTAAATAATCATTACATAGTATAAAACAAAGTCGCCTCCTGCTGTCTGTCTGTCCCGTTGTATGCTTACATCTTTAAAACTATAAAATGGATTTTGATGCTGTTTTTTTAATAGATAGAGTAATTCAATAGGAAGGTTTATATGTATAAAACATGCATAATATAGTAGAGAAACACTGAACATTTTAGAGGATTCTTATGTGGTGTCGTAAATTTTTTTACATTTACATTTATTGTGTACATTTTTTTGCGCTTACATTGCAAACGCTGGCTGAACCCTACGAGATAGATTAAAATAATGTACTAAAGTATTGTACAACCTCAAAAGGTCTACAAAAAAGTCCGCGATGGTATATGGCTATCTCTTAGGGATAACCATTCTGTAGTATAAACAGTATCAGCATTGCACCCGTGCGAAGCCGGGGCGGGTCGCTAGTTATATATAAACGCCACACCAACATGTCCCTTCTTTGTTTATTTATAGTCCAATCCATCCAAAGGTTGCCTGGCAGAGATCGCTGTTACCGATAAGTCCGCCCATTGTATTGCCTTTTATCGTAAAATAATTGATTTTGTATTTTTCTGTGTGGTATAGCAATAAAGAGTTATCTATCTATCTTCTGAGCCGTATGTTGAAGGTTCGATTCTCTAACAGGACAAACATTTGTGTGATTAACAAATGTTTGTCTAGAATCAGAGGATTCGAACCGTAAACCTACAGTGCAGAAGGCGGAACTGAACTTATATGGCCAGTCATGTAACTAAAAAAAACGTTCACAACTGCAAAAATTAAAACTAGCGCACTTCTTTCTTGCAAGAAAAGAACAATATCCAAGACAAGGTTTGATGAGCTCAGTAATAGAAAAAAAAATTGGTGGACTGCATACAACACCATCTAGCCCCAAACTACGCGTAGCTTGTATTATGGCAATAATTTTAAAAACATACCTAAGATACATTATAACACCCAGACAAACGACAAGCATTTATTTACATAGTAACTAAAACGAAATATTGCCAAAGGCTGACTTAAAGTACGTACCGTAAGCTGTTTGATCCCATAGAGCGACAGGACGCGCGACATTTGTCGCACGACATACACTGCGACATGTACGCGACTGTACAGTTAAGAGTAACCACGTCGCGGCTCACAGCGGGCTCTGAGTCTTGTTCCACACTCTCTAAAACATTACGTTAGAAAAGTATTTATTTAGAAAATTACAAAAACCTACAATTCTATCTAACTAATAATTTTTTTCTTATCCTGTAAATTTGTATGTACACATTATTTTAATTATAAATCTCTTAATATTGTTATCATCACCCTTTTTTAAGCTACATTCTGATCAATCCATCCTAAGGTTGTCTGGCAGAGATCGCTACATAGCTATAAGACCGCCCATTATACTAACGACTAGCAAAACATTATTATTTTTGTTTCTACTTGTATATTTGTTGTGCAATAAAGTATTATCTATCTATCTATCTAACTAAATATAAATGTGAAAAATTGTGATGTTTATGTTTGTTTGCAGTAGGCCACTTTGTCTCTTGTTGTAGTGTGGTGACGTACTCATCGGAGAATCGTCTCTGTAAGTGTTGTCTGATGAACTCTATTCGTTTATGTCTCTAAAGGTTTATAATCTTTCCGTCATCTGAAGATGCGGAACAGACACCAGCGCCCTATAAGGAAATGAGCATGTGTTTGGGGTGTAAATTAGGAAGGGTCGGAATTGAATGGCATGGCTAAACCCACCGTTCGTTTCCCAAAACATCACTTTCGTAGGCTTCTCCAACTTACTCATTCCACGTATGAGAAATGCGTACTTGCTTGACTCAAATTGAAGCCGTTTTTAATTCCCGTCCTATCACTATTTATGAACATTATAGAAAGAAAGGTAGAAGGGAAGAGAGGTAAAGGAAGACCAAACATGGTTTAGGTATAGATGTGGAGCTGGAGGAACATTATGGGCTACTTTTTAACCTACTTCAGAAAAAGGAGGAGGTTCTCAATTCGGTAGTACTATTATTATTATTTTCTTTTTTTATGTTTTTGTACCTCATAACTCTGACATTTATGATTTTAAATCAAAATATGTCATCCAAGTAAACGAAATTTCGTATTTTACTTTTAACCAACTTCAAAATGGAGGAGGAAGTTCTAAACTTTTTATACAATAAAGTCGGTTTCTTTTATTTTTAAAACGTACTTATTATGTAATTTAGGTACAACGCGTGCGAAGCCGCGTGCAGAATCTAGTGTCATGTAAGATAAACTAGGAATCAATTATAAGATAATAATACTATTCAATAAACCTATCGTGAATTTCTATATTCATAATTGTATATTGTCTTTACACCTTTTTAATGTTCTATTTCGACTTTGAAAGTATTTCGTCTTTTTTCGAGAGACTTTACATACGTTAAACAACTGTCTCATATAATATATCAGATTATTTAGATGCTAAAAAATATATAAAAGACAAATAATGCCGGACATTTTACACAGCACCATCTGGCCCCAAAGTAAGCAAGCTTCAAAATCTCGGGACGAATCTACTTCAACTCGACTCGGCATCCGTAGCAAAATTAGTTACGGATCATACAAAATGCGTTATATCAGATGATTTCTTGCCGGATTTTTCTTAAACTAGGGTTAGGAGGAACCTTGGCACTGCACTGCACTGTCTACGATTTTGTTAGGTTCTACGACATGCCGGTAATAATATATGTAGCTCAATGCAAGTCTTTGATAATATTTTTAAATCAATGTTTGAAATAATCGTCCGAATTGTGAGTTCATTGTTTGATCAACCTGGCAGGTAGTGCTCACATTCCAAAGTTATGACTCATCTATGTGGGAGGCTTTCCTTTTTTTATTGTTTTACTCAACTTGTGAATGATATGGCTTTTGGGAACTTGAACAACCTTATTGAGTAAGAATAGTCCTATTATTAATTATAATTATAAATCTCAGAGTCAGGTAAAAAAAAAAAAAAAATATTTACTACAAATTTTAAAATGCATCGATAGCATGTTCTAATTTTACCGGTGGTGCTATCTAGTAAATCCATACTAATATTATAAATGCGAAAGTGTCCCTGTCTGTTTGTTACGTTTTCACGGCTAAACGGCTGAACGAATCTTGATGAAATTTGGTAAGAAGATGTATTGCGTTCGGGGGAAGAAAATTGGCTACCTTTTGTCTCAAAAAAACAACCATGAAGGGGGTAAAATAGGGGATGAAAGTTTGTTTGGGCAACTCATATTTCTTAAGTTAGGGATCTGAAACTTCGTATTTAGGTTTTTGGTAAGAAATACCTACTAATGCTTACTAATGCTTGTCTTGGATAGGAATTTAGCCCACAACCTACAGCGTAAAAGGCAAAGTGACTACTTACTACCTGAGCTGTGGTTAGTCTGATTATTTTTTTTAATCTTAAAGTTAAATAAACAATCGCATTTAGTTGTGAATAACAGGGAATGCATTCAAGGAATAACTTTCACTAACTGGTAGGTAATGTGTTTATTCTGGGAAATGCCCACTATGTTGCTGTACAGTGGGAATTGTTTACTTTAACTGAATCATCAGATGAATGTAGTAGGTACAATAATGTAGAGCAATAAGTATTATACTCTTTAAATAGAGTTTCGAATATCCTAATTTTTATCTATATGCGGTGATAGGACGCAATTATAGTACCATACAAAAATCTGTTCATGAGCCACGTAATTATAATGTTTAGACACAGCTCTGACTCAAAGACTTAAATAACCAGAGATCTAAGATGTCTACAAGACATGGGAGTTATAGCATGTTTTGTCTTTAATATTTAAAGACTGGTTTACTATTTTTTTATTTTTATTACATTGCAAGGCGAGATGAATGGTGGGTCAAGACAACGACTGGATAGTGGCTGAGAGGTGGATATGGACAGTAGCAGAACAACAGATAAATTGATGGATAATTTATTAAAGTCACAGGCTGTAGATAGCATGATTGACACTAGCATCGAAGTGGTAGGAACAAAGGTAGGTCTATATGCAGCAGTGTGTGAAATTGGGTTGTGGATGATGTGGATGAATAATATTTTCATTTATCATTCTATAACTATTTTGGTTTTAAGCTACAAGTTCATGAAAAGGTTCGTTAGTCTTGCTAAAACTTGAGAACGGCTGGACTGATTTGGTTGATTTTGGTTTTAAATTATTTGTCCGTCCAGGGAAGGTTTAAACGGTGAGAAAATTTGTGGCATTGCAACGCATGCTGGGTACAGCTAGTTATTAATAATTTTGTCAAAATTTATGAACAAATACTCACGCAAATGGTATACTAGCTGCTTCTCCGGAACAGGTCTGAATGCAGACAGGTCAATATCCACAGGATAAGTGATAGAGAGCCACCTTTTCTGAGGGTCTGGGTCACTGGTCAGAGCTGCGAAGAGTCCGGGCACACCATCAGCTAGTTCCTCGATGTATGATGACTTCGAGAGCTCTGTTTGAGTGTCGTTGGGTTTCGGGCACATATCTGTGGGACCGATGGATTTCTAAATTATTCATATTTTTTTAACCTAAGGTGTTCCAGGGTAAGACCGGACGATTTTTTAGGAAACCATTCGCATGTTGCAAAATATTTTTTTTCTCCACCATTAAATTGTTGGCAAACTTAAAATTTTGTTAGAACTTTGTATAAAAGATAGGTTTATAAATAGATATTTTCGATAACCCTCTAAACACAACGGTGGCTGAGTTATAGGTGTTTAAAGTAATAGTATTTTTTCGATTTTCGGGATGCTGTTTGAACGACAAAAATGAGAGGCAAAATATTTTTTTTATCATTCTGATAATCCGATGTTACCCCGGTACAGAAAAAATGAAGTTTTTATGTTTCTCAAACTTTGACAAACCTAACCTAACCATGGCGCGTAGGTAGGAATACCTACGAAGATACAAAGGTTTAGCAAGCACCTCATAGTTTGTTTTATTAACTCACCAGCCTTATCATTGTAGCAAATTAGATCCTGTACCTACCGACCTGTTTTGTTTATTTTTCTCAGCTATAAGGTTAAATTTAAGGTGCTTAATGTTAGACGAAAATGAATAAGTAAATAATTTTTTACCGAATTTTGAATAAATAAAACTTTTATTAGAATCAATAAGTAGGTACTTAAGTAGGTACTTAGTATATACAATTTTCAAAAATAAACAAATTATCATATCAATCAATACAAAAAAAGTAAGAGCTTGGGAGGCGATGAACGTTCGGGACGTCCAAAAACTGCAACTTCCGACGAAAACATCGCTAAAGTTCACCAAATGGTGCTAGACGATCGCCGAATTAAAGTGAGAGACAGCAGAGGCTATGAACATGTCAAAAGAACGTGTTGGTTACATATTAAATCAACATTTAGACATGAGAAAGCTGTCCGTGCGTTTGGTGCCGCGTTTGCTCACATCAACGTCAATGCACCGTCTCACACCTCAGCGGTTGTCATGGCGAAAATCCATGAATTACGGTTTGAACTGCTTGCCTTACTCACCAGATCTAGCCCCAAGCAACTTTTTCAAGGGAACAAAATCCCTTATTCAAAAATTGCACTCGGAGGACAGATAGTTTGGTCAAATGATGAGGCAATCACCTTCATGAACAAGTGTTTTGCAGATAAAAACGCCGAGTACTATTTAGACGGGTTACAGAGATGGGAGCATCGCTGGGAGAAGTGTGTATAGTTACAATGAGACTAAGTATGTATTTTGTATCTTTGTTAGGTCGTAACTTTTCAGACCACCCTAGTATATAATATATAATACATACATATATTATATAATTACAGCTTTTAGTTTTTATTATCAGGCGAATCGGCTAACAAAATAAACAAAAAAAGTTAATTAAAATTTAGATAATTTTTTTTTTAAAGTTTGGGAAACTGGTAATATTTTACAGTTGGGAAAGATCGGACAGAATTCATCCGAACTTTACCCATTCAAATTTAGATGGGGAAAGACCGGATCTCAGTCTACATACAGTTTTAACGTGTCTAGATCACTTTAATCAGCCAACAAATGGTCGCATTAAAATGATAAGCCACAAAACTCGTAAAAAACAGAGCCGTTACACCAGAATTTATAATAAAAGTTCCCAGGGGTAAGTCTGGATCTTTTAAAAATCTCATATTACCTACCTTTTCATATTCAAGTGACATTACAGTTTACATTACCGTATGTACATTACAGTGATGAGGTATCACTTGTCAATGCAACAAATTTAAGAATAGAGATGCAATAATGTAACAGCGTTCAGAATGGTTTATTCTACAGTTTAACACTTCTCTCGGGCGTTCCGAGACACACACCTTTTTTTTTAATTGTACATAAAAGCCTTCCTTGTGAACACAATGCACGGACACTTAACTAAGTACTTGTTTTTAAGTCAGTATTCTAGTTGTATTAAAATTACTTTTGTAAACAAGTTTGTAATATATTCATGGCTCAAGGTGAGCTATTGCAAATGGTATACACAATTTGCTGAAAGCTAAGTATATTGTAATAGAACATTTATAAACTCACCGACACAGCTACAACATTCGCTATACAGGAAACTGAGGCAGTTGAAACAGTCCTTGCAACAAGAACAGTCTTTCAGATCACATTTACATGACTGGGTCAGCATGCACTTAGATACTACACTCGCGCATATAGCTTCGTTACACGCGTATATTATAGGCACTACGCATATAAGCGCAAAAACAAAATACATTCTGCCAGCCATCGTCTAAATATAAAGTTGTAAACAGTGGAATGTAATGTAAACTAGAAAAAATAAACAAGTTGTCGATCACAAGGAAAAATCACTGCAGAACAGTGGGGTCATTCGTAATACTTTTGTGTTAAGTAAAAATCTATTTGCGTTATTTAAATTTAAATAAAATATAAGCGGCCGACGACTCGTGCACTTCTCAACAAGTTACAAAACTTTTTGATTTGACATGACATGACATGACAAGCAAAGCAAGTAAAAGTAAATAAAGTTTTATTTTTGACAGAACTTTTTTTTTAAATGCTTGCTTGATGCTTGTTGAATGCTTGTTTGGTTTGAGTTGCCTACATTTTAAACAATTCTCCCTTAGATAAAAAATGTCATACCTGATTTATGTAGGTAGGTTCTTAGTTTCCACAGTCTCGGCAGACGAACGAAACTTTGTTTTGTACTGTAAGATGATTTATAGCGACTTGCAGCTGATAATACATTAAAGTTAATTTCTTAAAAGGTTAAATTATACTCAAATACAGAATTAACCGGAAGAAGTATGTTATTCCGAAGAGGGCCGATTCCCAACAGTTACGAGATCAACATATTGTTTTCGGCTTTTGAGAATTCATAGATTTTCTTTGAAGAAATAGGAATTAATGTTTCCTGCAAAACTAAACTTACGTCAAGTAAGAACTGTTTAAGGAACTCTGGATGTGACTTCAAAATGAAGTATCTATTGAATTCACACAATAACACAAACATGTAAGTTGCCTACATTGTGATGCCTCTGAGAGAAAAATCGATTTTTGGGTTCAGTAGGATTAATAGCTATTTCTAAAAAGACTCACGTTGTATTGAGATAAATGTGTCAATAAAAGTTTAATGGATAACATATGCGAATACTTAATAGGACCTGTGGATTATGATGATGTTCACTACTCATTATTGATACAAACTTAATTTGGATCTTCATAGTTAATCAAAGTATTGGGTACCTAACCGACAACATTTTACCTACCACCACACTACGGTCGGGTCTTCTCTAGGAATCCCATAACATCTTTGACGCTCAAAAAATAATAAGTTACATTTTGTCTATCTCATTGGAGACTTTGTGATATCATGGATTTAATTGGCCGCAAAAAAGATGTCTGAAATAACGCCAAGAAGAACATTGTGTCGTCAGCATAAGTGTAAATATGGCAGTTATGGCCAAGTATTCGTTCTTACGGAACACCAAAGTCAACCCGGGCCTCACCACTAACGTTGTCACCAACGACTACTATCTGCATGTGGTAAGTTAGATAATACTTAAATAGGTTCTTGAAACTGCATCTATCACTGATTTACTGCAATTTAGCAAGTATAATGAGAACAGAGACTGTATGAAAGCTTTAAAGAGATCTACGAAAACAACAGCCGTTATGAGTTTTAGGGCAACATTTTGGCAGTTGTGGTCGTGTGTTCGATTCATGTACCCTCGGTGTATCATCCGCTCCTGATTCCGCACTGATTGTTGGATTTGTTTTTCGTAAGAAACCGAAAAGACGCCGGTTGATCAATTTCTCAAGAGTACTCTGAAAACCGACATTCATCGACAATTTTTATCATTTTGTTTATTTCAATATTTTATACAATGTTTTGTATTAAATATTGGGTGTGCTAGTGCATTTTAAAATGGATTGGAATAAATACCAGTATGGAGACAAAGGTTAAAGGATAAAGTCTGGGAATAAGACAACCTTGAAGACAGGGGATGCCATTTCCGGTTAACGGCACATTTATCCTTGTTGTTGAGAGTTACGTGTTAAATTTTTTTGCAGTTAAGGTGTTTATTTAACGTTTGTAAGGTGTCCTAAAAAATTATTATTCATTTTTATCATCCATGTATTTACGATAAATAATAACCTAAAACTCACTCGGCAAACTCAATATGTTATGGCGGCTGTACACACTCGACGAGGGCCTCTCGCCGAGAGCCTCGGCCGAGAACACTCTCGTCGAGAGCATGCCTGTACACACTCGTTCTAACATTTGAACTGAAGACTTACGCGACAATGGACGTAGAAATTGCTGCTGCTATTTGTCTTTGTGCCGTGAGCTATTATAATTTTTTAAACATTTACTATAAAAAGAAAATTAACTCGGCGACAGGGATTTAAATTTGCTCGCTTATTCGCACCCAAGCGTCATGGATACATTGCTTATCCTTGTGTTTCACATCCTTAGAGTTCCATAAAACAGGTTCTGTTTGATAGCACTCCAAAAAGTGTAATTCTCGTTCGTTAGACTACATAGTGAAACACGTCTGTTCATAAATACTGGAAAGCAACTATTTAGTTGAGAGCATGCACACACTCGTTCATTTGAACGAGTGTGTGCATGCTCGCTCTCGTTTACCTCGCGAGAGTCAACGAGACCCTTTGACTCGGGCGCAAAAAACCGACAAGCCACCGAGAGCGACCGAGACGAGAACGAGAGAGCGAGGCGAGACGAGAGCGCGCTGTACACACTCGCGTTCGGCCTGTCTCGGGGTATCTCGACGAGTGTGTACAGCCGCCATTAGGGAATGTTGTTGGTATCACAGAAGTTGGTGTTTGGGAATGAGTAATGAATGAGTTTCTTTTTTTAGACAGACTATAAAACAGAAGTGGTTTTGCTTTTGCTGTTGCCGTAGGACCACCACCACCACCACCATCTTATAGGATATTGCGTACTCTTTGGTTGCTATACAATGAAAAACAGACTTTTTCAGATTGAGTTTTTGAAGATGTGCACGTCTTCAAAAACTCAATCGTTCTTAGAGCAAAAGAAAATATGTTTTTCAGCGCTGCTGCGTTCGTTATTGTTGTTTTATTAATCACTCTGTGACATACCTACTAAACATAGGTACTAAACGTACTAATAAATAATCTACTTGTCATACAAGTAGGTAGGTACAGGTACAGGTACCTATGTCGTGTCCCGACTTACTATTTATGAAATATTTTATGCCCCAGCTAGAATTTCCTATGCTTGTATACCTATTCAATTCAATTCAGGTTGTTTACACCTTAGTTTATCATTATACTTAGGTCATCTATTCATCGTATAAGCCCTTAAAAGTCCACTGCAGAACATAGGCCTCCCCAATTTGATTTATAGGTAGAACGATTTTGAGCCCTCTCCATCCACCGACTTCTGTTCCTGCGATCTTTACAATGTCGTAAGTCCATCGGGTGGGGGGTCGTCTTACACTTCGCTTTCCTGTTCTTCGTCGCCATTCGAGAACTTTTATTCCCCAACGGTTATCAGTTCTGCGAGCTACATGGCGAGAAGATGTGCCGTAATTTCCCAATCCGAGTTGGATTTGTTGGCTGACCTCTTTGTCGAAGTTGGACTTGCCTAGTTGAATCGTCTGAACCAAATAGACATGAACAACTCAGATTATATAGCTCTCAACATGTACCGGTACGGGTGCAACATGAGCATTTCACATAATTTTTGTCTTGCTAATGTTCATTTTATGACCCACCTGTTGGTAGACGATAATAAGGTCAATTCCAGCGATTCTGCCATGATGACTATATCATCGGCCAATCGAAAGTGATGCGTTTGCCATTGATGTTGATACCATGTCTATGCCAGTACAAGAGCTTGAAAACATCCTCCAATGCAGAGGTGAACATTTTCGGAGAAATAAGATCTCTCTGCCTCACCCTTTATGTCGGATAGACATGGTGGCGTTACTGTGCAGACATTTCAACATTTCGTTATACCTATAGTCGATTTGATACCGCTGGCTGGAGTGATCGCAACTCGGCCCAGGTTTCGACAGAATCAAAGGCTTCCTTATAGTCCACAAACGCTAAACAAAGTGGCCGGTTATACTCTTCCTTCGGTCTTATGTATAACCTGCTGAAGCGTATGGATGTGGTCTATGGTGTTAAAGCCTTTTCGGAATCCGGCTTGCTCGGGAGGCTGGAAGTCGTCAAACCTACGAGCGAGACGATTAGTCTACTACTACTCTACTACTCAATATATCACATGGCAATAAATGTGGCTCAACAGCGAGATGGACCTAACTTTAAGAGGGTGTTATCCCCTCTCTTAAAGAACAGTACCACCACGCTCCTGTTTCACGCTTCTGGCGTAGTTCCCTCGAGGATGACTGAGTTGAATAGCTTCTGGAGAACCAGCAACTGGCGTTCCACCCCTTCTCAGATGCTCTGTCGCTATTCCGTCTTCCCCCGGTACCTTGTTGTTCTTAAGCTGCTTGAGAGCCGTTCGGATCTCGTATAGGCTGACGTCCGGAATGTCTTCTGTGTAGTACATTACAGGTACTTACCATCTAATGCGTTAAAAATAGGAACAAAAACATATTTAGGTACATAAAAAAAAGAGGAGAAAGAAATGCAAAATCTATGCGGAAAGTAATAATCATAAGGTAAGTAGGTACTTACTAGCTAGAATATTGCCATTAAGCTTGGTGCCAGAATTAAAAAATGCACGTTCTTCGTCGAATTATTAAGATGCAATACACCTAGGTACTTAAAAGTAGGTTACGTACCTACTCAATTACCAAAGTATGTACTCAAACAAATTATACTTTTGTTTAGACTTTGGCACGCAATAATAAAACTAATTTATAAAACTGTACCCTGGAGAAATTCGCTCTACCTATTAACTAATTATTTTTTGCAGTTTCATAGGGTTCAGTATTAGGGTACAGTTCAGTGACACTAATTAATGCTTACTATTTGTTATCCCAGAACCAAGAGACTTTGTGCTTCGTTTCTCTCTGCTATTTAATGGACTGACTGACTAATACATTAGAGGCAGTGTCAAAAACTTGTTCGAAAGTTATCTTTCTCACCGTGTGCAGGTTGTCGAGATTGGTAGCACATACAGTGATGTGGAACCTATTACTTATGGTGTTCCTCAAGGAAGCTACTTGATCCGACACTCTTTCTCATTTACATCAATGACCTGTGCAAACTCTCACTGCCCAACTGCTCCACTTTCACTTACGCTGATAATACCGCCCTAATCATTGAAGAAAGAAGTTGGGAAGAAGCGCAATCTCGAGCTGAATCTGCCCTGCTCATTGTTCTAAATCTTCAAATCTTCTAACCCTCAACGTCAACAAGACAAAATATATCACATTTTCCTCATACTCCTTCTTCTTTTTTGATTCGAGCTCATTCTTGCTTCAACCCAACTGCTGGCATTTGTACCTGCCAGACTCTAGAACATACACTATCACTAAAATATCTCGGTTTTGTCCTAGATAGCTTCCTCTCGTGGTTTCCACACATTCAGTGTACAATGTCTAGAGTCCGCAAATTGTTATTTGTTTTTGGAAGGTTAAGAAGTGTTGCAGATTTTGACTGCCTCAAAACCGTATATCTTGTCATATTGCAACATTGCATGGGGAGGAGCTATAAAAACTCAATTATTAAGAGAAGAACGAGCACAAAGAGCTGTTCTAAAGGTGATGTTGTCCAAGCCGAGGCGTTTCCCCACCTCTTTATTGTACTCAACTTGTAAGGTCTTAACTGTGAGACAGTTATTTATCTTGTCGACCATTTTCACTCATGCACTCTCAACTGAATTTTGATCCTAAACTTAGTACCGTAAAACGTCGCTCTGAAATGGTGCGTGGAATTATACCTATCCCGTAGAACTGCAGCGGCCGGGCGGGGTCATTTCTGTTATTTAAGCCCTTCCCTGTACAATAGAGTCAACAAACTACTTAATATTTACCCCCGCTCATATTATAAATGCAAACTTGTTTGTATGAAGTGGCTCCAGTCTCTCACTTATGAGGAAACTGAAGACATTCTGAGTACACCAAAATAATTAATGTTTTTAAACTTATATGCAATAACTAAATTACTCCCATATACACCCTCTCTCGCACACACTCACACACACACACACACACCCACGACACTAACTCAACCTAACATGAACGTGCACTCACCTCAGCATCACTCAAACTTTACAGACTAACTTAATTTTTATTTTTTTTTATTTTTATTTTATCTTATTATACTTTTTATCTTTCTCCTTTGTTACAAACTTTAGTATTACGTGGTGTGTTATATAAATTCTACTTTTAGTTCGTTAGTTCTATTAATATACAGAATTCTTTAAAGGAGGCGGTCTTTGATGCTGCTACACAGTCTTAGTACTTTTGCAGACTCATCGTTCTATTGTAATCTGTACAACTTATTATGTTTTGAATAAAAAACTATGAAATCTATGAACCTATGAATACTAATTCTTAACACCAAAAACTGTTGTTGTTTGTCCGCGACACTGGGAAACGAAAATGTCTCGCGACGCATCGCGTTTTCATCGGTCTACGTCGCGGAACGCGACGCTGTGTATGATCCACCGTGTTTATCTACCTATACCTACCTTCTTAATTGTGTTAGGTACTTACCTACCTGGGTTAGGTCACACTTTGGTTAGAGAATGTAAATTATTTTTATATCCACTAAGTTATTTCATCAAACGGTCGTGTTGAGCTTTGTTTAGATAAAGTTTTTGATATTGCATAAAGCTCCTTTTTGAATATTATTGTGTAAAGGAGTGTTTAGAATATCTTTAAGTACCTACACATCAGTTTTATTGAGTCTCTACAATGGCTGAAGATTTCAGGTAAGATCTAACCTAGCTACTATATATATCTTTTTTCTTCTTCTTTCTGTTTGTGTTAAAGATCTTTCGTTGATGTAAATGGAGCAATAAAGTAGTTATTTAGGTACCTAAATAACTACTTACCATAGTCGAGACCATGGACCCGTGGCGAACGGGAGCAAGCCGCGTTTACAAAATTATTTCACGGCGCTTGGTATAGGTATACATTGCATGACCAAAGAGCTGGCTCCTATCTGGCTCAGCGTATTAGCATTGCCATTCAACGTGGCAATGCCGCCAGTGTCTTGGGAACGCTGCCCTCTGGCAGTGATCTGGATCAGTTGAGTATCTATATATCGTTTTAAACAGTCCTTAGATAACTCAACTGTTTCACATGTATTTTATATTATTGAATATTATTCTGTACATTTCTGAAATTATTATTGTAAATAAATTGCTTACCATAGAATATTATTTTCAATATGAACTTCGTGGTATCAACATGACAAATCTATAGGTATAGGTATCGTAACAATCACCTTGTATCGTAACATTCAGTTTAATTTTTAGTCACATTTCTCCAAAAAAGTACGAGCTCAGTGGTCAAAACATACTACAGCTACATGAGGCAGGAGTCCCAAGGCAAAGGAAAAAGCCTCATCCATTTCGAGACAACATGAGAGACTTCATGGCCAACACCACTCTACATGGATTCCGATACATTTTGGACAAAGAACTAAGCTGGGTTGAAAGGTAAGTTAGATAAATCCACTGATTATGTACTTCGTTTGAGTATTGGCCAACATCAGCCTAAAGAAGTCCAATGTTGGACATAGGCCTCCCCAATATACTTTCAGAATGAACGATTTTGTGCGGCCTTCATCCATCAACCCACAAACTATAGGATGCTAAGGCATCATCAACCTTATCCAAAGTCAAAAAATATTTTGAAGAAAACTTCTTTAGCATCGTTGTGATTTGAAATTAGCGACAGTAAAAAGAGACAGACACGTAAATTCATAAGATTTAACGAGGGAGAAAATGAGATAGGAAGAATTATACAGTGTTTCTTATATTCGTGGTTCTTTGTTCTCAAAATTTTTGAAGGTTTCACTTCTACCACGTGTGAATCGCACACATGTTTTTTTTTTATTATTCAATACAATCACAAGGATCACTTTGAAACGTTATACATACTAGCTGAATTTAGGTGCCAATTCCTCCTAACTCAAGCCCGAGAAGAACTGGCTAGAAACTCGTCCTGGTCCTATCGCTTTTTTGCATGATCCATCTTATAAATAGCTTAACTACAAAAATCTTATACAAGAGAGTTTATACATTTCAATAACCTCTGTGGCGCAGTGGGCTAATGTCTGGCTGCGACCAATATTTGTATGATCTGCAAGTATTTGTCTTGGGTCTGGATGTTTATATGTATAATATGTATGTATTTACAAAAAAAAAAGTATATACCTAAGTAGTATATCAGTCAGTCATGTATATCAGTTCACCCATAAACACAAGCTCTGCTTACTTTGGCGCCAGATGATGCTGTGTGAAATGTCTGGCACTATTTATTATTTATTATTTCAGATGTATCATTAAACTGTCTTGAGGGCAGAGCAACATGAGGCCATGCATTCATATCAATAATATAGTCATATATATTATAATACGCTTTCTTTAAAAGTCTATACCCTTTATATTAGTTTTAACCCGCGCCAGAATCCTTCAAATAAATATAAATATTGATGGGCAATTCCTGCCACTATTAGGATGGATGGGCAATTCTAAGCATAGCTTGTACCTACTATGGAAACCAGATAAGCAGATAAGAGCAGCGCAATGTTATCATCAGATGGGAAACCATCTTATAGCTTTTTAAGAAGGGTAGCGCTCAGATGTAAATGATAACAAAACTTAAATCTAGCAGCCTTACTTATAAACGCCTCTCAACTTAAACAATGGCCTCAATTCTGTTGGCACCAACCTAACTAATTTTAGCTAAAATTAGGTTTAGAAGTGTCAAATGAAACTTGGTATTCTGCTGTTACCAACTTATCCTAATTTAATTTTATCTAATTTAATTAAGCGTTCCTAATTTAGTTAGATGATACCAACCGAATAGGTTTTACAAATGCTAAAACTAAAATATATTTTAGACAATTCCTAATTTTACAAATGAACCAACCGAATTGCCACAATTGTCTAGACTGCTTAAGATTATCCCTGTCACTATTTGTCACTATCTAACAAAACGGGATGGCACTCTTTTAAAGTTATTAACAGATGTCAGACCAAATAAGTAAGGCCAAATACGACCTAGCTGAACATAGCTTTAACTTAGTTGATTTAAGCGACATGCCAGCTATAGAAACCTTCCTTACCCGTTTCTACAACATTATTTTTCATGCAACAGGCTATGGTGGGTGGCTATGGTAATCAGCAGCATAGTGGTGTGCACCTTCTTCATCCGCCAAGTTTATATAAAGTGGGATGAAACGCCAGTTATTGTCAGTTTTGCTGACACATCCAACTCAGTATGGCATGTAAGTAACTGGACGCAAACATAGCTATGTTCTGTTATATTCCTATTAATTTACAACTTACAACATACTAACTGTTTTACTTTCATAACTCTCGTGACTTGTACAGTTAGATAAACACGTGAACGCGAGCGGCAACGAGCGGACCGCGGATCAAACTCACCCTGATGTAGATTCTCTAGATGAATCGAAACAGTGCCGGTGCCTAAAACCCGTGTTTATCAAAATGTAAAGCTATCTTCTAAACTATCCTAACAATCCACAAAAACTTTTCTTCCTTAAGGTCAGTTCCATCTCATGGGCCGAAAATAGCTGAACGTTTATGTTTTATCTAAGTTACTGAGTTTAAGTTAGGTTACTGGTAATACTTAACTCTCCCTGAAACTTACAATAATTTCCAGATTCCATTCCCAGCAGTAACGCTATGCAGCGAGACAAAGCCGCGGCAAAGGATTTTCAACTTCACCAAAGCACATTTCGAGCGCTGGAGCAATTCGTCTACCATCAGCGCAGAAGAGTAAGTAGATTTAAGTATATGTTTATCGTATTTTTAAAAAGCTATTCATTATATCGTCACATGCTCGAAATTTCTCAAAAGACTGTCAGTGATGTTTGTAAAATTTCAATTACTCCGGTTTGATAGAGACTTCTATAAATATATTAAAGACATACATAATATAAAACTTAGTTGTGCTACATCACTGGTGACGTTCGCATTGTGTCTTGTGTCGGGGATACGTTAAACTTCCTAAACGCGACACCTTTCATCCAGAACCGCTGTTCATGAATGACGAGAGTTGATTCGTTGGTACACTCACTATAAATTAATTGAAATTCACATTACGGCGAGATTCCAACTTCATGAATTTCATTGTGAGCCCAGTCTTCAGCTTCATAGTTAGTGGACAGGTAGATTTAACTGATAAATCTGTTATGTTTATTTTGTTTGTTATGTACATACCTGTCCTCACTGTAAGTAATTTATGTTGTTTCTATTTCCAGCTCTGTCTTGCCAAATAAAATCATCTTTTTTTCTTGAAAAAAAATAAATTGAATGAAAAATATTTATTTGACACAACACAACATAAAATAGACTTATAGGTTAAGGTGGTAAATGATACAAACACAATAAAATCTAAAAAAAAATATGAGTCACAAAACTCGCTAGGTAGGTAGGTAGGTACGACCAGTATTAGGTAGTAGGTACCTACCTAATACTGGTCGTATTAGGTAGGTACCTACTTGCAACGAAAACTGCGCGAACGGAGGAGTATGAAATTTCGCACACTTACCCCTACTATATCTATATAATATAAAATAAAGTCGTGTTAGTTACACCACTTATAACTCGAGAACAGCTGGACCGATTTGGATAAAAGTTAAAATTAATATAGTTAAGTAGATATAGGCAATTTTTTATCTCGGAAAAACAACGGGAACGGGAACGGGGCCAGCGAAGCCGCCAGTGGCCGCTAGCGCCATCTATCAATATTTATCCGTAACTTTGTTAATCTCTGTAATTATTACAATAATTTGAATAGCTATATTTTTTTAAATGGATATTAGGATTTTGATTTTTATTGTGAATTTGTAACCGCCCAACGAAGTGGGCACGGGTCAGCTAGTAATATTATAAATGCGAAAGTAACTCTATCTGTCTGTCTCTCTGTCCCGTTTTCACGCTAAAACCGCTTAACCGATTTTGATGAATTTTGGTATAGAGATAGATGAGACCTTGAAGAAGGACATGGGCTACTTTTTTGAAGGTACCACGCGTGCGAAGCCGCGGGCAGCAGCTAGTAGTTTATATAGAGAAGGAGTGCAGAATGCTAATATTTTTTTTAATTATGCATATAACAATTATTATAAATTAATTATGGTAGAATTTCGACCAGTGGGCGACCACTAGTCAATGTAAAAGGTAGGGTAGGTCGCCATTTTTAAAGATGCCTTACGCATCTTACAACATAGAGTGGTAAAAAATGGGTAAAAATCATGTTGCGCCAAAAATGTCATCATCATATCATCTATTTCCTTCATGTACTCCACGTACTTCAAACGGTCAATGTTTTACAGCCTCAAGACATATCATGATATGCTTCTTCTATGCAACAATGATAAAAGTGATGGTCCAGACTTTGCAAATTCAAGCTCTATTGAAACCTTACAAAGGGTAAGTGTTTAAAAAGTATGAGGTCATTTAAAGAAACTTGTCTTGTCTTTCTTAAGTGTATAAGGTCACTCAGAACATAGCGCTATTTCTAAACTTGTCTAAACTTACCCAAAACATTTTGCCTTATATCAAATGTCAAGGTGAATATAATTTACCTTCCTACAGTTAATGATGAAACGAACTTCTCTTTCTATCAAAGCCATTTAAATATATCTGCTAAATTAAACTGGTTTGTTGTATGATTATTATATATAATCGATTAAGCAATTTTGTGGTTTAAAAGTAACTCTAGGTTCGTATCTCAAACCGTGTGGAAAAGTTGGTTTACGCGATCCTTAGATAGCCCAACTGTGTATCTATTTATCTATATATATATATATATATATACTTACATAAAAGTAGACTATGTGTTAATTATTTTCGTAAGGTTCTTACAAGGTTTTAGAAAACATAAAAAAAATGGTGTCGGTTAAGTCGTTCTCAAGTTATGGCTTGTCCAAGGGAAATGGAAATTCTATATATATATATATATACATATAATATTGTGTATATATATAATATTGTAGAAAGGTTCTTACGAAAATAATTAAGAAACTTGCGACGTAGCCTACTTTTATGTAGGTACCATGCGTGCGAAGCCGCGGGCAGCTGTTAGTTTTTGTATATTTATTGTACACTAGATGACCTGTTGAACTTCGTACCACCAAAAATTTATTTGATTTGAACCAACCCAGTATCGAGACGAACACATCAAAAACTTTCGAGCCATTTTCGAGTTTTTGTGAGATTCACGTTTTTTTTACTAATTGATATAAATATATATATATCTATATACAAGTAAATAGATAATTCTGTAAATACACGTTGATAATGTTTATTTATTATTATCACACACCAAGTACTTACATGCAAAAATTTACCTACGAAGTAAGAACTCGTAGCTATACATAGTAGAAATGTCTTCTGAAAAACTATGTCTGACTACTTCTCTTTGAAATTTCAGCTAGCACCGACCCGCGATGAGTTATTTCTGGAATGTTTATGGGATAATCTGTCTTGTGATCAGATGTTTTTCCATACGCTGACTAAAGATGGGTACTGCTTCACTTTTAACATGCTTTCCGACGAAGAGATGTTTAGGATGGAAAAGTAAGTTACTTATAATATCCATGCGCATAAAGTATAGTCGAAAAAAAAAGTACTTATATGAATCGCGGAGCTAATATAACGACAATAATTAATAATTAAATGAGCACACGGGTACAGCAACTTATCAGTAAAATAAAAATATCAGTAGAAAATATCTTTTTTATTCTAATTTAGTTTGTTTGAATTTTTGAAAGTTTCAAACAAACTAAATTATACTCTGGTGATAATTCTGTGGTTTCGTTAGACGCCGGATCGATAAGATCAAATTGACGTGGTTTAGGTCATTTAATTAATCGATGTCATTTAAAACTATGAAACTACGAAACACCTTAGAAAAATTAATTAAAAAATAGAAAAAAAACTTATTTTAAAAATGTTACTGTAATTTGGACTTTTGTGTAAATTAAATATGATCGTTAATATTTTAGAAAATTTTAGCTAGTCTAGCCAAACAACAGAATTACCAGCAATAAGAGACCCAATTTAAACTTATCTATAATATGTATATATAAAATGCTTTGTCCTGAATGACTGACTGACGGATCAACGCACAGCCTAAACCGTTAGTCGTAGAGATCTGAAACTTGGAGGGTGTGTTCTTTGTATGACGTAGGCATCCGATAACAAAGGATTTTCCGAAATTCAACCCTTAAGGGGGTAAAATACGGGGGCAAAGTTTGTATGGAACAACGAGATTCCTTGGTCCAATCTACTTCAAATTTTACATAAACATTACTTAACAGAATTGATAGAAGAAGTGTTTCGTATTTTATTGAAACTCATCGCCTAATGGGGTAAAAATGGGGTAGAAAGTTATTTTGGGGGTGATTTGCATCGGAGTTGATATTAATACTCCTTAGTGCTTTTGATTTTAATAACATTTTATTTTGACATATGTTTGAAAACTCAATCCAATTTTATTCAAAAAAGGTTGAACTTACATAAGTTGATATCAATACTCCTTAGTGCTTTTGGTTTTAATTACATTTTATTTTGACGTAATTATGTTAGAAAACTCAATCTGATTTTATTCAAAAAAAGTTGAACTTACATAAGTTGATATCAATACGAAAAAAGGCGGGAACCTCGAAAGTGGAAAGGCGCGAACTCTCGAAATCTTTTTGTAATTTAATTGTAATTCTGTAAATATATAATCTTTTTCGTTGTAAATAAAATACAAAGCTAGTACTGGTACCGGTAAGCCATGGGGAAAAAGAGGAAGAGGTGTGAGCAGCCTCCACCTCCGGATGAAGACCGGTCGGAAGGGTCGACCTCAGACTCCGTCTCGGTCGAATCTCCACAAGCTGATGAGGTCAAAAAAAACAGTAAGGAAAAGGACAGGTATGAGATTTATAAAGTTCAAGGATACATACGAAAATACCCGGATAATTCCAACAAGTCGGACGGATTCATCGTATTCCTGACGCACACTGATGACGGTGTTGCTTTTAATGACCGTGACCGCTTAAAACTTTCCAAAGCATTGCGTGAACATTGCGTCTCTGGAGTTTTACATCTGAGATCAATAAATAGGTACAAGATAGGAATAACATTTGACCTATCTAACAACGCCAATGTTTTTATACAAAATAAAAAACTACTGGAACAGCTATCACTAAAAGCCACCATCCCAGCAGGCGACACGGAGGTAACAGGTGTTCTGACATCTGTTCCCACTGAGATGTCAAATAAGCAAATTTTTTCGCTTATTGGCAGCTCCAAAAATATAATACAGGTCAGAAGATTTATGCGTAGGGTGCGAGGTGAGGGTAGTGTCTCATTCCAGCCAACCCAAGCGGTTGCTGTTACATTCGCGTCGACTCAGCTCCCCGAATATGTATACTTGGACTCTTGGCGACATGAAGTGAAATCATACATACCCCCTGTAAAACAGTGCTTAAAGTGCATGCGGTACGGCCACATTGCTAAGTTTTGTCGCAACACAGAGGTCTGCAGCATCTGCTCCAGCACGCATAACTTCAAAAGCTGTAGTATTGAAACTAAAGATGCAAAATGCTCGAACTGCGGTGGAAATCACATCGCAATATCTGCTGCTTGCCCTATTAAAAAGCAGAAGGTAGAAGAAAATAAAATAAAATCTCGATCTGCCACATACTCAGAACTTTTCGAATCTAAGTCATTCCCAGCACTGTCAGCTAGGACACTTGATGTACAGGTTAATAATCTCATGAAGTCTGAAGTTTTTATTAATATTTTAATAGAAACAATCACTAAAATTATAACAAACAAAGATGTCCCCATAAATTCAGGGTCTATTAGAGATACCTTAAAAAAAACTCTAAGTAACAAGTTACCTCCAACATCATAATGGATTTTTTAAATATTATTCAATGGAATGCACAAAGTCTAAACAGTAACAAACATATATTTACAAACTTCCTTTATTCAAATAACATTCATATTGCAATTATTTCTGAAACATGGTTTAAACCATACCAAACATTCAAAATAAAACATTATAACATTGAACGTAATGATTGTGGAAACAATCATAATGGTGTAGCTATTCTAATTCACAATAGTATCGCATATTCTAAAGTCAACACGTTTTTTGATGACTCACTACAGAATATTTGTATTAAAGTAACAATTAATAAGAAAGTTATGAGCATAGTCAGTTTTTATAGCCCAACAAACTGTAGTCCAGCCTTTAGTAAAAGCAAATTTGACGCACTAATCAAGTCTATTCCTGGTCCATTCATATTTGCAGGAGACTTCAATGCACATCATACCTCCTGGGGTTGCAGTTCTGACTCTCCTCGTGGTAGAGATGTTTTGGAACTTGGAAGTGATTGACGACAATAACTTAGTTTTGTTAAATGATGGTCTACCAACGACGATTGGTTCGTTGTCCTGGCGTCCGAACGCATTAGATTTGTCGTTGGTTTCGCCATCATTGGCGCTACATTGTGACTGGTCTGTTTATGATAGCCCAGTCGGCACAAGCTATCATCTTCCTGTAATAATTAAAGTTTTATTGAATAACAATATCACTGGTTCGGATCCTAGTTGTCATAATTTGAGACATTTACCAATCTATCCAAATTACAAACTTACAGATTGGAAAATGTTTAGTAGTTGCATGGATAAAATGTTGGTTGATTTTATAGTGGATACTGAATGACCGCAAGAGATTCCTATTTAGATTTTTGTAAAGTATTGCGTTGCGTACGGCCGTTGATAGGTCTATTGTAAGCAGAAATTCTTCTGTTGTCAATGTCACTGACACTGACAGTCAACAGTCATGTGTTAATAAACCTGGTAAAAAACCTTATCTGCCTTGGTGGAATGAAAAATGTTCAGCAGCTGTTTTGAAATCCAAAGAAGCATATTTAAATTTTAAATTCAATCCAACAGAAGAAAGCTATTTGGAGTTCAAGAGACTGCGAGCTCATAAGAAACTTACAATAAAAATAGAACGACAAAAAAGCTGGGTCTCTCTTTGTGAAACTTTCAATCGATGCACTCCATTAACCGTTGTATGGAAGTTCATGCGTAAATTTAATAAATCTTACTATAAACCTATTCAATATGAAGACGACTCATGGATTTGTGATTTTTTATCCAAATATACTCCTGATTTTGTACTACCTAAATAGAAAACACTTAAATCAAATAATTTAAATTCTAATAATAGCTTTCTTGTAGACTCTTTTTCATATAGTGAATTAACTTCTGCCATTTTCTCTAGGAGGGATACTGCTTTTGGTCTTGATGGAGTTCCATTTATAATCTTTAAGAAAATGAATAGAATCTGTTTGACAATTTTTCCCCAAATTTTAAATTTACTTTGGCAAAATAATATAGTACCTCACAATTGGAAAACTGACTGTTTAGTACCAATTTTGAAACCCAATAGGAGAAGCTGTATTAGCATTAGGAGGACAAAGCCTACAGCAGTACGGGTTGCCTCAGCCTCAGTAAGGTCTGAAGGCTTACACAATAACCGGGACTACCTGAAGGAAACAAGTTACGATGTCAATTCCTTAGCTGAACTGGTGTCAAGTACTGAAGGCTCTAACCAATAAACAAATACATATCTATTATAAAATACTTTCCAGTATCGACGCAGGTGTAGGAGATATATTTTTTTTGGATGCTCCTGGTGGAACAGGCAAGACTTTTCTATTAAATTTACTGTTGGCGAAAGTGAGAAGCAATCGTGATATCGCCTTAGAGGTCGCATCGTCCGGAATAGCTGCCACTCTGCTGGAAGGAGGTAAAACTGCACACTCTGCGTTTAAACTTCCTTTCGATTTGATACAAACTGAAACCCCACTCTGCAATATACCTACCCAAACAAAGTAATATGGCAAAAGTACTCCGTAAAACGAAATGAATTGTTTGGGATGAGAGTACTATGTCTCGTAAAGGGGGTTTCGAAGCCCTAAATAGATCATTACAAGATAATAGGAACATTAATTGTCAAATGGGAGGAGTTCCTGTATTGTTAGCAGGCGATTTCCGGTAGACCTTACCAATAGTTCCCAGAGGATCGCGAGCAGACGAAGTTAAAGCGTGCGTGAAGCAGTCTCATTTGTGGCCTTCAGTGACAAAACTGAGCCTTACCAAATATATGAGAGTCCATCTTAGGGGAGATGTTTCTGCCGGACAGTTCTCAGACCTGTTGCTTAAAATAATAAATGGTGATTTCCCGGAACTGGATAATAATATAATTCTCCCTACAGAGTTAGGTACAATTGTTTCCACTGTAGAAGAGCTTATACATGAATAAAATTCACGATAAACATTCAGAATGAATATGCGAGCGTGCCTATCCTAACTCCAAAAAACAAAAAAAACCTCAGTCATAAATGAAATACTTTTGAGATCATTCGAAGGGGTCGAATATCAGTATAAATCCGTCGACTCAGTGATAAACAACGATGATGCCATTCATTACCCGGTCGAGTTCCTGAATACACTGAAGCCTCCCGGTCTCCCAACTCACATATTAAAATTAAGAATTGGCACGCCAATTATGTTGCTGCGCAATGTAAATCCACCAAAATTATGCAATGGCACCAGATTGCAAGTGAAACCGTAGCTTCGCAATGTAATCGAGACAACTATACTAACAGGTTGTTCTCGAGAAGAGTCTGTATTTATTCCTAGGATTCCCATAACACCATCAAATTACCCCTTCGAATTCAAGAGAGTGCAGTTTCCTATCAAAGTCTGCTTCGCCATAACTATAAACAAAGCTCAAGGTCAAACTCTTAAGGTAGCGGGAGTAGACTTGAGAGAAAGCTGCTTCTCTCACGGCCAGTTGTATGTGGCATGCTTCAGAGTAAGCGCACAAAGTAGCCTGGTGATTCTAGCACCCGAAGGAAGAACAAAAAATATCGTTTACAAAGAAATACTGGATTAAGTGTAGTTTTTCGATTTCGTTGTAAAAAGATAATACCCCTGTGTCACTTTCACCAGATCATAGGCCGAGCTTCGTGTTCATAAAATATAATAAAATTGTATCTTATTTTGATGTTTAATTAACCTTTAAATCCCTACACTACAATAATTATTGTTATATTATATATAGGAGCCAACTAGAATAACTGCCACTTCGGCCAAATGCATAGATAATATCTTTACCAATGTAAACATAATAAGCAAAGGTATAATTAGTAATATTCACTCTGACCATCTCGGTCAACTAGTTCAAATAGAAAATGAACAATAAAGATGTACAAAAAAAAATTACTTATATACCAGTTACCACTGATCGTTTAGAGAAAGTAAGATTGAACCTGGATACCAACTTGCCTTTTTTGTTGTATAATGATGATTATACAATACATTTTTCACTGAATTTAATAAAGTATTCAGTTCCATTTTCACATCCAAAACTATTGTGGTCTCTGGCAGTTCAACATTTTGTGAGTGGGCAACAGCAGGTATTCATAAGAGTAGGCGTACCTTGTATGAATTGTACAGTGAAAAACGGTATAACTTTAGTGAAGAGTTTAAAGAAAAAGTAAAAAATTACTCAAGAATCTTTATGAATGTTTGTCGCTTTGCTAAATCTCAGTATTTAAGCTCAAAAATTTGAAACAGTCAAGATAAAATAAAAGCAGCTTGGAAAATAATTAATAGTGAGACCGGAAAATCAAAAACTCATAATAGTGTAATAAATTTAAATATTAACAATAATATAATTAAGCAAGATATAGATGTAGCAAAGGCATTTGAAACTTTTTTTACTGATATTCCAGTCTCCACTACAAAGTCTTTAAACTCTTCTCATGTAATAGCAGTATCATTGTTAAAAGATAGTTTACCTGAATGTGTCACACAATTTTACTTTGAATATGTGGACAAAAACGATATTATCAAGGCATTCAAAATGATTAATGTAAAAAATTCCACTGATCTCTGGGGCATTTCTGTCAGTGTTATAAAACCACTAATTGACATTATTGCACCAGATCTAGCTTTCATATTTAATCAATGTATTGACAGTGTAGTATTTCCTGATTTGATGAAACATAGCAAGATCATACCTCTATTTAAATCAGGTAGTCATTCCGATCCTAGTAACTTTAGGCCTATATCAGTACTTCCTACATTTAGTAAAATATTTGAAAAACTTATAATAGACCAATTACAACGGTATTTAATACCAACAATTTACTAGACAGTAAACAATTCGGATTTACAAAGGGACGCTCAACGACTGATGCCGGTGTTGAGTTAATATCACATATTTTTGATATCTGGGAGGAATCACCGCTTAGGTATTTTTTGTGATCTGTCGAAAGCTTTTGATTGCGTTCACCATGAAACTCTAATCAGCAAACTACACCACTATGGTGTTAAGGGAGTTTCACTTTTTTGTAAGCGTTCTCCGGGGTCAATGGTCGGGCCTTTCTTGTTTTTAATTTATATAAATGATCTACCTGAACTTGTAAAGGATGATCACGAGATTGTACTGTTTGCTGATGACACGTCACTTTTATTTAAATTAAAGCGACGACTTACTAATCTTGACGATGTAAACAATGCAATCTCTAAAGTTGTATCATGGTTTAATGTAAACAACTTATTACTTAACGAGAAAAAAACGAAATGCATTCGTTTTATACTGCCCAACGTTAAACAGGTGAATGCTAATGTATAAATTAAAAATGAAAAGATAGATCTCGTCGACATCACAGTGTTCTTAGGCATTACTTTAGATAATAAGCTGCAATGGGGCCCGTAGATAAATTGTCGAAGAGACTCAGCTCTGGCATACGCTGTTAAAAAGATCCGTCATTTTACCGACGTAGATACCGCTAGACTCGTTTACTTCAGCTACTTTCATAGCATTATGTCTTATGGCATTCTGTTGTGGGGGAGTGCTGCTGATATTAACACCATATTTGTGTTGCAGAAGAGGGCTGTTCGTGCAATTTATAACATGGGCCCAGAGAATCACTTAAAAATAAGTTTAAAGAAATTAATATTATGACAGTGCCTTGTCAGTATATATACGAAAATTTAATGTATGTGCACAAAAATGTTCATTTATTAAAAAAAAATTGCGATAATCATAGTATTAACACTAGAAATAAAGATAAACTCGCTGTTCCCACTGTTAGGCTCGCTAAAGTTAATAAGTCTTTTATAGGGCAAAGTGTACGCTTCTATAACAAGGTCCCAAGCGACGTGTTAGATTTGTCGATTGGCAAATTTAAAAACGTAATTAAACATAAACTGTCTATTAAAGCATATTATAAAATATCTGATTATTTAGCAGACAAAAAAGCTTGGGATGAATCTGCTCCAACTCGACTCGGCATCCGTAACAAAATTGTCAAGGATCATACAAAAAAGTGTTAAGACCAGACAAGTTTCTGCCGGATTTCTGCCGGATTCTTCTTGAAGTGGGGTTAGGAGGAACCGGCACCTAGATTCACTAGCATGTAAGAAGACGATTCAAAGTGGTCCTTGTGATTGTAATGAATAAAGTTATTTTGAATTTTGAAAAAATTAATAATATTATAAATGTAAAAGTAAATCTGTGTCTGTTTGTTTGATACGTTTCTGCGCCTAAACCGCTGAACCGATTTTGATGATAGAAATAGATGGGACCTTGGAGAAGGACATAGGCTATTTATGTAAGTACCACGCGTGCGAAGCCGCGGGCAGCAGCTAGTCTTAGGTATATAAACTCAATCAAAAAAGTATTGGGACTGGATGATTTGTTTATGTTTTGATAAAAACGGACTTAACTCACGTATTATTATCACGATGGAGGCACCGATGTAAAGGCACTTATTCATCAGATATGACTCCAGCCGATTTATTTATTTTTCCTTAACTCATATTACCCCTTCCTGGCACCTGTTTTCATTTGGTAGGAGACATAAAGGATAATTCGCGGCGAGAACTCAATCCCAGAAAAGCGTTCAAAAAATGTTTTGACGGTTGATTATTCGTTAGCGTTGGTTAGCGTTTAGCGTTTTCTGAAGGAGCATACTTTGAAGGCGATAAAATAAATTTGGATGAATAACTAACATCTTGTGTATTATTGATCGTTTCCCGGTACTTTCTGGACGGAGTAGTATACTCTAATTTGGACTTTGGAGTAAACAAAATATGGTCGTTATATTAGCATTATTAACCTCAATAAGGGTATAAGTGATACTTTTGCTGCCACATAATATATTTTAGGCTTTACGAATCAACTATAATGTAATTATTTTTTTCAGTTTGCACAAAGACTACTATCACGTGGCTGGAAAGAATCGTAGTGCGTGGACGTTAGGGAAAGGGTACCCACAAGACGCTACCATCAAAACATACCCATTGAGAGGACCTGTAAGTTTTCAATAGTAAAATTGTAAGTACGTCTTTGTAAGATGTCTTATCTTTGGTAGAAGATGTTGGTCTACTTACCTACTGAAATAATTGTACTGTTATAGTAATTGTAAATAATGTTTTTTGAGTAGTCGCACAGAATAATTATTGTTACAAGGCAAACTCCACGAAAACATTTATATAAATAGCGACTTTTGCTAAGTTGCAACAAAGTGCTATTCAGCTCGCAGAGCACATCCGCTTTAGCTACTAACTTTATACCTACATAGTGCCTCTCTTTCTATCGTGTAACTCTATATAGAAAGAAAGAAAGAAAGAAAGAAAGCATTTATTCTGTCCACCACTCAAAATACAATAAAAAAAATAAGAAATAGGAAGTTTACAAAACAAAAATTACAATAATAAACCATAAATAAATTTCCTAGTATGTGGCAAATTGGTACTAAGCTCAGCATAATGCTGCCGCATGTTACCATGTGACAGCCCTGGTCTTCCGCTGAGGCCAGTATTGATTTCACGGACATCTTGACTTGAATCAGGGCTTACATTTTTTTTTATAAAAGTAACATAATCTCGTCTTGCTCGGCACTTTTCTACAAATTTGTGCCAAGTGCGTGTCGCGTAGTGGCTGGTGAAACCATGAGCATACGGGCTCAGTCTTAAGCTACTAGTGAAAACGCGAGGCGAAGTGCGTTCAAGTCTTTTGTAATAAAAGTTGTATGTTCAATATTTATATTAGTAGTCGGAAATAATATAATGTAATGAACAGACTCTACCTACTCACGCCCATATTTTATGAGTATGAGCCTTGATTCTGAAGTTTCGCCAGACATCCTGAAATTTGCTAAAATACGAAAGACCTTATTTTGTTTAGACCAAGGATGATTTAGAGAAACATTTATATAATTGACTCTTAATTATAACTTTTAAAAGTAAGTATAAGTGAGTTTTTCTGCTTTCCGATATTCCGGCACAGTTGCATGCGCCATGATCACGAGATAAACTGATAGTTTATCTCTTAGGCCTTCATTCATTTAAGTACTAAATGGACGTGTTTTAGCGCAATTTAGTCATCATGTAAAGAGGTAATGATTAAAACTGCTAAAATGTACTCTAATTTGGACTTTGGTGCAAGCAAAATAAAGACTTTCGTATTTTAGGCAATTTTAGCTAGTCTGGCGAAACTTTCAGGAAACTATCAGAATCAGGGCTATTGTCCAATATAAAAAGATTATTGTTTACACTTACTTCAAATGTGATGATTGTTGTTCGTTTACATAATGTTTACTTTCTATATTTCAGAGTTACGGTGGAGTAGAGTTTGAAGTCATTCTACTGACTGACATAAGAGATCTCGACCAAGTCTGTCGAGGCCCTGTTCAAGGATACAAAGTAAGAAACGCATTTTTTACACTGTGGTCATATATTATTTTAGTAGTAAACGAGTATATTTTTTACGTTTTACCTCTTAAATTATTCCCGATGTTTTTGTTTTGTTGCAATAACCGTGGATGCTAACTGACTCTTTCTGACACATACCTTATTTTTTTTTAGGTTTTGGTAAGTGCCGGTTTCCTCGCGATGAATAAATAAATAATTTTGTATATTTCACACAGCATCATTTAGCCCCAACGTAAGTAGAGCTTGTGTTATGGGAACCAAATGACTGAAATACTACTTATGTACTTTTTGTAAATACATAAGTACATATTTTTTATAGAAAAACACCCAGACCCGAGACAAAATATTAGCGATGTATTGTATTTCTTATCTGTTTATGAGCATAAATTTTCCGCAAATAAAAGTCTACTAGTGCCTGGCCCGGGCAGGGCGTCTACTCTGTGAACCAATACCAATCGATATATCGAACCGATAAAGCCGTTGAAATGTACCTCGACTTCAATCGAATTGACAGTTGTTTCGTTTGTAAATTCTAATTATCTTATTGTCAGTTATGGAGGATTACGACATCGAGTGTTAATAGTAATATCGATCGTTCCATCACTTATATACGAGATTTAGCTAAGTGTAGAGATTTGCATGAATATAGACCCGATATATCCCTATGATATTTTTTTTTTTATCATCGATAAACCTACGTTTGACCACGATCTCGCCTAATGTTAAGCGACGATGTGGCCAACGACGGGGCACGCAGGTCTAGAAGACACCTATTTACTCGAGACTTGAAGAGACCTAGATTGTAGTGTTCAGGAAAGACAGACGACAAAGCATTCCAATCCTTGGCTGTACGCATTATAAATGTGGAAGCAAAGCGCTTTGTTCGTAAGGGTGGTAGGTTGACAAGGTATGGATGGTATTGAGCGGTAATTCTGCTTGTCCTGTTGTGAAAAGAAGATGGTGGAATCAGATCATGTAATTCTTGGTCACATTCTCCGAAATGTATCCTATAAAAGATCGAAAGGCAAGTAACTTTACGACTGTGCTCGAAACTCTGGAACTTGGTCTCAGCGTTAAGCTGTTCACCCATCATCCTCAATGCTCTACGCTCAATCGAGTCCAAGGCAGCCAGCTGGTGTTTGGCTGAACCATCAACCATCAACCATCAACCACCATTGCACACTTAGTGTTCCTCGCGATGTTTTCCTTCACCGTTTGAAGGAAAACATCGCGAGGAAACCAGCACATACTAAAACCTTAGAAAATGTAGGGTATGTGTCATTGGTTAATATTTACTAGTGGTCGCTGGTCCAAATTCGACCATAATTAATTAATAATTGATGTATTTATATGCATAATTAAAAAATATATTTGCATCCTGCACTCCTCTATATATATAAAAGATCTCTACCTACAAAAGAACTTAACCTGACTGACTGACTGATTCATCATCGCTGAGCCTACACCGCTAAAGTTAGAAAGCTGAAATTTGGAAGGTAGCTGCCTTTTATAGCACAACAATCCACTAGTGTTCACCACAATTTGAATAAATAAAATGCATTATAAATGGAGGTGTTTCAGGATTTTTCAAAATAAATCTTACAAAGGGGTAAAATGGGGTGTCAAAGTTTGTATGGGAACTTTTTAATTACTTAGAAACTTGGTTTGGATACTTAAAATTCAAAATTAATGAACACGTGTTTCATGATTTTTCAAAATAACCTTCATAAAGGAGTAAAATGGGGTGTGAATGTTTGTATAGTAACTTTTTATTGGGTGGTGGGTGTGATTGGATTTAAGTAGGATTTAAGCTACAAATCCTTTAAAAATGCGGACAAAGTCGCGAGCAACAGCTAATAAACTATAAGTGAGCGAAATTTCATTTCAACTCAAAATTCAATTTCATTCGTCCGCGCGATTTTCGTAAAAAGGGGTACAAAGTTTTTGCCTCAAGTATTAATGTTTAGATTCTTCTCTGATATAAACTATAAGTGTACGAAATTTCATACACCTCCGTCCGCGCAATTTTCGTAAAAAGGGGTAGTAACAAAGTTTTTGCTTCACGTATTGATGTATATATATTAGAGGCGATGACTTGCATGCAACCAGTCACGTAAGGAATACCAATTTCTGTTCAAAATACAATATTTAGTCATGCCTCTGACTTACCCCTTTAAGCATCTTCAAATATCTAAGTAAATATAGTTCTAAGATGATATCTGTCGAGATAGAGGATTAAAATGAGTTCGTTTTTTTTGCTTAAGATACCTCGTTTTCAGATTTGGATTCACAATCCAGCAGAGCTTCCAAACATGGGGCAAAACTTCTTCCGATTACCGATCCAGTACCAGTCGGCAGCTGCTATTACCCCCCGGGTCATGGACACTTCCGAAGGATTGAGGCATTACCCACCAAACAAGTGGGTTCCGACCAATTACACCGAAATTTAACGAAACGAAACTGTTCTTATCACATGATAAGATTGTGACATGTAAAATTGTGTGAGGGAAAGGAACTTGAAGTGGCTCATGCTGCCCAACAATCACAATATACACTTGCTGTACTAAGATTTGCTAAGCACATTTGCTGGAAAACTACCTACTTCATAAAGCGAACCTTCAAAATGCTAGCTGCTTTTAGTTCATCATTATCAGCCCTGAGAAGTCCACTGCTGAACACAGGCTTCCATTGTTGGATTCAATTGTTTTCCAGGAAGACGGATTTTGAGCCCTCTCCATCCACCGACTTCCTACGATCTTTACAATATCATCAGTCCATCGGGTGGGGGTCGTCCTACTCTTCGTTTTCCTACCTTTGGTCGCCATTCGAGAACTTTTACTCCCCAACGATTATCAGTTCTGCAAGCTACTCGTATATTGCCATTGCCACTACAACTTGCAAATCTTGAGCGCTATGTCGATGACTTTGGTTCTTGTACGGATTTCCTCATTGCGGATTTTATCACGTAATTAAACACCCAAAATAGCTCTCTCCATAGCACGTATCCTTTTTTCTCCATATACTTCTTTTTTTTGTAAATACATACGTATTATACATAGAAACACCCAGACCCGAGATAAATACTTGCAGATCATACAAACATTTATCCCGCGGTGGGAATCGTACCTGCGCCGCAGCTCGGCCTTGGCCCACTGCGCCACAGAGGCTATGCTACTTCATGAAATGACAAACGAAGAATCCCGACATCATTCGTTGAACAATATAAACACTTGACACTGGCATTATTTTCATTATGACACATGCCATTAACGAAGAAGAAAATGTATAATAAATTTGATCTTTCAGGCGTCAATGCTACTTCCCCGAGGAACGTTATTTACGGTTCTTCCGCGCATACACACAAAGAAACTGCGAGTTGGAATGCTCATCAAATCACACTGCTACGCGCTGTGGATGTGTACCCGTGTATATGCCACGTTAGTACACTCTCTACACGTTTCTATAAAGAAACGAATCTTAAATGGCGATTTTGGTAATGTCCTCTCACTTGCACAATCAAATCATGCTAGTATTGTTCAAGCGAGAGAACATAACTTAAATTACAATTGAAGATTTATTTATTTATTAAAGCAAGTTATTATAGGGCTTGAAGTTGCCGTACAGGTACTATATAAAACTACCTATGAACGGCACTAGCTAATTAATTGTTTAAATCTATTGCCATCTCTACTATTTGACGTGAGAATGACAAGGACAGAGCATACCTACTTAAACGCCACGCTAGATACATTTTTGATTAAAGGACCGAGGGTTAGAGTGTATCTTATAAACACACACGAACCAATGAATTATTTAAATATGTTGCCATCTCTATTCTTATGCATTAAAATGATAAGGATAGAGCTATGCTTTAGGGCTCTATACTAAATAATGACACTGTGTCTATAGTACCATTGATTTGTACCATCAATGGTACTAGTGATACTACTGTGTTCTTAGTACCATTAAAATAGATACTAAGGTAGGTACTAAAGTTACAAAATTGTGTCACTTGTACAATTAATGGTACAAATCAATGGTACTACTGACACAAAGGCTAAATAATTATAGGGGTTATGGGGGTTATAGGGGTTATTATTTAAATCAGTCTGAAGATGTATGTTGTTTTGCAGATGGTCCTGAAACAAAAGTATGCGGGGGTGGTAGGAAAAAATGCATCATTACTGCTTTAGGTAAGTCATTGAGAAATTGTATCATCATACTTACTCAGTAATATATAGGCGTTGCTAGTCTGTCTACCTAGAACTAGTGGTCGCCCACTAGTCGAAATTCGACCATAATTAATTAATAATTAAAGTATTTTTTAAACATAATTTTAAAAAAAATATCTATATAAACTATATAAACTCCTTCTCTATATGAACTATAAGTGTGCGAAATTTCATACTCCTTCGTCCGCGCAATTTTCGTAAAAAGGGGTACAAAGTTTTTGCTTCACGTATTGTCTTGTCTACCTAGGATATAATATTGTTACGAGCCGGGTACTGATAAATTATAAAACCGCTTGATTTTACCAAATAATAACTTTAATTTCAAAGTTACCACACACAGAACTTAATCCACTGATTCTATTAGTTAACTTCCAAATAGAACACTGTAAAAGTCACAACACTATAACACAACTGATAACACTTCGAAACTATCGCACTTGTATCACTTGCTTAGCCGAGAATAGACTGACTGTATCCGCAAACCACCGCCGTATTTATACGAGCGTCGAGTGCGTCGTGCACAACCGCGACGCAACTCGAACGTTCGAGAACGAACCGGAACGCGCTCAAATGTTGGCTTGCAATAGAGAGATATTGCTATCTCGTTCACTCTTATGCCTTCGATACGTGTACTTTGTAGTTTGCATCTACTCGATACCAGATGGCGTTGTAGGTGAATATTTAACGCGTCCGCCTGCCAATAGATGGAGCTATGTATCGGGCGCAACAATATGGTAACCATTTGAACTGACCGTCCTGTCAATTTAGTTGGTAATAGCTCTGCCTTCTGCATTGTAGGCTGTGAATCCCTCACAGAACATTTGTGTGATGAACGTATGTGTTTGTTTTGTGTCTGGGTATTTAAAAATATATACCTAAGTCATCTGGTCACCACAATACAAGCTTTGGTTAGTAGGTACGGGTCTAGATGGTGTTGTGTGCATTGTCCACCAATATTTGTTTATTTTATATTTATTGATTGGTAGCAACGGCTTGGGGTTAAATTAAATAATTAAATTTACTTAGGTCTACGCTACGTCTAAAAATGAATTTAGCTTATGTAACCCAGGAAATGTTGACTATAGTAATATAATAAATGCGAAAAAAAATTTGTTTGCATGTTTTACTGTGTCGTAATGGCTGATCGGATTTTGATGACACTTATAGCAAGCCTAGAATAGCATATAGGCTACATTTCATGTAGGTACCACGCGTACGAAGCCGTGGGAAGATGCTAGTGACTAATATGCTTTGTATACATTTTCAGAAGAGTTATCCCTTTCCAAATCATCTCTAAACAGAGACACAGATAAACACATCCACAACTGCGACTGCCTCCAAGCTTGTACGGAACTCAAGTACGACGCGGAGGTTTCCCAGGCAGTTTACGATCTCACAACTTATAGACAGAACCCTAATCCTGATATAGCACAAGGATTGTAAGTTACCTGCTTATAGGTTGGCCATTGTGGCGCAGTGGGCGAAGGCTCGGCTGAGACTTATTTGTCTCGGTCTGGGTGTTTTTCTATGTACAACTACTTAGCTGTTGCTCGCGACTTCGTCCGAATTTTTTTTTTGAAAGGAATTGTAGCCTAAATCCTTCCACAGGATGCAATTTATCTCCTTGCCAAATTTTATTGATAAGTTTCAAACCTATCACACCCACCACCACCCATTAAAAAGTTTGCATACAAACATTCACACCTCATTTTACTGCTTTATGAGGGTTATTTTGAAAAATCCTTTCATTTCATATATTCGTTTTCACCCCTTTTCACCCTCTTAAGGGTTGAATTTCAAAAAATCCCACCTTAATGGGCGGTTTTGCTGTAAAAGGAAGCAACCTTCCAAATTTCAGCATTTTAGCTTTAGCGGCTTCGGCTCGGCGATGATAATCAGTCAGTCAGTCAGTCAGGTTAACCTCTTTTATAGGTATATATATGTAGGTATTAAAAAAAATATATCATAAGTAGCATAGCACAGAAATCGCTCCCTTAGCGATAAGACCGCCCATTGTACATATATTTTTAGTTTGTCAAATTGTTTATAATGCTAGTTTTAGTGTGTACAATAAAGTGTGTTCATTCATTCATTCATTCATCCATTCATTCATTTATTCATTCATTCATCAGTCATATACATAATGCCAGACATTTTATGGGTGCCACCATAACACAAGCTCTGTTATCTTAGGGATGGTGTGAAAGGTATTGATCACGTGGAGGGTGTTGATTGCCCAGTTTACCTTTGATTTTGTAACTACCGTATGAGCAACAGCCCAGTCTGTCTCTGATGGTGTGTGATCATAGGTTTTAGGCCACTTATGTTCATTGCTCAGTTGTGATCCTGGAAAGTGTGTTTGGATGAGAAGTTCGTCTGTCTCTGCTAAAGTTTTAGTGTAGGTGTTGTCAGGTCTTTTTATAGATCCAATCTCGCGCTTTGGTTCTGCGGCGAGGACTTTCCTGATTCTGTTTGCACTGCAGTTCGATTCAATGTTGGTGCAGAACTTCTTCCAGCTAAGACGACTGTTGCGACGAATACGTTTTTTATAGACGGCTTGGGCCTTCTTGTACTCGTCCCAATCTTTGTCGTCGTAGGTGTTTAAAGCTCTGTTGAACAGCTTACGTACCTTTTGGTTCAGTCTTTCCTTTTTTTATACGCTTTATATTAGCTTCACTTGTATGTATGTTTGTATGTTTGTATGTTTGTGTGTAACCGACTCCTTAGGACGCGATTTTGACCCACTTTAAACGGTCAGATTTCATTCAAATTTTGCACACCTGTCAAAGACCGATGACAATGAAATAATTCGAATAAAAATAAAAAAAAAAGAGATTACTAGAGACTAAAAAGTAGAAAATAAATAATAGTTAAAAAAACTAAAAAACACGCTTTATATAGAAAACCAAACTAAAAAATAGAAAATTATATATATAATATAATAGTTTGGTTTTCTATATAAAGCGTGTTTTTTAGTTTTTTTTAACTATTATTTATTCTTTGGTCAGACTAGTAGTGATATGTTCAATACTGCCTTCTATCTCTGTCTAACTTCGGACCTAAAGTGAGTACACTTGGCCTGCTTTATGAGGAAACTAGGCAATTATCTTTCCTTACAAACGAAGGATGATCATTCCACCGTCCGATGTTGAACAACCAAAACTAAAAATAATAGCAATATGTCTTGTCATAATCTATGCTTGTATCGCAATCGAATCTTAAAAAAATAAAGGTTTGAAGATTCAAGTCTCAAAAAATCGTATTCTGATTTTAGGCACAACTTTAGGGAGTAAATAAATAACATACGACGTACGGAAACTCCAAAATACAAATATACCTCTGTGGCACAGTGGGCCAAAGCAGCGACGCAGAAGGTTACGGGTTCGATTCCCACCGCGGTAGAAATATTTGTATGATCTGCAAGTATTTGTGTTTTTCTATGTACAATATTGTATGTATTTACAAAAGAAAATAAAAGTAAACAAGTAGTATATCAGTCATGTAGTACCCATATCTACCAGAAGCTCTGTTTACTTTAGGGCGAAATGATGCTGTGTGAAATGTCCGGTATTATTTATTTATTTATCCAAGAGCTCTAATAACTTTAATTTGAATGGATACATTCAGTAGTTTTTTCATGAGAACCCTTGAGCCAAAAGCCACATACTGTAGCCCTGTGATGGTGTGAGCCACACCATCACAGGGAACCGTAGTTGCTGTGTCCTGTAGCGGTGATCGGACACAGTCGCCCGTTGCTACTACTAGGCACTCCGCACTGGTACAATTCGTTGCTTGTACAATTACAATACATTTCGTTTACGCAGCTCAGTACAATTGTAAGGAAATTTGTTAATGTTGCTTGTGTCTTCAACTGACGACTTTTAGTTTCCAGTTACCGAAACTCTTTGATTAAAACAATTGTTTTAATCAAAGCCGACACCGAACACTTTTTGATCGTCAATGAGTATGTGTTAAGTGGGAGCAACTGGAAACAAAATATGTTTACGCATGCGCAGGGAGTGGATGATTTCATACTGGTTCTATAGAAATCAAATATTCATCAGTAGCTTGTATCCGACACAATACACAAAAGTGTCCACGTTTGCGCCCTGCCTAATCTGATCATATGACTAGAAATCATCATCAAACTATCGCCTTACTGCTCATCACATCACTATCCTTGTCTTGCACTATGCTACTTGAAATAGGATGCATATTAGCTGCTGTCACTGACGAGTTTCTGCTGCTGACTAGTGTATCCTTATTAAGATTATTTATACCACACCTACTGAGAAACTTGTTCATTCCTTTTCCAAATATACCTTACCTTAGTATATAATTTCAGGCCTACTAAAATGCGGGACGGAAAAGTCTATGAAATTTCATTTCTAACGCGTTTAGCGGGAGAGTAAAGTGTATGGAAATCCATTTCTAACGTGTTATTTTTTTTAATGTCTTTATAGATCAGCCGGTAACTAAGGTTATTTTCATTATAGGTCTAACGACAAAAAGTTTTTACTCCAAATCCGCCAAATGATTTATTTCTCTTCCGATTTCCGAATAATATTTTGAAAAAAGAACCCAAACTATAAAGGCATGAGCGGGAATTTCTTCGAAATTTGAATTTGGGTTTGGTATTTTTATAAATTTTATAGAATGTCGTCGAGTAATAGTGAAGATTTTATTCTTCGTAGGTGTAGTATAAAGCACTATGTATCACTCGGGAGAAAGTGCGATTCCTACCTCGTGTGTTTTAAGGTGTGTGTCATTTGAGACCCGAGGCGCAGCCCCTCGGGTCTCAAATGAATGACCCACTTGATAGAAATTGGGCACTTTCTCGCCTAGGTGTACAATGTACTATTTTAGTTTGAGAATCCGTTTCAGGTGTCTCCTAGAGTAAGTGAAAACGTACCTATCATTCTGTCTCTATCTAAATGAGGCTGGTAAGGCTAGTAGGTGAATAATAAAATCGTTATTTTCAGGCGTCTACCTTCTGGCCTGGTTGTATACTTTGCGGAAGAACAGTTCACTTCGTTACGAAGATCTGAACTCTACGGAGGAACAGACTTCCTGGCCAACTGCGGCGGTATTATGGGACTTTTCATGGGATTCTCATTTTTGAGCCTTGTCGAGATCATCTACTTTTTTACTATGAGGTAGGTACATTTATTTTAAAATTATTATAGAATAATATAAAACACATGTAAACAGTTGAGCTATCTAAGACAGTTTAAAACAATCTATAGATAGCTCAACTGATCCAGATAACTGGCAGATGACAGTGTCCCCAAGACACTGGCGGCATTGCCGCGTTGAATGGCAATGCGCTCGGCCAGATAGGAGCTACCGCAATACAGCTCTTGGGACATGCGATATTTCTACCAGACGCCGTTCTACGGACGCCTTGAAATAATTTTGAAATGAGGTTACGTAAAGTTATAGCTACTCGAAAGACTAGGAATATGTTATAATAGTACGACAAGGCTAGTCCCCATTATTGGGGTTAGTCCCTGCTGACTAACAGAAGAGCTAGCAATAGAGAAGGGAAACTTTAAACAAGCCCGGCGCGGTGCCAGCCGTTATGCACCTGCAACCGAACCGACACCGCATGTAGATACTGATTCGTTTTTCCTGCGGGTCCTGTCGGCATGTTACGCTAAAGCTTGGTCATTTGTTCATTCCATTCATTATAATGATTACAAATAATATTTTTAGCATAGGATAGTAACATCTTTTAACGCAAAATTTGCTAATTACGCGATTGACGTAATAAGTTTAGTAGCTCTGCCTTCTGCGTTGTAGGTAGGGGGCTCGATTCACTCCTAGGACAACACAAACTCCCACACAAAACAAACATCTTGTTCTTACCCTCATACGTAAGCAAGTTGAAAGAGTATAATTTGGTTAGTGTAGATACTAATTAATTTCCGATGTCCCTCTAAATTTTACTGAATTAAATTCCTACTCCGGTACTTAAAATTTTCGTACCTCTACCTCAACTTTAACATTACACAAAGATCTGCCTGTATCGGTATTTGATCTGTATTTGGCAGATTCTTATTTGTTTCAAAACTTTCAAATAATATTTATGTGAATTTACAAGCTAATAGCACCACGCGTTCGAAAATCTTCATACACATTTGAATACCCTATTGCAAGAATTTTATTAGTGTTTTTTTAAATATTTTGTTATAGACTCAATGTATTCAATCCCAAGTTTCAAATTTGTATCTTTAAAAATACGATTTCAGAAACACAATGACGATTCATCTAAAATTCTAAAGGATGAATTTTAAGATTTCGGTTCCATTTTTAGAACTTGCTATACACCAGACGATACATAATGGTGCCCTACTAATTTCAAGTCTTTACGATCAGTGGTTTAGACTGTGCCTTGTATATGAATTAAAAAGTCAGTCAGTGAGTCAAGACAAAGATTCTTATAAATAAATAAAAGTTTTTTCAGTAATTTTATCATTAATCACTACAAAACCGATCACAAAGGACGTATTTTTTGGTTGGAAACAAAACTGTGCAGTAATGTTAAATGAAATCTCATTATTGCACTGTTTTTATTTTTTATTTAGATATAAATTTACCACAGAGGTTTAATATCTCCCATTAAGTTTAATATAAAATGTTTGCATTAGATCAAAAAGATACTGGCTGATAATAAAAATCGGCTGAATAAAACCGAATTGGTGATAAAAAAACAAATGGCGCGCTTTTTTTACTATTGTAAAACTTTGATTCTTTATATTTTTAGTTTGAGTAGGTATATTTTATCACAGTAGGTAGATTGGTAGTTGAAAGAAAAGTAAAGAAAAGTAAATAATGCACTCGTGTTAATTCAGTGGCCAAACAGTACCTGGATGACCGAGCTTTGCTCGGTATAAAACACGGATTAAACGACGTTTTCTAAAACTGAAACTTAGCTAGATCGATTTATCGCTACCGAAACCCCCTGCATACTAAATTTAATGAAAATCGTTGAAGCCGTTCCCGAGATTCAGATTATATTATACTTGTACAAGAATTGCTCGTTTAAAGGTATTAGATTCATTCTGTCTAGAAGGACAGGTATGTTCTGTTTCAGCTCAATCGGACAATTTATTGAGGAGGTCCGTTGAATAGCACCTCCAGGGTGCAACCCATGAAATCAGCTCGATGTCATCATAATTACATACCTACCTACCTACTTTGTGTAATAAAAACTGTTTATTAAAAAAAATTGTAACGAAACTTCTGAAACTGAAATCTTTCAAATATAATCAAAAAGCGAACTGACTTGATTTAGTTCAGACCTATGAAGTCAACAATACTGTAGGGAATGATAAAAATAGTTAAGGAATGAACAAACAAAGCACTTCCATAAATCATCTCACTTGACCCATTTAAATTCCTCATATATTTCCCTATATCTTTACAACCCCTTGTCCAATTTGGTTTAATTCGTTACCAGCTCATTTCTTGATCCCAATCTGTCGACCTGCCTAATTTCATGCACACCGGGTCATTGGTTCGATAGTTATCGTCGAACAAACAAGGTCGAAAGCCACTCTCGGTTCGCTCTCGCGATCAACAAGCTATTCTTAGTTTGGGCCTAGATGGTGTTGTGTATATTGTCCACCTATATTTATTTATTTAGGTATTATACGCTGGTCCTTCAGGATACTTTTTATGGGAATTAAATGGGACGTCAAAGAACACGGTCGAAGTCGGAGCGTGTCGCTTGCTGTATATTGCAATGTATCATTCATAAAATCACATAATTAGCTGGCTTGGCTTTCGTATGCTCTGTCCTTGTCATTCTAATGTCAAAGAATAGAGATGGCAATATATTTGAGCAATTCATTAGCTATTGTGTTTATTAGATAACTTTAGTTTATTTGTTTTGTTTTAAACACTTACTTACTTGTTTCAGGCTTTGGTGTCGAATACGCAAATCTACAACAGTTGTAGCAGAATAAAATGTAGACAGAAGAAATACTATAGAAAACATACATTGTGAAACATACTGTGAAAAATACTTATCAAAGAACACCTATTTTTTTTTTTATTTATAATTTGTATTAATTATTCGTTATTTCGAATGGTGAATTAAGGAATAGTATAGTATAGTTTTTTCCAAACCAGAGAGAGATTATGAGATGCAATAAAAGCTGTAAATTTCTCCAAATACCTACGATGATCTAAAAAATAAAATAAGCCGGATGAGGATGATTGTAAAAAGACTATTATTTCAATCTTCAACCGGAGTTATTCTTTGTGCTTATCTTACACAAATACGGAATTTGTCATTAGATTAGCAGTCAAAGAGCAGTCATTTTAAAAAACCGACATGCACACACCAAACATTAAATAGAATTGAATAAGTTTTTTATTAGCAACAACACATTACAATAGACAAATAGACAAATACATATACATACATACTACACAGGTACAGACATTACTCAAATACATACATACATACTAACTTACCTAATTAATTGTTGCCGCAAAATTGAGCATACGCGGATCAGTGTCAACAATCCGCGCTGGTTTTGCGTTTGACCGATTCCGGATCGATTTGATTTGTGACCAAAACTCATCAAATCATCTATCATTTGATGTGCACTGGCTTAGGCCCGTGCGTATTATTAATTTTGCGGCATACAGTTGAGTTTATTAAATCTAAACATCACAATAATAATAATATCAACTTTATATCAGGCTGCAAAATTATATTTATAAAATACTGTCTTTGCTAACAGTGCTTCCATATATTATATTATATATACCGTCGGTACACAACTCCTGCTGAGCAGATGTCGAGGTGTCGTATGTGAAGATCCGGAGCACGTACGACTTTAAGTTAGTCTCTCGATTTGATTCCAACCGCTTCAAGCCATGCTCAAGTACGACGATGTATTTAAAACACACAGTGAAGCACGCAGTGAAGGCTTCCAAAGACAGTATAAATAATAAATAATAATTTTTAACTTTATAAGGACTATACGTATTACCGTGCAAATTTTTATCACGATTAAACAGGCTAGCTTCTCATAGCTACATTTAGAAACGATCACAAGTATTTCTTTCGCTTTCTCTAAGCAAGCTCCGAAATTTAAGAAATTTAAGCCGACTTCGGAAACCTAGTGTCCTTCTTGTGAACGAGATGTATACACCAACTGATCAGCAGTTATTAAATCCCAGTCATCTCCGTCCGGCAGTCCGGCAAGTATTTCAGAGTTACGAATACAATTTTGACACTGAACCCGAAGTATTGATCTTAAACAATTCCGGCCTTACTTATACGTTTCTCGCAACTTGGACACTGCCTAAACAATGCTTGAGATTCACCCTGTCACTAGTTGAGAGAAGTTTCCAAGTAAAGCCGTTAATGTGAAAGACGTCAAGCCGCTTTACATAGCCTTTGTAAAGGCAAGAAGTTTCGGTGGCATAATCATTATAGGAACAACAATTACCTTGTAGACGGCGATTAGTATGAAGATGCAAGTCGTGTGAGTCCTTAGCTTCCCAAAAGATGCACAACGCCATGCAAGACCTTTCGAGCTACACATAGAGCAATGCCTGCGTAGAAGCTACAATCAGCTACACTACCCTTCCCTCTGTACGGTATGCAAATGGATGCATTTCCAGTCTCATTGTACCACGGTGGACTCCGATAATCTCCGAGATGACTTCTAATGAAGTTTACAAGTATGGGGGATACTTGTAAATTGTAGAAGGACTAAAAAAAAATAGACTCTAAAATGGTGTTAGGCTAGTTCTGATGAAGTAGGTGGAGCTTCAAGTGCCAAGTGACGGTATGTCAATATGTCAGTGACAGGTCAGCATTTTGAGCACCAGGAATTAGGCCTTTCCATTGAATTGCTCGGCCCATCGCGCTAATATGTTAGAACGTTCCTTTAGGCATCTACTTTTATCACGTGATAGGTAATTCTTTTTAAATCTTGGTCCATATATGGTCTTGAGACCCTCAAACAACTTAGCGCTTTGCTTATGTCAACAAGATGTTGAAGTTCAAGTGCCTTAATTCTCCGCCATCGATTTTAAGTTCCCTTATTAATTATTTTAGTTCGCGTTGAAGTAATTTCTGCGAATAATTTACAGGTCTTTTTCTCGCTTGTCTGCACTGACTGATATTTTTTATCACATCTCTATCAGTGTCATCAAACCAGTCTTGGTATTTTTTTCTGGCTTTCCAATTGCTTTTTCAGCAGCGTTGTGTAGAGACAGTGCATAAGACTAGAAATGATTATCAATGTTCGCAGCTGCATCTACCGGATTTCTACTGAATTGAGCATTTAACGTAAGATGTAATTTGATTTTCTTCGTTAGTCTCCCTAATGCGATGTTGGATGTTTATTTGTAATTAGCTCTATTTTTATAGGAGTCGGAGTTTTGCCTTGAACATGCAGTGATCAGTCCAGCCTTGCGCGTGACGCCTTGACTTTGTTATCAGGATGTCTTCTAAGTCAGGTCTGCGCACACACTACGTAGTAGTCTATGAGATGCCAATGTTTGGATCTTGTGTACATCAAGCCTTTGTACTTTGCAGCCAAACTAAAGATGTTTGTGATACTAAGGTTGAATTCAGCCGTTCAAGTTGCCATTTCCTTCTGTGTGACGCCTAGATACATCTCTTCAGACATTAAAGCCGACGCGGGCATTAAAGGACGACTAGTGGTTCATCAGTGGAACCACTGGAACGGCGGGTAGGGTTATCCTAAGATAGTCATAGAACATGAACTTGTCTTCGTTGGGGTAGGTCATAGTAGAGGCATAGGTACTTGTTAGGTAAAAGTGTTTGTTCGGTTGGTTTATCGCAAGGTCATAAGCCTGCCATCAATACCTTTAGGTAGTTCCGTAAAACCTTTGACACTCACGGTTTTGATCGCGAATCCAATATTGCTGCTAGCCCTCTCACCTGGTTTACCTATCCAAAAGTTTGTGGGGTTATCCAGTAGTGTTCTCATATTCTATGTGACTATTATAGAAGTTTTATTTATGTTTATAAACTATGTTTAGCACACCTTTTCTAGGCCCCTTACATGTGCAGGGGAAAACAAAGCGTTCCTAAATAGGGGTGGTTTGGGGCCAGATGTGCTGCTGAACTCGTTCTCTCATCTCGATGATTTCAGGAGCGATCACTCACGTCAGACCGCTTATGTGCAGATCAACAGCTAAGAATCGAATACACCGTGATCCGTATTCCCACCACCATCTCTCCATCGCCATAGGGCTTTCACACTCGGAATCTACTTGTAAGTTCTTAGCAAGGTTCTGGGATCAAGGATCTAGGCATGTTTTCAGCAGACAAGCGGTTGCGCTGGTGCATGCCCATACTCTCGTCCTGTGATACTATTTCCCGATGGACCGGTTTCCCAGTACGATCGGTGATGACTGGGATGTAGTGACTGATCGCTTGCCATTACATTGATAACATTTATAAGGCATGTCACGTTGCCTTGCTGCATCGTAAGAATTTACCAATACAGGCTTTTATGCGAAGCTGATCATCCGACAGCTACTCTACAGAAGTTCGTAGAAGTAGGCCCTTCTCTAGGTTTATCCACTGTCGTGATTTACCAGGGTGTCCCAGCTGTGAATAAAGCTTCATGGAGCCACTAAAGAAGAGTTTGTGAAAATAGACCATGCGCGTGTGACCTCGCACAGTAAAGATACTTTATATTAATAAGATACTTTATTTATAGTAAAGCCTTACTTGCCGTGATAGTTTTCCTTAAATTTTCAAAATAAATCGACTATTTCAAAAAAAAACAAAGACCTATCCAATGATATGCTCAGGATGAGAAAGTAAAATAAAAAAAACACCTTTACACGTAGGGAATGGAGGTACTTTTAAAGTGTTAGTATCGTAACCTTGTAGGGGCCATTAGTACAAATTACCGTGCAAATTTTCATCACGATAAGACTAATTGTCTGCGAGCAAGAACTCTTAGAGGCGGACAGACAGACAGACAAATAAAATATGACGAAACTATAAGGGTTCTTGTTGGACTTCAGAATCCAAGAAGTAAACTGAGTATTCGATAATGCGATGATTTGTATTGAGGTAGCCACCGAATACTAACTATAGCAAACTAGGTAGCTTCCAATGCGATAGTGGCCTCAATTCTGTTGGCACCAACCAACTAATTTTAGCTAAAATTTGGTTTAGAACTGTCAAATGAAACTTTGGTATTCTGCTGTTACCAATTTATCCTAATTTAATTATATCTAATTTAATTAACCCGCCATGTGTAGCCTATATGTCGACCGGGTGAATCGAAAAACTCGAATAACTTTTTTACCCGTTATCGAATTGAGTTGCGAATTCGTGTACCCTCCTGATTTCGTATACCCACCGTCAGTACACTGTACACCCCGCATAGGCGAGGCAGGCGCACGTCTTTAAGTTTTGACGCTAACCCGGTGCGTGGGACCGGGTCACAGATTATGAAAGTAAAATAGTCATAGTTAAATATTTTAATATTCAATGATTTATAAGTATATGTATCTATTTTTGGTTTAATTTTATAGTGTAGTTATTGTGATTGTTATTATTCTGTTACCTATGATCTTTCTTTTCTTTATATCTTTATAAATATTTTACGTTGCCTAATTTCTAAATCTTGTTTTAGCATGTCTTACGAACGTGAGAGCCGTCGTTTAGAAGCCCTTCTGCAAGAGGAATGAATGTTCGATGAGGAAATATCACAAAAATCATCGGATAGTGAAGCTGAAAGTGACGGCGAACCAGAAAATCCACTTGCAGATCACATACCAAATGAAGAAGAAGAATGATTTTGTTGTGAATGAGTTTTTTTATGCTTTTGTGTTTAGTACGGGTACCTTTTTTGTTTGTTTTTTTATAGTTCATATTGCAATAAAACTGAAAGAGGCTGATTTAGTTAGAAAAAAAAGATTTTTGTTAAAAATTTTGACATTCTAAAAGAGCATTAGAAAAAACTTGGTTATTTTTAATGTTTTAACTATGTAAGCGTAAAGATAAATAAACGATATGTGATTTAAGATATACTATTGTATTATTATAAAAAAACCTATCTTTTTAATATTTGAATAAGTAAAAGTTCCATGGAGTA